>CAJNYU010002349.1:18105-102955 GCA_905331475.1 Rotaria socialis | reverse complement strand
AATTTCAAAATGGTCGATTTAAGAATAGTGAATGCGAAATTTTTATTCAAAATTCGTATACGGAAATTAAAAAAAAATAAACGTTTGTAATGAATCTTAAAGTGAATCATTTATTTTTAAATCTTATTCTCGCTACTTTCGAAAATTCGGCTCGTGTGCTTCGCACCGCATTTCGTACTCGAGTGAAACTCGAATACCATCTAGTTATTGATGAAATGGGTATTGCTCTATAGCATCTTTTTTCTCTTGACGCTATAAGACTTCTATCGGAAGTTATTTTCAGATTATTTTACAGTTTTCTAAAATTTATTTATACTTTCTCATGATAAACTACGATTATACAAAAACAAAAGCATACTATTAGAATACAATGAGATTTTCATAATCAGAGAATGAAAAGTTCTAGTTTGAATGCCTCGGATGATTGATCTTCACAAAAAGAAATTTGTCAATAGATGCAGTTCACCATGTGAAATAAATCCAGAAACGTTCGAACTTTTATCTCATACTACTAAAAATTGAATCAGTAATTTTAAAAGCTAAAAATAAAGCATGCGCTGTCTATAGCGTTATACGAGTTAAATAAATAAATCGTCAACTATTTTTGGGCTTGAGAATGTTATCTATTCGAGTTTTTAAATTCAGAGAAATTACCGAAATTTGTAATTCTTTTGCTTTAGTCACACCACTTGGTAAACCAAAACCGCCATCAGCAACAAGTATTCCAGCTATACTCAAAACATTACAAGATGAATGGGATGGTTGTATGCTTCATAGTTTCACCCTACGTCAACAATTACAAACAGCAAGACAAGGTTCATTGTCAAAAAACAAAAAAAAATCTTGAAATAATTTATACAGTTTTAATATTTTTTTCTTTCATAGAACTTTCGCATGTGATGTATCAACACGATGCTGCTTGTCGTGTTATAGCCCGTTTAAACAAAGAAGTAACAGCTGCACGAGAAGCTTTAGCTACGCTCAAACCACAAGCTGGCATTGCTCAAACATCAGTAAGTTAAGGGAAAACAAAGTTTTCGTAAATAAGAATATTTTGACAATTGAATTCATTTTGTTCAAAAACTTAATTGCATAGAATTTGATTTTGTTTTGAATACACGATTGAACATTTTTAGCATTACGTCAATGAACAATCAATGCAAACACCACATCAAGGAGCTATAGCTGATGTTTCTCAAACATCATTAACAATTGCTGAAGGCATGACTGATGAAATAATACAAAAAGTATTTTTTTCATTAGATATTCAATTACACATATTAAATAATTAATCTTATCAGTTACACGATAAAGCATCAATTCTAACACAACTACGTAAACAACGTGGTAAACATGTACCTGAAGGTTTAACTACTGTCGATGAAATGAGAAACTTTCGTTGTTCAGCAACTCATACAGTTCGTGAATTTTTTTCTTTTTCTTTTACCGTTTCTATCATTTTATTCTTTCTACAGGCATTGCATAGTGCTAGCAGCCCAGGTATATTAGCACTTGATGTATCGCCGAAAAATCCCAGTATAGTCCTAACTGGTGGCAACGATCGTCAAGCTGTTGTATTCAATAAAGATAGCGAACAAGTTGTTGCAACACTTAAAGGGCATCAGAAAAAAGTTACACATGTCATTCATCACTTTGAAGAAGTATAAAATATGATTTTAGAAAAATTATTTTCATCGAAACCAAAATCGTTTTATTTTCGTATAGGATATTGCTATCACAGCAAGTTCCGACGCAAGCATTCGCGTATGGCATATTCCATCAGCGCAATGTTTAAAAGTACTTAAAGCTCATGAAAGTCCTATAGCAGGTCTTTCACTCCATCCAACAGGCGATTATGTTTTATCAAGTTCAAGTGATGCATATTGGGCTTTGTCAGATTTACGTACTGGTAAATTAATAACAAAAGTTCAAGATGCAACATCGAAAAGAGGTATGCATGGAAATTTTATTGAATACTTGATATCGCTAATAATCGAAACTTCCATGAGAACGCTTGTCTCGATTGAGTTGCCGATAATGAATGCTTCTGTGTCAACATCTACAAAATAAAGTAGGTTAAAAGAGACCAGGGAAACTTATAGAAATGCAAGAGTATTCAATTTTGATAACCTGCATATTTATTTAACTAAGATTTTTGATTGTATTGCTTATATCGTTGAAGAGGGAAATAACACATGGATTTTTAAGTAATACTTCCTTGATTGTTAGAAAATGGATCTTGTTAGATATGACAACGAAAAATGGTATCATTATAGATTTAAATTCAAAATCTCCATTGAGTGATATTATTGATACTGGGGAACAAATTTTCATCGAAGCTTCGTTCTAGCGTATTGTTATTATTATCTTTTTATGGTTCGACCTTTAGTTACTTCGAGATTAAATTTAGAGAAAATGTTGTTTTTTTTTCTCAACTTTCAAAGGACTTATTTTTTAAACCATCCATCAATTTACCGAAGTTTAAGACTTTTGACAAATTACAACCGTTAGAGATTTTCCTGTTCTTTTTTTTATCTACTTTTCCCAGTTTCGCTTCAAAAGAATTATTTACAAGTAACTCGATACACTCATTTTCATCATTAAAAAAACATTTTGTAAGGATTATGAAATCTTTTATTACTTAGGATTAACATGCGCTCAATTTCATCCTGATGGTATTATATTTGGTGTTGGTACACAAGAAGGTGTGATTAAAATTTGGGATTTGAAGGAATCTAATAATGTTGCTGATTTTCCCGGTCACTCTGGAAGCATAAATTCGATTGCATTTTCTGAGAATGGTAAAAACAACATATATTAGTTTTATAGGACATAGCATTCTGTCATGAATTAATTTTTTTTGAAGGATATTACTTAGCAACAGCTGCCGATGATGCATCAATAAAATTATGGGATTTACGTAAATTAAAAAATTTTAAGACTATTACACTTGAAGATCGCTATGAAGTAAGATTATTCATAAGTCGATTATTTGCATTGCTATTTTTTTCAATGTTATTTTCTATTTTAGATACGTGATCTTGTTTTTGATCAAAGTGGCATGTATCTCGGAGTAGCTGGTACTGATGTCCGGTAAGTGTTTCGACATTGATAATCTATAATAATCTATTCAATGGTTTCTCTTTTTCTCTTTCTAGAGTATATCAAGCCAAACAATGGGATTTACTTAAAGTATTTAACGATCATACAGCCATAGCAACTGGCATTCGGTTTGGTTCAAATGCTAACTATTTGGCAAGTTCAAGTGTGGATCGATCTTTAAAATTCTATCAACAACTTACACAAGAATAGTTCAATTGTATGATAATATTTGATCTATAAGAATGTTTTCTTTCTGTATTTGTGTCTTTTGAAAAGATTTTGTTGTTGCTGCTGTTGTTGTTTCTTTGTACTTATTCGAATAAAACGAAAATGATGTGAATTTATACAGGAAGTATATGAATGATAATTATTCAATTAAAGAAACAGATGAAATAATAAATGAGAACAGAAAAGTTAGAATACATTCATGCTGGAATTCTGGTTGTAAACGTTAAATAAATGACACACACCAGAGAAGAAAATGTAATGAAACATTCTTCTTTCATCATCTATGCTTCCTTTCGTCTTCTCGTAGAAGCTATGTGTTGCAACGTAAACTGCAATACGAAGAATTTGTATAGTTAGTAATTCTCCACCCATAGTTTACTATGTCATTTATCAAAAAAATCGACACCAGTCTATCATTAGACTAGGCTTAATTAATCGCTATCGTCCCTTATCTATTTGTCTATCTTGTGCGTCTAATAAGATTGTTGTTTTTTATTAGGACTTTTTTCTTTACAGCACGACAACGATGAATAACCAATATGCTAGTCTCTCTTTCTCTCTCTCTCTCTATATATATATATATATATACATTCATCACCTAAGGCGTTTTTAATCATCATTTATCGATGTGTTTGACGTGTAGTAGAGAAGAAAACTAATGCAAACAGTCAAACATCTACAACATGTGTAATCTATCTCGCAACTATAAATATGTACTCTTCAAGACCTGATACTGTCAGTGATTACATTTGCGAAAATGTTTTCAGATCGACATTATGTAAAATGAGTCCTGTGACAAGTGAATATTCTACACCCCTCCGGTATATATTTTAGATGCATATCATTATTATTGACGTCATCCAAGTTCTTCGATGTCATAATGTCATGAAACTAATTGAATAGACATTTTGTTCTTTTTTCCTTACTGACTCTCTATTTATTCTAACGTTTGAAATTTACCGTAATCGGAAGTAAGACAATCTTACTTTGTTTGTTTAAATTATTCTTGATTAATCTGCAGTTGACAGCGATTGATAATTATTATTTATGATAAATATATTATATTAGTAAAAAAAACCAGGGCGAAAAAAAGAACATCATCATGATAATTATTAGTAGTAGCGTGGATTAGTCAATAAAATGGTGTTTTGTTTCTGTAAAAATCTCTAGTGACATATAGTACAAAACATGTAGGAGTGATGATTCTGTTTAAGTCCTTCCGGACAATACAAGCTGCTTTTTCTCTTCTCATATTTCTTTTCTTCTTTTTTTTGTTCCATGCCTTTCATCATCTTCACTGCTTGGCTGATTAGAGAGAAAGATTATGCATCTATGTCAGTGTCCCACTACACACATACTCTCTCGCTCTCTAACTCTTGCAAAAGCCTATATACCCTATAGGACTTTTCAGCATTATATCCGGATATTTCATTCACGTTAGATTCTTTGTGTTTTAGTCTAAAAACAGTCATTTGTTTACAAACTTTTATTTATCCGATAAAATGTTTGGTTCTCGTGCATTTACATCAGCAAGTGGCCATAGATGTACTGCATCTGCAAAATTTACAAGTACAAGACAAATTGATAACGATATAACAGGTTATTATAAATATTGATGATTCGAATTTATAGTTGCGTGTCGTTTTTATCTTTAACATCTAGATCGATATCGAATTGATGAAGTAGAAGATGAAACCCACCCCAAACGAAGTTTAGCTTGTGCACTTATTTCGTCCGCATGTTGCCCCATTCTGGGTGAGTGACTTATTGAACATTAAACAAAACATTCACTCGAGCGAATGACATATGTTATCTAGAATTATGCGTTCCTTTTTATTCAGGAATTATTGCTGTTGCTTATGCAGTTCGTGCTGTACGAGCACACAGTCAAGGATTTTTTGCTGAAGCAACAACATTCTATAAAAAAGCCATTCGATGGTCACTTATTACATTTATTATTGGCCTTGTACTCGGTTCAATAGTTGCATTTAGTTTCTTCGTCAAAACTGTTCTTTTTATCTAAATAATCAAGTTTTGTTTTTTTGTTTTCCTTGTGATCTTCATCTTCAATCATGGTACGTTTATTGTTGGTGATCGATTGCTAACTTTTATTATCATCATACACTCGTACATATATATATATATATATAATGCATATAAATAATTAAGCTATTCTATAATGTAATAGTAAAAATTACAAGAATACTATTTGAACTTCTAGTTTTTATGTGTATTTTACTCATTGATTGTAATATGGAACGAACGATAATTGTGTCAACAAGAATGTTTTATTTTGACTAAATATACATAGATCGGCATAGGATTGACTTTCCCAACGTAATGATATTTGACTTGTGAGCAAATCTGTGTTGAATAAAAACAAAATACGCAAAAAAATCTGCTTTATAGGTCAGATTCCATCCAAATAACTCAAGATGATATTTTAGATATAGATGAAAGTAGTTTTCATGTCTGTATGCTACTGAGAATACAATAAGATTAACAAGCAGTTGTTGAAGAATAATGAATTGAATAGATGAGCAACATGTTGTAGAAAATGATCAATAGAATTGTGTTCGAATAAAATAAAATTTAATCTTCAATGAATAATTTTCAGAAAAATAAAAAAAATAAAAATCTTGTGGGTTTGTCACAATTTAACTGATTTAAAAAAGAAAAGAAAGATTAATCTATTCATTGAATCCACAAGGATTATTCTAAACCGCCTACATAACGTTATCAAATGGCGTCTTTAGAGTTTCAAGAAAGTCATGCTTTTTTTGCACTTCTTGTAACACGATTTGATGGCCGTTATCACATGCGAATAGACAACAACATGTGTCGATTTTCATATCGAGCACAAAGAACAATACTTATATCGGTCATCAATTTCGTATGAAAGTCGATATACTTTGTTTTCTCTTCTTCGTCTTCGATTTTTTCCTACGCATAGAAAAGAAGCGTAGGAGAATAGATCATGACATTTAAAAAAAAAAAGATTGATAATACTGATATAATATAAAAGCCAACCTTAACTGCTACTCATTGGCATTATTTCTCAAATCGATTATCGTATACATCGCGTAAAAAATGTTTTCTATTCTTATACTTGCACTTTTATCATGTGTTAAAGCACAATCCTATCAACAACAGCCATTGTTGTACAACAATTATAATCCAAGACCATTTTATCCTCCTCAAAACTATCCAAGTGGAAATCAAGTTCAACAGCAAAGTAAGTTTATATTAATATTAACTTCTTGATCTATGCTCTTGTATGAACTCTGGTTTAGATCAAGGAAGAGTTCGTGGAAGTCTTGTTAGCGATGATGCATCTGTGCTACCACTTGGTTCGCAAATAATTGTATCGTTGACAGATGTTTCTCTACAAGATGTGGCATCGCGACCTTTAAATACTCTTGTATTATATGGATCTTATCGTTTTCCGATAGCTTTTGAAATTCCATATTCGATGGCACAAGTACAAGCAAATAGTAACAGTGTTCGTCAATATGCTATTCAAGCGCGCATTGAAAAAGATGGCCAATTACTCTATACTAATGATCAATATACTCCAGTACAATTGACACCAACACCAATCAATCCCATTAATATATTCATGAAAAGAATTAGTCTTTCGCCTTTTCCAGGTTGGTATATTTTTCGATTGTGATCTAATACTTTCTAAAATTAATTTTGATTTATTCAGGAAATGCTGGAACATTTACGACTAGAGCACCCCTAGCAAATAACATGTATATCTGTCGACAGGCTCCTGATATTGGTCCTTGTAAAGCACACATTGAACAATATTATTTTAATACTCAATTGAATTCATGCCAAACTTTCATCTGGGGTGGTTGTGGTGATAATCAAAATCGTTTCAATACTCGTTTGGAATGTGAACGTACATGTTTGTTCAATCAACGGCGAATGATAATGAATAATGGAAAACAACGATGGCTTAAATGAAACATTCGGTCTTTTTTAACAGTATATAGTATTTACATTTTACTTTTATTCCATGATCAAATTACGTCTAGTAACAAACGGGAAAAATATGAATGATAAGACTATTTTAGTCTTCTATGTAATGACGTAGATATCAAGTATACTTTTTCACTGATTATTGTTTTTTTTCGACTTTGTCTTTCATTGCTTACAAGTTTCGTAAATACAAATATATTGAAATATAATGGAAAATTGTTTCAAGTATTCCAAGAATTAGTCTCGAGAGTTTTGAAATTTTTCTAAAAAAGATATGTTTAATATTTTATTCAAAAACTGTCATATAATTGAATATATTTTATTAAATAGCCCACTCTTTTCTGAGTTATGCTTCCAAGAAACTAAGTAATTATTTATACTTAATCATATTTGGGTGCCGCTTGAATCTTATTGAAAATGAACAAAATTCAATTATTAATCAAATCTTCTGTGACACATTTTCAATTTATAACAATCTTATACATTATCAAACATGAATTCAAAATAGAATAATTTATGACATATATATATATATATGTCACAGTTGACATGAAAATTTCAGTTGAGATAGGAATGCGCGAAAAAAAGAATTAATCGACAAAATATATTTTTCTTTTTTTCTGCTCGTGATAATAGATTATAGAAAAACAGAATAGAGAAGAAGTATTTCTCCGATAAAATCGATGTCCCCATATCCCCATAGTTTAAAAAATTGAAAAGAGTTGAATTATTTAAAAATTCATTGTAAAAAGATGCAAGGAATAATTCTCAGTATAAAAATTTCTAAAGTCAGATCTCAACAAAAATTCTATTAAAAAAAATTAAAAAAAAAAGATTCTAAACTCAACTAAATTCCAAATTCACCTGCCACATATATATATATATATATATATTATATCGGCTTGTCCAAACGTAACGCTGTGACATTTTGACAGATCATTTTTCAATTATCTCGAAGGCATAAGAGCTAATAACATCGTTCAAACGTCATTCGACGCAGCTTATCATAATCTATTTATGCTGAAAGAATGACCTAGTTTGACTGAACTCTCGCATTTCTAGAAAGGTTTTATCATCGCGTAACACTGTGACAAAAAAAGGACCTTTTTTTCTAGGGCTGCTTATAATGCTCTACATTTTTGACAAATTAGTTCTTCAAATTGAATGCTTATGATACCAGTTTTGTAGAGAATTGAATGGGCTTTCAATCAGTAAAAAATATTTTTTCTAAACTATTTTCGCTCAGATAAAAAATGCAAAAAACAAACGTAACGCTGTGACACGTTTTTTTGTCGACCGAATTCGAAGCACTTAACATGCTTTAAAATATTTAATATTTATATATATTGATCACTGCCATACATATATCCTTCTGTAAAAAGGTCAAGTTGCTACGTTGAAATAGGAGCCCAATAATTGTACAGCAAGTTAGAAACTGTATAAGAGCTTAGAAGTTGTCCTGAGGAATGAGAATAAAAACTAAATAGACCATTTTGTAGAGAATCAAATTCTGCGTCGAATGGTATATCAGTCTGCATTTTTGTTTTAAATTTCTTGGTTAGAAAATTGAAAATACAATTTCTGAAAACTTTAAAACGCGGTTTTCGATGCCAAAACTCAATCTTTTTTAAGAAAAAAAGTTCAAATTCATAATCAGCGTAAAAAAGTGCACCAGATAATACGCTTAGATATGTCCATATCGAAAATAAATTTTTTAAAAACTTGATCAGCGAAGTAGCGAGTTACGTGGACAAGCCGATATTTATTAATAGCAATATACTAAGGTCTAACGATTTCACACGGTTCATGTAGAATAATAATATGTCCCTTTAGTACATTCTGTTACTGTTATTTTGACTAATAATATAATTATTTTAGCTAACTATTCACTATGAACTATTCATGCAGCTATTCAAAGATTAATATCTGAATTTTCATTTATCGGTGATGTTTTTTTTTAAAACTGACTTATGAAAACTTTGAGAACGAGCACAACAGAAACTATCGCAAAGAAAAAGAAATTTCTAATGTTAGAACGAACAACTAGAACAAGACTCTACCTTTCAGTTAAAGTACTCTTCGAAAATCTCACACATATGTAAATATTGGTTTGAATTCTCGACGAGGAACTTGATCATGTGCATTGTTTCCTAAAATTTCATAGATGATCTATGGCTAGAATACTTCTAAATACACAAACACGAGTAGTGATCAGGTCATCGAAGCCCGTGAAAAAAATACGTTTGCGGAAAGCTGTTAAAAACAAAATCTCGAATAAAATATCAAGTCAATATGTTTGTTTGCCCTTCTTTTAAAAATATTATGACAAATCGTTTGTCTTGCTTATAACTATTTATAAAAATGTTGACAAATCTCCATGAGCTGTTAATTTATTCAAAATTTTGTGATCTTTAAAGTTATTTTTTTTTACATCTGATTCGATGATTTGAAAACTGCGACAACTGAATTTTTGGAAATTTTCGTTTCAAAACGCTATTTAAATGAGGTCTGATTGATTGACATTCGTACGAAGTAATCAAAAAAGAATTGCTTTCATCTTTTTGTTTTGCTGATACTGTTACCAAAAGAAATCTAGCTATCCGCTAGTTCAGAGATTTTTCTTTATAATAATTAATAAAGAATAAATCGAAAATATTGACGTTGCTAAATATCACACTTGCATATAGCGACAATCAGCTTCGAGATATAATTTATTTAGTTTAACTAGTTATTCATGATTCTTCTAACTGTTGAATACATATAATTTCCCTTTTAGAAAGCAAATCTTCTGCCAATAATCAATCTCTTCTACGATGAACAATATAATTGGTAATTCTATTCATCATTCAACTCATGCACTGAAAATATTTCTTTCTCTTATTTGAGAACAAGGCAACGACGTAATTGATGTGTACGATACTTATCATGCCCCGAGGAAAAATAAACAATACGTACTCAACCTTGAATAAAAACTAGCACTTGATCAACATGTTATGTTAGAGTGCAATCACGTGATACTATAAACGAAATCATAAGCTACGTTTGTAGTCAAGAACCGTATTAGTCATGATTTTACTGCCTACAATAAACAAAATAACAACGTTTCATAGTAAAATAGACTGATGCAATCATTTATTCTTTGCTTCTATCTTATCACAAGATATAAATATCAATGGTTGAAGGTTAGTAGCTATGTGTCAATCTAGAAAAAAAAACAAGAAGAACTTTTTTCTGTGTATTTTTTGCTTATTTTAAATCACTTTTAACCTAGAGTTCTCCCATGATAATGCGATTTTTGGGTTCATATTTATTGAGCTGACTAAAACGAATACTCGATAATAAATTTCAGGAAAATAATGAACAATTACATTCGTTGAGTTTATTATTCTATTGCGCATGTATAATTGTGTGCATAGAGATCGGTTTTTATCTTATGAAATAATCTTATAAGACTTTGTTGTAAAAAGTAATTTCAAAGTCTTAGTTCAAGAATTCACGAAAAAAAATCATATGACATGTAACATACAGAAAAGATTAGCCTCAAAATCAGGTTATTGTAAGTTCTTTTCACCTAGGACGAAAAATAATTTTCATTCCTACCATATTATTAAAATAGATGAAACTTCATAGCAAATTGACCTAAGCAACTTTACAGACAACAGATTGTTCTATTAATAATCAAAAGTATGCTTGTTAGACATTTTGAAATATTCATAATACATTATAATCAGAACTTAATATTCTTCCATTTCTTAAAATCTGTAGACTTGGCATTGATACGTGTTGATTACTTTCGCAAGTAAAATTATTAAATTTCGAACTCCACAAATGTTAGCCGATTGGCTATCACACAGTCAACCTTTTTTTTTCATTTATTTCTTTTTTTTGGTCACATAATGAAAAACAGAACGAACAAAAACGGTTAATTTTCTTCAAGAGACTAGCAAAAGCGCAACATACCAACAATGATGACAACACATATGATATACTTCTCGATTTCCTGTTTTGAGCAAGACGAACTTTTGTATGTGTAGCAGACGAAGACAAGTTCGTGAACAGAGAGAACATATATATAGACAAACAATAAAAAACAGAGGACTAATCTAATAACACCCATCCAAACTGCTTCGAATGTAGAACAAAAATAGGCACACCGGAGCAAAAAAAACATGATTAGATGAACCAACGGAAAAGAAAAGGGACTGTTCTGTATCCAAAACATTTGGATGACATCAGGAAAAAAAACATGGTAGTCATATCAGTTCACATTTCTGTTATCGATTGTTTCATATTTGATATTCTATTATGATACAACTAACAAAAAAAGGAAGATCACATATCCATTGAAAATTGATCATCACCATCTATAAAAGAATCACATTTTCCCGTTAACTGTAAATATAATAATTTGAAGTTTGCTTACCCTTTTTAACAGCTTTTGTTGTTTGTTGTTGTTCCGATGTTGATAAATTCGTCTTATCAGTCGATGATTCAGATTTTTCTTTTTTACCCGTTGTTACACCATTTTCAACAACTTCACCATTCTTTTCCGGTTCAGGAATTAAAGTAACTAAGGACAAACAAAAAAAGACATAGACAACTATTAATATGTATTCAATGCTATCGATATATCAGCCATATCTAGCCTCGTATATTTCTGAACTTTGCTATGTCCTTGTATAGCTTTAACCTTGAGTAATTTATCTTCTTCAGATACAAATGATACGTACCTTCCGGAATATATGGCAAATGAGGTGGTGAACGTGTCATCGGTGAATCACGACGAGAAAGTAAAAAGGCTCGATCATAATAGATTCGAGTGCCTAAGTAAGCAATATTGCTTAAAAACATTTCAATAAAAATAAATAAAAGGTAATATACCTCCTGGAGTTGTCGAGAAAATACTGCCACCAGGTGTTTCACCGAAATGAAGTGGCATATCTTTGGGATCATGTACAACAAGTCGACGTATAGGAATACCTTCAGTGCTACTCATCGTTGTAAGCCTTTGATTCGTCAACTAATCTAAAACTATTTTTCGTTTCTTTAATACTTCATACAGAATAAAAGCCATATGGTAAGATATACATAAAAAAAAATACAATGCATATTTCACAATGTAAGCAGCTTTATATCGGCACATAAAATAAATATGCACCCGAAAGCACGTGCACGCAGACTTCGTCGTTTTATTTGATTGGTAAACTTTGATTATCCAATGAAAAATAATTCTCTAGAGTTCGCTGTTCATCATACCTGCCTATATAATTTATATGTAAATCTTAATTTAATCATAAGCAACAAAAAGTACAATAGGCAAAAAAGAAAAAAAAAAGAAATATATATATATATAATCCACGAAATCACATCATGATATGAACAAAAAAAAAATGAAAACAATATGTATACATTTACAAATGCTAGTTCACACACTTAAGTTTTCTTACTTTCTTTTGATGAATTCCAAACAATTTTTTTCTGAAAAAATTCTATCAGTTCTCGTGGTATATGAGTATGAGCTATATGCGAAGGAACATATTCACGCAATGATGGTGAACCTTGCACATAATCAACAGCATATAAGACGGTCGAATCTTTTTGTTTCGCTGCTCCAATAACCGCTCGTACGCGCCAACCTTTTTCTACACCAAAAACTTTTTTCGGTGTTTCATTCGTTGTTGCGGTTACTGTTGTTGTTGTTGTTGTTGTTGTTGCAGTTGTTTTCGTTGTCGGTGTCATCGGTTTTGTTGAATCAACAGTACTTGCAGTTTTTCGTTTCTTTTTAGCTGGTGGCGATTCTGCACGGCTTACTGATGATGTACGTGTTTTAATTGGTGGATCTTCACTTAATGCTGAATAAATTGCATTTGCGGCATCTAGTTCAGTTTTTTTTCGTTCAAATTCAGCAATTAAATCAGGATGAATGTCTTGTTGAACTTCCCAGGTGTTGTCTTCATCACCAACTAAAAGAAAGAAACAATACATTATGTTAAAAGTTGCATTCATTGTTGGAAATTTGATAATTTATAACAACTAATATGATTTTTAGCCGTTGATGGATAACTTCCGCTATTTTAAGTATCATTCATCATCGTCATATTGTTTGATATAGACATAGATAAAGAAAAAAAAAAGTGTACGTGTGAAAGAACTAAGGTTGATGTTTCCTGTGTTTAATAGAAGTGATGCAATTATGTTTTTCATAGACAATTTATTAATCAAGTAAAAAATGAGTTAAAATAATAATGCATTCTTTCTATACAACCGATTAATAATCGAAAAATCTATAACTCAAATTTCACAATCAATTATTCGATTACATATGTATTATAACTTCTAATTAAATTCCTAAATCCTATAAAGATCGTTGATTTGTAGATATCTTATCTATCAGGTCATGAAATACGATAAAAATATTAGACAAAAATAAAAACAAAACTTACATCCAGCCCATTTAAGTAGATATTCCCATTTTCCTTTTCGATTTCGTCGTTTAGCCACTACTTTTTCGACTACATATTGATCGTCGGCTCGGGCTTCTTCTGGTAGATCAAAATAATCATTGGGTCTAGTAGTTGATGGTGGTGAAGATGAAGTTGACATTGAATATTATGCTCTAAAATATTCCTATAGAAATATATTTAAAATAAAATGATTAGAATTTTCTTTTGTTCATAACAATAGACGTTGAAAAGATAAATAAACCAACTAGTAGTAGTAGTATAATGATTATTGTCTCTCGTCAGGATGGTCAGTAATATACTACTGATCATTATTCATTACATACGAATGATGACAGACGCAGAATGTTCGCGGCTACAATTGAAAGAAGAAGGCGAAGAAAATAATGGCTCGGCTAAGAAGCGAAGAAGTCGAATGTACATGTGAATATTTAAGCTAGCTATATGATCAGTGCTTTTCGTATCATTCTCTTTCTTCGTGCCCGATAGTACACATCCTGTTTATCTGTACAACTTAATCCAGAGTGAAAACACGTGACGATGTCTGTTTATTAGATAGGCTTATTTACACACACGTAAGCAGGACTATATTCTTTTGAAATTTCTTAATGTGATAAGTGTAAACAAATAACACATTGTTTGAACGAAAAGAAAATGTTAGTAGAAAGAATCATTTCGCATCAAGTGAATGAAAGAAAGACAGTAGTATTCGTTCGTTGTATTACTTTATTTCTTTGCAATTAGAAATAAAAATAATGCTAGATGAAGAATTAAGATTGATTGACACATCGAAAGATTTCTTATCTTCCATGAGATCATTCTCCAGAGAATATTCATTTATCATTCTAAAAAAATCATTAGAATGATAAAAAGAAATTATTTTGTCTCTCACATTCATAATATTCAATGTCTAAGTACAAAGCTAAATTCTGTTTGAATTAACAATCATATGTCATAAATGATCAAAATCTTTTTTATGTCGAAATGTGATAAATAATTTCTTTTTGAATTCTATACAAATAAATATTATTTTGATGTTATATTGATTATTCAGAAAAATTCATCAACAATCTATATATAGTTGACATAGACTTCTTTTCCCCCCCTTATCAATCAAATTCAGAAAGGAACATTCATAATTTGAAAGAGATGATTGGCACACGAATCGAATCAATTTAATTCTCAAATAGAATCGAAAGCATGACTTTAGCTACCAACCGTGTCTTACTCCCAGGAGATCAAGCAATGTAATTCTCTTTGAAATATTTTGTGAAAAAAAACCTTTTTATTCAAGTTCAAGTCAATATGTTCATTTTTTCAAGTCATTAGTTTATCAACTTTTGCACTACAATACACAATGTGATTTCGAATACATTCTATTCTTTTGTTCATAGTTATATGTTAAGTAACAAACAGAAATTTATTTCATAATCTACTAATGATAGACTAAAAAGAAATGATAATAATTTTCAAGTTTCATTTATTAAGAGGGAAAAAGATTAATTATTCATATTTATTTAGTTGCTGAAATGTTTCTATGAAATATCCTATTCAATAACTTATGACAATATAAATTTCATTAAACATGATATTTGCTTCAGAAAGATAGATAAAAGTATTTGACTTAATCTGTAAAAAACTCCTACGTTAGATATAAATAGACACAATGTTTCATTCTCATGGTGTTGATATGTACGTCTAGAAACTATTGTTGTGACATTTTACAATAGAAATAATAGTTATCGTAAATCATATAATATAATAGGAAAAATAAGTATTATCCAATTTTATTTCAATTCATAAAATATATATGTTAAGATATGTTTTAATAGAATAAAATAATTTTATGCTGGAGCGCATCACTAAGATAAATGATAGATGTTTTATATAGAAAGAACTTTCAGTACTTTTAAATCTTACGATTCGCATTACAATAGCAACAAAAAGACAAAACCAAAAATAACTAAAATAAAATGAACATTTATAATTGAGAGAATTTTATTTGTAAATATGCTCATGTCACTTAACGTCAATGTGATTGACAATGATGATGTTTCTTATTTTAATTTAAAAAAAGTATATCACGGAATATTTTTCTTTGAAAATACCATCATTTATCTGCTCGTTGTTCTAATCTCACACGCACTTGTTTTGGTGAAATTGTTACTAGTTCAACTAGATCCAAATCATTATCATTCATTATTGCTGGTAATACAGTATAGTTTTGTAAAAGACGTATTATTGCAATTTTTATTTCTGTAAGAGCAAATTGCATGCCTATACAATTGCGAGGACCAGCGCCAAATGCTACCCATGCCATAGGATGACGTTTAGTTGCAAATCTTTCTGGATAAAATTGTTTCGTATCCACTGGTCCCCACAAATCATTATTATAATGTAAACTATACATATCAAGTGTAATCTTAGTGCCTGGCGAAATACGACCGATACCAGGCAAATCGATTTGTTCTGCACATTCCCGATTAATAATAATAGGGGTTATTGGATACATTCGTAAAGTTTCTCGAATAAACCAATCAAGATATTCCATTTTGTTGATAATTTCATGATCAAGAATGCCATAAACTTTTAAAAATGAATCAATATGATTTTGCATTTTTTTTTGCTCGCCTACATGTGTAGCCAACATATGAGTAACGTAAGCTAGAGCTGTACTCACTGTTTCATAGCCAGCAACCATAAATAAATAAATATTTTGTTTGACTTCATTTAATGATAACACTCTTTCATTACTATCATCCTAGAATTATCAAAGATAAAATAGCATGTTTAAAAGATGATTTAAAAGTTAAGAGAACGTAAAAGCAAAAACAACCACTTGTTGTTCAAAATTATTAACGTTTGCCTTTTGCTTATCTATAAATTATTTACCTGATCCGTAACAGTCGAATTCTTTTCTGTTGCGTCAAGCATTAAATGGATTAAATCCGTTGATTTAGTAATATTACCATTACAATCATTAATATTATGATTATGATTATGAGATAGATATGCTTGTCTAATAAAACACTCGACATTATCTTTGAGCCATTCATTCGGATCATCTTCAATTAATCTTTCGCCCATTGGCAATAAACGACGTAAGTTAGCTTTGATATAGTTTAACCAACAATGACATGCAAGCCAAGTCGGTTGTAATTCCGGTACAAATATAGCTAGCAGTGTTGCTAGGTATGCGCTATTTTCTCTAGCAAATACTTCTTGAGATCTTTTTAAATATGGATCATTTGGATTATTTTGCATGTTAGTTTTCATACCAAAACAGCATCGCCAAATGAGATCCATTGTAAGACTCTTATATAGTTTATAAATATCAAAGCCTTCAGATGATGTCTTTATACATCCTTCTATTTTCATTATTAACGTTGCCATGGAATCGTCTATTATCGGTAACATTCGTTTCATTTTAAGTATTGAAAATGATGGATTGATAATAGCTCGTTGACGTCGCCATTGATTACCGGTTGCACTAAATAAATGAACACCTTTGTGCATACGACGATCTTCTAATGGAAATTGACGACGTGAATGAAATTTTGAAAAATGCTTGATAAATATTTCATGTAAAATATCTGGATCAGATACTACAAGTATTGGTGTATGACCTTCAAAATAACCGTATATATTACCATATTGAGCTGTCCAATTTTGAATGCATACTGATATTCGTTTTGTACGAACAAAATCAAGAAAATTGCCAAGTATAAACATTGGCGGTGGTCCATTGATGCCAAACTGTTTGAAAAATGAGTAACTTCGTCGAATATGGACTAGATAAAGACCCAGTAAACATAAGAAGATACATGTAAGCAAAATGAATGCAAACATATTATTTTGGTATATTGAGAATTCTTAAGTAGAAAAAAGCGTTTAGATCGAAATCAAAAACTAACTAAGCAAACACAAAACAAATCAAACGTATAAATAGGAAAACTGATATTCTTCTGACTAATACGAACTATGCAACTGTATGCTAAAGGCCAAAGTAAAATATGATCATGTTTTAAACTTTGTTTTCGTATTTCGTCATTGTCTCGCCAAAAGAAACACAGATAAAGTAGCAATACTTGCCATTCTTCTAAAAGGTTATAATGAGTGCGTTTTAAATTAACAACGCATTTAGCTTCTCAGTTTAAAAAAATCATGCTTCAGCAATGGATACATACCATTCTATAATAGATGCATATTTATGTCGGTCTGTTTTCTCTTTATTTTTCTCTCTTTATCCTGATTAAATAGTTACAAAAAAAAAAACGTGCCGGTAGGTAATAGAACTTGACTCACATAGGGGAGTGTATTTCCGCTTCAATCAAAAATCGTACTCAAAGGTGAGACAGAAGTGTAGGCACCAGAGAGAAGGAATAGAGAAGAAGGTCATGAAGGTACGAATTGACTAGAGAAAGGTTATAAAATCGTACATTCAACAAACAATTCCATTCTTGATATTATTATGATTATTGAAGTAGAGTAGCTTTTGTTTTTTCGAAATAATATTTAATTTATTCAATGATTATTAACAAATTCTAATTTATCTGTAGTTCATCATTTTATCGATCATTGCTGTTTTTTGAAGTTGTTATTTTCTTAAAGAGAACATTGTTTTCATTGATAATTCTACGTCATAGAAATAAAATATTGTTCCATATAAATAGTTATCCTAGTCCTTGAATTGAAGGAGGAAAATTAGGACTTAGTTTATTCTTATTATCGACTGTAAGGTGGTTCTTAGAATAGAAAAAGTAAAATGTTTTTTTATTCTGATTTGAGATGGATTATTGTTAATCACATTTTATAAGTCTTCGATGCTATATTTATTGATAGACACTTTTTTCTTTGAAAAAATCATGATGTTCTGTGTGAGATTAACATCCATAAAAGTCTTCTTTTGTCTCTGCCTGTTTTACACTGAGACCATCAATATGTTGAACTTTTATTAGTCTATCTCATGATTTACGGCTTCTGAAACTGGTTAAATTGCTTTGCCTATACGACTTTTTTCCATATCAACAAATTTTGACATGTTCATTTGCATAGCAAGCGCTGCTTTGTTGTGCTTTCTATCTGCACACGAATGCATATCCTAGGTACTTTTACACGTTGATTTATTCTCTAGGCTAAATCAACACAAACAGTGACACAAATAAGGCAAATCGACATTAATGTTAATTAATGTTCCATGAAAAATAAATGAAAGAAAAAAAAAGAAACTTGCATGTCTATCTGCAACAATCGATTGGTTACTCGATGGAAAAAATAGTGCAATCTATTACATGACGCGGCAATGTTTATCATTATCTTGTTGGTGATGAAGTCGTCTTCGAGCCTGTTGCGCGGCTTGTTTAGCAACCGTATCTTCAACAGTTTCTAACATTCGACAAACTTCTCGAAATAGTAAAACTAAATGCCAATGATATTTAGCAGAACATTGAATTGTATTTGCTTTGAAATTTTTTTTCACATACTGTTGTATATCACGTGAATTCATTAATGTAATATTTGAAAAACGCAAATCAGTTGATATCAAATCAACTTTATTTGCAACGACAATAACAGGTACATATCCTGTTGACCTTGTGGCTACTTGATCGTCATCATCATTCGTAAGATCGGTTAATATTTCTGATTGATGATGGAAGTGAGAATGAGGATGATGGTGATGGTGATGATGATGAGATTGGTGGTGTGCCGGATGATGAGGCTGATGTGGATGTGGATACGGATGTTGATGATTATTATAGTTAGAACCAAGACGTACACGAACTATTTCACGATAGATTTGTTTTATGTAATTGAATGTTTCCTCACGATTTATGTCGAACACTAATAAGAAAAGATGTGCTCGTCGAAAGCAATACATTCGCACCCATTCTTGTTGAGGATCAGTATTATTTGTATCATCAAAACGTGGTGTATCAATAATACGTATATGAAATAAACGATGACCATTAAATAACGAAGTAAAATGATAAGTAGCTAAGTTCGTTTCAGAATATAATGTTGAAAAATCATTGCATAACCATTGACGAATGATAGCTGTTTTTCCAACACTTTTATCGCCTAAGACAGCTATCTGTATTGGTTGATCACACATTGTTTTGCTTTATCTGAAAAAATAAATCTATTCGGAATCAGTAATAATTATTTTTCTATATTTATATATTTATATAGTTTGGTAAATATTAATATAGCGCATTACTTGCTTCTTGCTTTCTTTCTTTCTTTCTTTCTTTCATTTTATTACCAACATACGATGAAAATATTCTAGCTGAGCTTATCGTATTGTTCAAATATAAACGATTATGCCCGTGGGCATCACCGAAGAGAAAACAATGCGACTATTCTCAAACAGTTGATCAAATTTTGTTTTATATAAATAGCCTATTGGAAAAAGAAGAAGCACAAAAAAATGTTTACAAACAACTATTATGAAAAGACAACCTTGCTAGCTCATACGATTGAAAAGCGGTCACTGCTATTTTTTTTTCTTTCTCATAGTTGCTTTCTATAATTTTATTTTTTCTCTCCGTGTGTTTCTGTTTCCAACAACTTAAGGACATTCGTGAAAAGACAAGCGCTAACTTTGGAACCACACATGCAAGCATCCACCGCTAGAAATGTTCAACTACAAGGAATAATAAGACGTAGCTGGATCCTATAAAAAATACAGAACGATGAAAACAGGAAGAACTAAAAGCAGAAAGAGAAAGGCATTAAGTGAAGATCAGCGCTGAAAAAAAGTTGTTGTCGGCTGTCGCATAGTTGTTGTTGTTGTCTTATTTTTATCGGCTATATGTGTTTTTATTTTCCTCGTGATTTTCCTTTTTTTTCTTTTTTTGGATCTAGCTCAGCATTCGTCAAATCATTGTCTAGTGGTCTATCTAGACTTCTCTTTGTTCGCATTCTGTATAACTATAATGGAGATCGTAATAGCTCTCAAGTTGAATGATTCGTTTTGATCGGTTCCTATCATGTTCAAATGTCTACGCGTTATTTTAATATTTACGCTAGCGCCCTATTTTTCTATGTCTTAATAGCTTAAAGTATTATTCCTTATGGGAAATTGGAATATAAACATGTCATATATATTTATATATAAATAAAAATTCTATTTACTAGTGCGAGCTCGATTTCATTTATATAAAGAAAAAAAAGCCAGAAAATGATTAAGACGAAAGAAAATCCTATATTCTCTTTATTGACATTTACAATTCTTCGACTTTCCACTATAAGCCTATTATAGAGAGACTTTTGTATTAATGACCGAATTGATCATTTGTCTTCATCGAACTTTTTTTTCATGATTACATATCTTCTTTTATTCCCGCAAGACTTTTTTTTACGAGAGTCAAAGATAGATGGACCATCTTCATCACTGGAACGAGAGAGAGAGAGAGAGAGAGAGAGAGAGAGAAGAAAAAAGATATTTATGGGCGCCCCTTGTATTACAAATATTTAATTGTATCTATATGCGCATGAATATCTATCATAAATTTGTTTTCATCATCTGACTGATCTTATTTTTATGGAGCAAAGAACAAAAAAAAAAGAAAGAAGACGGACAAGAAGAACGCAAAAAACAAATATTACTAGTTAGTAACAAATCTTTTGTAGAATAACAAGCAAAAGGCTCTACTATGGATATTATTAGAATTAGAGCAAATATGCAAATATTGTGTTTAATAAATAGCGGCAAATCTAACAAAAGAAAACTAATGAAATCGTACTGTGATGTATGATGAAAATCAGTTATATCGTATAATTATAACAATATTATATTGACATGAATGAATAGGAAGAAGAAAATCGATCAAAATTTCTATCGATTCCGACAGATGCAATTGATTTTAGTCTTTTTTTCAGTCGTTGAATATAAATCATATTACATTCTTGTATTTGCGCACTTGAATTTTGATAGAATGGTTATTTTCATCATGAAATTTGACTTGAGGAAATGTTTACTTGTATCAAGTTAGCATTTTCAGGAAATAGGACATCATATTGAATGCAACCGAATCATTAGAGCTTATGTTTATTTTTATTAATAAAGCACATAAGTCGGAATCATAAGAGGAAAAAATAATATTGAAGAAAAGAAAAGAAAAGAAAAAAAGATAAGTTCAATTTCGGTACAATTTGGAATTTTTATTTGATGGTACGAAATGGTACAATTTGATAACCTTCACCTAAAAGTCGTACAACAGCAGCAAGAGCAATGCAACTAATAACAGATAAACATGCTGCTACAACAGTTGCAAAACCTTCTCGTTGAATACGTCCAAATTTATGTCGAGCAACAACAGCGTAACATCCAACTATGTTATAGCGATTAATTGGATTTGTATTATTGCTAAACATATCAATGCATAGATTATTTTCTGAACGATATTTTTCATTACAACAACTAATTGGTAATTGTACAGAAGATCCAAATGTTGCTGTATTTCGTTGCGTAGGAGGATTTCTACCTTTACTATGACTGTTTCCGCTTGATGACGATGGATTCAACGATCCATATATAGCCGGTTGTCGACTTCGATAATCTTCGATAGGATCAGTTAGTCCACAGCATTGATGTTGTTTTTCTAGTCGTGCCATTTTAGGAGTATTTTCGATGACAACATCGTTCCCAGTTGAAACTCGATATTGAGTTTGATCTAATTCTTTAACAATAGTACTATTAATTGATGCTGCCAATTGGCCACTAGCTATTGTTAAGAATGACCAAGTACTAAATGCAATAAGACCAAGTGAACAGACGCCTAATAGAACCGCTGCTACAATTGCTAATGATCTATTCACTTTAATCAATCCGATTATTAATATCATCAATGTTAATAATGCAAGTATGCCAAAAATAACTAATGCTAACGATGTTACATGACGAGGATGTACACCAATGTCAACAAAATATCGAAGACGCATAAGAGATAATCCACCGTGTAAAATTAATATTGTTGTGACACCTGTTATGCAGACCAAAGCTACAGTTAATGCAATACGAAATAGAGTTCGTTTGGCTGGTGTTGAAGTACCACTGGTAGTAGCTACTATAGCTGGTCGAGACTTCATGGCAAGTTGTTTACAAATAACACGTAATAAAATAAAATGAATGAATCGATGAAAGTCTAGCTATCGATTCTTCGTTTTAACCTTCAATTAAAATGACTGAATGATCAATCGTTTCTTTTCTAATGAATAACAGAACCTATCCATATCGTATTACAATGAATAAAACAAATGCGAATTTTCAGTTTTATTTAACGAAATGAAAAAAAAAGATAATTTTGTGATCATATCAATTTCTAAGCGCTATCTGATCAGAATAAATATGTCGAATAACATGTCATTTTTATTTTGGTACACTCTATTGCAGCAACAGCAAAAATATGAAAAACTTCTGTTGCTGTTATTAAAATAACTACAAGGTCAAGTGTATTGAACAAAATTGCATCGATATTCATGAATCAATATGTATGGTATATAATTCGCTATAACCAAACTTAGTTTCTGTTGTTAATGTAATCAGTGAATAATCATATGAAAAATGAAAAGTAGAACAATTTTTTCTATAAGATTTTCTGCATAACAGTTGCTATTTATATTGATGAATCTTGTGTCTAATCTTGAATGAAGCGAGTTAATTCATCAAAGAAAAAGTATGATGCTTATAAGAATAATAAATGTATAAAATAACTTTCGCATACCACACATTCATAAACAAAGAAAATGTTGAAGATACATGAAAGTATATAATTAGGTTTATGGAAAAGATTTCTTTTTATAATAGAGCCATAATTATCTAAAGTTTACCACTGTGATTAAAAGAAAAAATATGAATAATAGAGGATATACGAAGAATGTCCTTGTTATTATTTTACAAATTATTTCTCATGCAGGTCTTTACCGTTTCTGTAGTAAAAACAGATTATATTCATTAAAATTTTGTTTGTTAATCAAATACATAATTGTTGAAAATTTTGCATTTATTTAAGGTACAATATTAATCTTCCGTATTGGAACCACGCATGAAATCATTAAATAATTGTATGTAACAATAGAATCATTTTCCAGTAAACATTCCGAAAGAATCGTACTGTACGTCATGCAACTAAGTAACTTTTTCTTTTGTAATCAAACGGTAGCATTTTGTATCGAATAGAAAATGCAGTATTTCTCGCTCAAGTTTCATTCGCTACATCATCAGAGATATCGATACCGTCAAAAAATATCGACCTGAAGATATTTATTGAGTTAGATCGACATGAAGATCAATCAACCAAAATAAATACGCTTGATTGTGATTTTTAGCAGTTACAAGAAAGTTTTACTGAAGTTTCCATCGTCAAACAAAGTGTCGAGTCATATCACAAAGTTTGCTCGCAAAGAGTTTCTCCGGTAAGTAGAAGTTAGTTTTCCCAAAAAAGCGCTTTTTTCTATTTCAAGAATGGCATATTAATAAACTGAACAAAGATTTTTTAATAATCAAAAGTATTATTACCAAAATTGAAAAAAATTGTTTTTAATCCCTCAAGCTGTCGTTAATAAAATCAGAACAAAGGATTTTTTGTTTGCAAGTGACTTTCTCCAATAATAGAACAAAATTGTCCACTAATACTATTTCTAATCAGTAAATCATTCTAGCTAAGATATATTTATCGATCATCACTGTAAACTTGATGAATTTCGGATATGCGCTCTCGATATTGGTTTTCTTTCTTTTTTGATCATTGATACTGATTTTATCATGTTAATCAACAGGAAAGTAGATAAAGTATGACAAATTAGACTATTCTTTTCCTAAATACTAACGAAGTAAAATTGTTTATTGTTCTGATCCTTTGAAAATGTGGCGCATACTTCTTAATATTGCTTTAGTTGTAATTATGAATTTTCCTATATATACAATTTGTCTCTGAGAAAAATCGCTGAATAAGGGCATGAAAACTTCCTTTTAATGTGTCATAATTAACCACCTATAGTTAATCAAAGCCAATTGTTTGTTTTTAATCGTTTGATGCAGAAGAAAGAAACCACGATTCTTACGGAGAAATTGGACTGCCTCTTGGTCATAGCAGTTTTTCTTCAAAAGATTATTTTGACATTTGATATGTTGAAATGATTAGAACGATTATTAATTGAAGACAATTATTTTCACTTATTTGAAAACACAATTCTGTTTCTACAAAAAGAATGGGCTGATTTTCCAACTTAAATAGGTTTCATGTTTATTTTTTGATTCTATCTCTTAATCATTATGTAAAATAGATGTAGAAGGGTTCGTTCGAAAACAAAATATTAACCCATAATAAAATATTTGTACAGGCATCTGATCAGGTTTTGATAAAATGTGATGACGGATTCAAATGCTTAAGCATAACAATCAAATAGGAATTCATCTTTTATACGATTATAATAATGCGCATGTTATATTGGTTCACCATGTAATGCAATTAGATAGTTATCTAAGATTGTTACAGAAATTTCTTAATCATGACCGAGAACATATTTACTGAAATGTATTTTGATGCGGAGACTTATTCAATTAGTAGAGAACTTTCAATTTTTATTGACTAGTAGGATTTGATTCTTTTAATATCATAATTATATAATCAGAGCGCTGATTAAGAATCTTGATAGATAGTTCTAAGATGCATATTTATCATATAATCTCTTTTTGACAATGATGCTAACATCTATTAATTATCTTTAAATGTTTTTATGATCTTCACATGATATATTCTCAATGCGTATCTGTTTTAGACAATTGATTTGTAAATTTATCAGAGTAGATGATATTCAATGTCGAGAAATGATCCAATGGCAGCTAATATTTTTTCAAGATAGAATAACTTTTGATTAATTATCGTAAGAAAATAGATATGAAAAAATTCAAATCTTGCATGTAATTAGTGTATAAGCAGGATGTTTCCAAAGTTACTATAGAAAATAAATGTGATTGCTTTTCTTCTAATACAATCAACTGATATCTTCTTTTGAACTAGTGCTAAGAGACCCTTTCAAGTATGCTGTCCGTATAATTGAAATTCGTGGAAATTTCTTCAAGATATGATTTTCAGCTTCAATACACAATAAAATCTTTTTGTAATAGTTTAAATTGAATATATAGAGTTTCTATCATAGGACTTAATTTTCTATTTTTATCATGATTGTAGGTATTCAGCTATCTCGGTTCCTTCCTTTGTTGTTTCAGAAAGTGTTATTTAGCATCACTAAAAAGATCAGACACATTGTTGTCAAACCTAACGACTGTGAAATCTTGGGAAGTCATTTGATCTTATATTAAAAATTTTCATGATGAACCAAGAAAGCATGAACTCAATGATATGTGCTGCTCTCTGTAGTTTCCATTGTTACAGAAATGCTTGATGATGTTTGTCAGGGAATGGAACGAATTCTACAAAGATGAACAATCATAATAATGGAAAAAATCTAAGATAAATTATTGAATAGTATATTTATAAAATTCTAAATCTTTTAATCCTATATTGAGCCTCCAAAGGTTGAACACATGACAAATATGTCAATTCGTTATTTTATTCGATAGAAACGAATAAGATTGTTTCAATAAAAAAAAAGAAATACAAAAACGATGAATAGTATGCTTGACTATCGGATTTTTACAAGCATTTTCTGTGTTTACCTTTCTTCTGTAAATTTCATCTTTTTCAATGAATCTACATAGTAGAATCAATAATGGCTGTTGCATTGTAAAACTATATATATATATATATAGCTCTCATAGATGTCGTCGATCGTCATGTAATAATTATCAGTGATTACTAAACTCTTTCGTCATGAAAAATAATACGTAGATTTTTTTAGCGAACACGCATGATTCTATACAACGGAAACAAACAGCCTATATGAAAATGTTATCGTTCTGTAATAAATAGCAGAGCGCTGGTTTTCGTTGCATTTATTACTTCATTCCTGGCAAATATTTTTCGTCACTTTCTTTTCATTCTTGTCATTTCAGGTTTTTAAAAAAGATAATGTTTCGTATAATTACTTCATCAAACAAGGTTCTTGCTCAACGTGTGGCTCGTTCCACATTAAATTTTGTTCGGTAAAGTAGGAATTATGTGTCAATTTTTGTACAATTTTTGTGTTTGATTTCAGAACTGCATCGGCAACTGATCCGGAATCTGGTTCTGTTGCGTATGCATAGAAATAGATGTGTTCTCATTCTCAAATATTATTTTATTTATTAATATAGTGCTGATCACGGTGCATTCGGTAAGAAAGAAAAAGCTGAAGAAACACGTTGGGCTCGTCGTCAAGTAAGAATACTATTCAACTGAAAAATCAATCACATCTTTTCTCTTGTTTAATTAGGAAGCTGAACAAGCAGCAAAATATCGAGCTACACGTAACAAATCTGGTCAAGAACAATCCGGTGCAAAAAATGCAGGAGATTCACCTCGACAACGCATTGCTGCACTGGAAGCTAAAAAACAAAAAATTGACAAAGAAATTGCCGAACTCAAACGTCAATTAGATTGATATCTATTATCCTTATGAATATCTTTCTGTTTTATTGACTTCTTAACTATAGTTTGTTTTTCTATTTGAATTCATCATGTTCTTAGATGCATAGCAATAGTTATTCTTTCTGTCTGAACGTAAAAATTCAGATGAAAAACCTTTCTTGTATCCTTCATTTTCCATTCCTTTCTAGATGCAACGATTAGCTACAGAGTTGACTATATATCCAGATTGCTATCTACAAATTCGCCGTGCGAAAATGACAATATTCACTGATATTGCTGAAACAGCAACTGTTTCCGAATTAAAACAAACTCTTGGTTATATACTTCACTTAGATCCTAATATAATACGTTTAATTTCAAAAGGTCAAATACTTGATGCCGATACTAAACGTCTAAATGAATGTGGTATCACAACAAAAGAAGCTCGTCCACAAAATCCATTTCAATTAGAGTTCACTCTTAAACTAGATGATGGTACCTATGAAAACGTTGAAATTATCCCTTATGCAATACAAAATTCTTCGTCGAATGATGAATAGCAATAAATTAATGATTTATCATGCAAATATTAATTCATCTTGAATATGCCACTTCTTATTGTGATTTTATTTTCTTTTAATAAAAAGAAACAAAAAGTAGTTGATGATTTTTCTTGTGAAACAACAGATTACTTTTTATGAGAATTACATTCGTTCTAATGCTTGAATACCTAAAATTTCAAAACACTGTTTCAATACATTTGCTGTTGCTTCGCATAATAGTATTCGTCGATAATTAAGTCGAACTTCGCCAGTCGTTTTATCTTTTTCAACGCAATAGTGTCGATCATAAAATTCAGTAAATGATGTTGCTAATTGATACATATATTCACATAGACCATGCATCAATAATTCGTCGAGTACTCGTGTAAGAACATCAGGATATTTAACTATACATTTAGCTAATTTTAATTCTCGTTCTTCACTATCAAAATTAAGTTCGATGTCTTGTGCCATTGATTTGAGCACGGCATGATCAACACCAGCAGTTCGAGCAATTGATCTATTTATTAAGTTAATAAGAAAAAAATCGGGTAAAACAAAAATATTTCTAGTACCGAATTCGAGTATAGGCATAAAGTAGATAAGCAGCCGTATTGCCTCGGTCATCAAGCATCTAAAATTAAATTTTTAGAACAAACAACAAAACCTTCAAATATATTTTTCGTACTCGATCGAATGAAAATATATAATCAGAATTTCTATTATGAGATAAATCAGCGTATTTAATACATCCGTAAGCAACTGATTTTTGAGCTTTTACAAGTTCTTCAGGTGTTAAAACCTTAACAAAAATACATCAAATTGAAAAATAGTTTTTAAACGAAAAGAGATTTTTTACATTATGACGATCTTTTTCTTTTAATTTAGCCATTGATCGTTCAATGCCTTCGTGAAGTAGATCTCGTAAACGAATTGCTTCACCGGCTCGAGTCTTTAGTTTTTTGCTACAAAATAGAAAATCAAATAAATCAATGTCTTAATTGAATGATCGAAAAATAACTAGACCATTAGAAAATCTTCAATACATCTAGTACTTTTGAATCAATCGTACGACTAGATAGATGGTACTATTGATTTCAAGGAAGAAATACTAAAATTTGTAAGTGTATCTCACCCGTTCTTAGAAATTGATCTTGGAAAACTTCACGTTATATCTTACTTAATAAATTTAGATGAAAGAGATTACTTCATTCTCTATGAAATGACTTGAAGAGAAGTTATGATCTATAATGATAGACTCATTTTCGCTTTAAATTCTATCCGTAGCAAAATGAAAGAAGCTAGACGTCTCTTTGACTTAACTGTCGGATGTGTGTTAAAAATTTATCATGGCTAGAGGACTCCTAAGCAATATATTTATTTGTCTCTTGATATTTATAATTCTCGTACACGAGAGCGTCTAGTATTTAGAAGATTCCTCTTACATCAAAAAGATTTTGGCAAATTCTCCACTGTTGAGTGAGAAAAAACTAAGCGTAATTGATTCAAGTAGACTCAATGGATATGATATTTGTATCACTCATTTATTTATAGGACATTGTGCGTATAATAATTTACGTTCATACCTATCGTCACCGAGTACAACACCAAAACCAACATGATCTATTCGAACATTCTTTCCTTCAGTCCATCCAGCTAATTTTGCTCCAGCAAACACTGATTGCATATGAAGGGCCTATATTTCATATTGAGATCAAATATATATGTTTATGATCGAAATGACCTACTTGACCCGAATCAATAACATATATTATCCAATCAGCATTTTCTTCCATTAGACGTTGCTGTATTGTGGCCATGTCACTTGTATCATATGTAAAACTTCCATCAGTTTTAACAATAGTCATGGGAACGTCTATATCCGGTAGAAACATAACTTTACGACCATCTTCTAATTTCAATAAATCTATTTTGAAAAATTAAAATCATATTGTTTTTTTTTATTCTAAATGACAATTATTATTTTACTTTTTGAATCAAGTTGTTTAACCACATCAAGCATTCGGTTTTGATAAAAAGATTCACCTCGATCAATTATTTTGACATCGAGTTCTTTATAAATATATTCAAAATCTAAATTATTATTTAAAATATCATAAATGAAAATAGATAAATAAAATTTTTCATTTGATCAAACCTTGTCGAGATACATCACAAATAAGTTTCCATGCATGAATTATATCTGGATCGAATGCTTGAAGTTTAACAACACATTCGTAGGCTCGTTGTTTAAATTCAGGCTCTGAATCGAATCTTTGTTTCGATGCCTAATAATTAGGTTTTGTTTAAGAAGAAATTTTATCATGCAATTAATTTTACTTTGTAGAAGGATAGGAGATCACTTATTGGTGGTGATTTTGTTTTATATTCAGGATAAATATCTTGCATGTGAGCAATCAACATACCGAATTGAGTACCCCAATCACCGAGATGATTTAATCGAAGTACATCAAAGCCAACATATTCAAGAAGACGAGCAAGACTATCACCAATTATAGTTGATCTATAGAAATAAATAAATAATAGACCTATATAGTTTTGGTTCATTCTTGAAATTGTATTGAAACACATGTACGATCGAATCTTTTCAAAAGTAATAAATAGTATGATATAAAATGAAAGGAGAATATCTTACTGTCGTAAAGAGAAAAATAAACACCGGATTAAAGAATCTGAAATTCATCTTCTATATCGGTTGAATGAGCACTAGAATATTCTACTGTTGTGATATCTTATTTCCAGTAAACACACATCGATCTGTGAATCATTAGATCAAGATATTTAGATGGGTTCAATGTGTTCTTAAAGAGCAGTTGCTACTCTTAATGGTATCTTTTCATGTGTTAAGAAAATACCAGTGAAATTGTACATTTCACTTTTTTACCAAAAGCAAAGACAAAATGAATCGTTAATGGTGATAGGCTAGTTCGTTTTTTAGGTTCGACGTATTTCTTTTCAAAAGCATTTGTTTTTAATGAGATCTTAAATCTGACACTTTTGATCTGCCTCGTGATAAACTTACCGTAAATGTCCAACATGCATTTCTTTAGCAATATTCGGCGATGAAAAGTCAATAACAACTCTTGCGTTCTTCTTTTTAGTCTGAGTTTCATGATTACCAACCAGTTCCAACACATCGGGTGGTAAAACACCTTTCAATAGAATTTTTCGAACTTGTTCGCAAACGAATGCTGCTGCAATAGTAATATTAATAAATCCTGGTCCGGAATATTCAATCTAAATAAATATTAATGAACAATTGTTATTTTAATAACCATTAAGTGATAACCAACTTTTCCAATGATTTCATGGGCAGGAAGATGTTCAGTAATTATTTTAGCAACATCAGTTGGTATTATTTTTTTACCAGCAGCAGTTAATTTCTACAAAAAAAAAACGAACAGAAAAGAATCCAAAGTATATATTTATTATTATTATTATGCCTTCTAACCTGAGCAATAGACATAGCTGAGTTGCATTGATAATCAGTTTGTTTTCCAGGTACGACAAGCACCGGTAAAGTTGGATCCTCAGGAAAAGCCTTTCGAATAGCTTGTTCAAAAAGACCAACCAATGTATCTAATATTCGATACGAATGTTCGCTATCGCCTTGTGCACCAGCGGTAAAATAAGTTTTAATTGGTGCCACTGTTGTTGCTGTAGCTGTTTTTTTGTTTTTATTATCATTTTGATTTGGTTCAGTTGGTTTTGCATGGGATTGATGTTTGTTATTCTTAGAATCACCTTGTTTAGTTTCTGTTTGCTTTTTTTTTGTTGCCTCTTTTTTATCCTTATTATCATCTTGTTTAGTTCCTGCTACATTCTCTTGTGGTTTCTGTTTTTTCAAATCTTCAATATTCTAATGAAAAACAATATATGTATAGTCAATGAAATCTTCTAAATCTTTATTCTATTTTGCTTACTCGAACAAGTATATTTGCTCGATAGTTTAATTTTTCATTTTCGACTCGTAATTCTTCAAGTTTACGATTATCTTTAAATTCCGGTCGATCAAATAGTTGTGCTTCAAGTTCTTTGACTACATCTTCCTAATAGAATGAACAGAAAACAATGAAAGTTTGTATGCATTAAATTTAAGAAAAACCTGTTGTTTTAATCGATTAAGAAGTGCATCCATTTTGTTGGAATACGCTATTTCTTGTTGAGTTCCTTTTTTACTGATCTAGAGTGTAAAAAATCTTTCTTTCTATGAGATATTTATGTATGTAAGAAAAGTGATGCAAGCAATTTAAAGTCGCTATTTTTGTTGCGTCACTAAATATAGAGTGATACTTATTATGTGCAAAAAGACGATTGCAAAGATTTTCTTACTAATACATTTGTTTGTAACCTATTTCTTTCTTTCTTACCCCTATACCAAAAAAATTGGAAACTAGGTTAAATGATGAGTCAGTCCAATTGAATATAAATTTACGTATTGATAAGAACTCTGCGACATCTTTCGAGTAGGCTTTATTCCTATACTTACAGGAAAAATAAATTGCGACGGAAGAAAATGAAAAGTTTTTTAAAAGATGTTCGCTTAATTTTCGCATTCCTGCACAATGTTTTTTGCATTCATGTCTAGTTTATTAATTCATATCATACAACAGTATAATTACGATAAAGACCGAGTTTTTGTGATATCTTGCAGTTGTCTTGATGTACATGAAAAATAAAATCTCATTGTTTGTTTTTTCAAATAGACAGTGCATTGCAACAGAGTTCTAACTGAGACATCATATTGAATGATGCTGCATTAAAGTTACGTTGTCAGGCATATTGATTTAAAACGTTACAATGTAGAATATAACTACACTACTCAATTTGGAGTTGAAATCAAGAGGCATGGTTCATTCTCTTATATAGTAATTGAAAAATTATTGTAGTTTACAAGTCACCAGAACTGATGAGTTCAACAAAAACTGTTATCAACATATAGCGATCTATCAAGCACGAGCCGAAAAGAGACCAGGTTATTTTATATAGTTAATGAATCGAACGGGCAGTGTGTGAATGAATATGATAAATCATAAAATAAATATTTGTACTTTTTTTGATTAATGAGATGCTTCGAAATTCACTATCAAATATTAATGCATCATGGTGTATCCCACTAAGATCGCTTCTCATCTACGTCAGATACTTGTTAAAAGTTATGCCAAAAAATAGTTGAGTTTTAGCACCGGTAAATTAGTCAAAAAAATTTTAATTTCAAAAAAGTTTTATAATAAGAATAAAGCGGTATACCGCACGATAAATCAGTGGAATTTAGATAAGATTCTACAAAATCATATTGAGCATTTTGTTTTATTTCTTCTAAAAATACGGATCATACTACAAGTACATAGCTAAATCTTAATTCTTTTCGTTCATGTTTTTCTTAGTTAGAAAGAGACTAACGAGCACTTATTTTTGTCAGTGCCAGTTAAAGATTACATATGTAGCTATTCTTTTCATATGCCTATTCTAAAAACTATGTTCGAACACTGTACTTAGAAAACAACAAATATGTTTACTAAATGTTCTTGTTTCTAAAACTCACAGACATCAGAATTCTCCTCGTGGAAATAATTGCTTGCAAAAATTGTTTTCAAAAACATTGCATTATTGATATTTTGCACCTGTAATAATAAAAATCATGTTTTCGCCACTACCAGATGTATTGTCGATTTTCCAACTAGTGCACTTTCTTAGAACTAGTTCGATTCGTAGTCATGCCTTGATTGTGTTGTTTATACTCGTCATCATGCATGAAAAATGAATTCTTCATTAGTTGAACGTTAATGTTAATTTCAATGAGAAACGTTGATAAAATCTCATTTATATTTGTGAGGGAAGAAATCACCTTTTTTTGGTATGAAGTTTTCTGATATGACTATTTTTCGGATAATCTTTAATCATCTTTATATTTTTGTTGCACATACTTTAATATGTTGATAATGTTTATTTTTAATAAACAGTACAGAGCGATGTTTAAACAAGCACACAAAACAGAATGAAAACATTATTTTTTTTGTTTTTCCATAGATTTTTTAGCTTTAAGTTCCATGTAAAGTTTTTCAATATCGTCAGCTTCACGATCCGAAGGAAGAGATCGACTGTTTTTATTTGATGATGAAGATTCTTGTCGTTGTTTATATGATGACGATTGTATAGTAGTTGATGGTAGTGTTTTTCTTTGTTCAAATGATTGTTTTTCTTTCGATGAATGATCATTGGAATGTAACCGACTTATGGTTGAAATAATACTTTCACGTGTAAGACTAAGTTAAGTTATGAAATCAAAATGACTTTAAATACTAACCTATTTCCATTTTTATTATTTTGTTCTTTTATAGAAGGTTGCCGTTCGATTGGATTTGGCTTTTCATGTGAAACACTTTGAGTACTTGACAGAGAACGAAACGAAGGATATTTTTTGATACAAAAACAAAAATAGAAAGAATGCACACCTAGTTCGAGTAGTAGTCAATTTATCACTAGAATTAAATTTAGAAAGAAATATTTTTGATTCATAGACTAATTTTTCGTGCATACCTTTCTGTAATATCAATTATTGGTATACTCATGGATTTTTTATTTTCCATCGTATCCGATAATGATGAAGAGGATATTGTTGTTAAAGAATCACTTGTTGTAGAACTACTCGATGAAGATGACGATGATGATGAACTCGATCGACTACCATTACTGGTACTTGAACTCGATCGTTTGGGTCGTTTGTGACTTGACGATGAACTCAAAAGAATGTCGATGGGATGCCAAGAAGAATTTACTACGTGCCATTATTCTCACCCTTTCACTGATGATTTTCGTCTCTTTGGCGATCTTGAATATGCTTTGTCTTTCGAAGATCTATTCAACAAAAGGAAAGTATTTTCTTCAATTCAAATTTTTCTATTAAAAAAGATAATACACACGATTGCAAACTCGACGGTAGATTTGGTCCATATTCCAATTTTCTTGCCGCTTCTTTTTTCTAATTTTACAATTATGAAGTTGTTTTTAAATAGAAAATAACCTATTTATTACCTTTGCACGTAATGACGCTAATTTTCGTTTTGCTTCATTATCATCTGGTTTATATTTCAATGCTTTTTCAAGATAATGTATTGCAATATCGGGATCATCCGTACTAAATAAATACCTTCTGAATTTCTGACGCTTAGATTATTTTTCTCAAAGAGAAATATTCGGAATTTTATGATTGCCCCTTCAAGCAACCGAAGACAAAAAGGAACTTATTAATAAACAAGATTTAGACTTGTTATAGAAAATACGGCGGTTTCCCATCGATGTGAAAAAGAAAAATGAAGAAACGAATAGCAGTAAAGATTGAGTTTTATGTTATGTCCTCAGTTGACTGAACATGTATTTTCTTTTTTGTTTTTGATAATTTCATTGGAATTGAACTTACTCATTCGCTATATTATTTAATACATCATGTAAATATTTTAATGCATTCGTATGTTTGTGATCGATTTTAAGGGCATCTTCAAAATCTTGCATTGCACGTTTATAATGACCTTGGTTTGCTGATAATGCACCGCGTGCAACAAGTGCATCAACACATTTTGGATCTGTACTTAGTGCTTTATTGAAGTGAAGTACGGCTGAATTCGAATCATTTTCTTTCATTAATCGCACGCCAACCGCAACACTGAAAACAAAAGCAGCCTTATGATTCTGTTCTAAACGTTATTTATCTTGCCTTTCCATTGCCCATGCATGATCTTGCTTTTGCCGTAATTTATCATAATATTCATCCGACGGTATTTGTTTACTAATTATTGAAATAGAAACAAATGAATTTTTGTTTTGAAGAAATATATTTTACTTTTTGAATGAATTCACTAATGTCATATGTAATATATCATTTGATGATTCAACTTTAGTATTGTCAGAATGAAAATAATCAAATCGTTTTTTTAATCGTTGATAAAGCGTTTGAACACACGCTCGATTATTCAGTGCTTTTGATGTTTGTAGAATATCTTCATATGACTGAGGTTGTTCTTCTTGTCGACGTAATAAACTAGAAAGACACATGTCATTGAAATTTTTGCCTCTCTAAAAGCGATTGATTTCACATAGATAAAACATAAAAGAAGTGAGTCTTCCTTTAAAACATCTCGTTATCTAAGGATTTATATCACTCACTGCGGCGCTATGAATTTCATCTGTCTCTCATACATTTCCTTTAATTTTGTTTAGAAAATAGAAATCAATGCTAATTATTTGTTTGAAATTATCTGCTCCGTATTCGAAGGTTTTTTTTCCACATAATCCAGATGGTTGCTTTAGTCTTTAGAAGAGACTTCCTATAAAACTCGATAGCAACGAAACTTGTGCTTTAACTGTCTGGTTCAGTTCGAGTGAGAACTCAATATTTTAAGCTTTTCTAATATTCGAACACAAAAAGTAACTTTTTTTGATTACGTGTAATGCTTTGGTAAATCATCTTCATTGATAATTCCCTAAATAAAAATGAAATGTTACTTGAAATAAACTACAATATCTTAAATATATACCAATCGTTTAGACGAAGGATGATGTTCTAAAACCCGAATAGAATTAGAAAAATACAAAAAAAAGACTGATTACGAAAACATACGATTCGTAGATGAATCAATTGTTAATTGAATTTCTTCTTTGTGTGTATCGACATGATTGACACAAGCTGAAAGCATAATTAGAAAAACCAGTAGCATTAGCTTCGTTTTTGAAAAAACGACAATAAATTTACCTCGTATAAAATCTCCACTTTGATATTCACCATCGTCCTTGTCATCATCGCTAACTTCTTGCACATCTCGATCATATTTATTCTTTTTTCGAAAACTACTACTATTCTTACTACTTGATGTATTCAATAAACAAGTCGCCTAGATTCAAATTAGAATTGACATATGTATTTTTTATTAATTATTCACATGAAACTCTATTTACAGTTAGTTTAAGATCGTGTAATGCTCGTCGATGTCCATCATCAAAACATAGAATGCGTACAAGCATATCGCGTGCACTAGCAGTAAGTACATTGCAAACAAGATAATGACCAGGTTGAACTAACTGTAGAAACAAAATTTTTAGTATATATAAAAATTAGGAAGAAGAATTACTTTGAAAAACTGTTCACGACGTTGTCGAGATGAAAGATCAAGAAAATATTCAATTGGTGGTGTGATAACAAAGAGGTCTATGAAAATTTATATGTCAAGTATTGTTTCGTTTACAATTTAAAGTAATAACAAACTTGGATCTTCATCTTCGATATCAACAGATGATGTGGAAGCAGAATTGAATCTATTTAATCGAGGACGACGAATATCAATTGTATTATCTGATGGGAAAAGCGTTGATGAATGGTGATTAATGAATTCTTGAACGCAACTACTAAGGGATTTCATTCTACACAATAATCTTTGAGCAAATTTATTTGAATGTAGGATATACACGAGACATCGATCGACAATAACAATGGATGTTCTTATATATATCTATACCAGTTGAGATAATTCATCTACACGCTTTAACATACAGACACTTTTTGTCCATTGAAAAAAATGGCATCAAGCCTCCACGAAACGAAAAAGAGGTCGCTCTAAACAAGAACATTTATACATACAGCTAAAGTAAAAAATGTGAGCAAGTTTTTTATTCTATCTTGCAACATCCGTAGGCCATATGCATAAAATTCTTTAACAATAGATTCATTTTGAGCGTGTCGTTCGAAAAACGAAACCACTCAGTAAGCGAATAAAGATGTAAAGCATATTGGTATACCAACAATACCATTTAGTTTTTGTTACAGTATTGAAACATCAGGGTAATATCAATATACACATTTATTTATTTTATTATGAATGGATAACAAATAAAATCTTCTGTCTGGTAGGACACAAAACAAATGTGTCCTTTTGGCTATCCAACAGAAAATGTTCGTATTAATGTTCATTTTAAAAAAAGGGATACATATAGTTTTTTTTGTTCATATAATTCATTTTTTTTCTTGGTTTATATTCAATAAACGACAATGACGAGATAATAAAGAACACACTTTTAATTAATACAAAACAGAAGGAATGATATCTACACAAAAGACAATAAAACAAATATATATTTTTTTAAATGTCACTTCTCCACAATTTTATTGTCTTATCATTTTCTAATGCTCCACTAGCAATAATATTTTCTTTTGGATGACACGCACAACACATCACAACATCAGTATGTCCTTCAAGTTTCTGAACGATTTCTTTTGTTTGTAGATTCCATAGATAAACACAATTATCTTCTGAACCGCATACAATCCATTTAGAACCAGTAACAGAAAAATTTGCGAATAAACAATATTTTTCATTTTTATGTCCAGTATATAATTTTAATGATTTGCCCTTTGAGTAATCCCATAACTTCAATGTATTATCGAGTGTTGCTGCTAAAATATATTTACCATTGGGAGAAAATTTCACAAAGCTAACTGGTGGATTATCATCATCGATTAAGGTTTTTAAACACATGCCAGATGATGTATCCCATATGCGGCAAAGACCATCATAGGAAGAAGAAACAATCATTGTACCATCGCGACTATTATTATTATTATTTAATAAAAATAAATAAAAATAAAATAAAATTTCAATTCATTGAACTTACCTAAAATGCACAGCTGTGACTGGGTCACTATGAGCTGGTAATGTACGTAAGCATTTACTTGATCTAACATCCCAAATTTTCACACTTTCATCAAATGAACCACTTACAATTAAATTTGATTGAGGATTAAAATCACAGCAAAACACATAATTTGTATGACCTTTTAAGGTTTTTAAACATTTTGCTTTGGCTACATCCCAAATTTTCAATGTTTTATCATCACTAGCACTAACTAAATAACGACTATCGGATGACCATGCTAAATCAGATATACCTAATTTATGACCGCTGATAGTTTTTTCCCACTTTCCATCATGAGCACCCCATAATTTAATTGTTTTATCTGCTGAACCCGATGCAAGCAGTTCACCTGTCGGAGAAAATTTTAATGATGATACAGCTTTCAAATGACCAGTTAGCGTAAATTTAAGCGTATAATTAGGCTTCAGATCTTTTTGACTGGATTTTGATGTACTATTACTTGTGCTATTGCTATTCGTAGTTGCAGTACCACCATTCGAGGCATTTGATGCTGTTGATGATGGTACTGATAAACGTGTTTTATCATCTGTCATTCTTAAACTATATCTAAAATAGAACAAAATATAAATAATTATCATATCGATTAATAGACTTTGCTACAATAGAATTCAGATTATTAAACAAAATACTTTTAAAATGCCTTCCACCAGAGATTCTTTCTACTTTATTTCTAACTGCAAACAAATTGTTTGACTCAATTTTATAGAAACGTACTATAGCGAAATAGAAATTATTGTGTACTACGGTATATAGATAGCATGCACTCCAAGACGTATTACTTAACGTTATGATCTATGTATTAGAAACGTTTCATACACTTCAGTCTTCATCAGAAAAATTCTCATATCATACGATTGACTTCCAATTAAAGGAATCTTTCCAAAATAAATGAAACCATAAATTTAATAATTCTCCTATTCAACAATCTTTTTTTTCGTTTATATTTACAAACCAAAATAAAGAAACTAATCATAATAAAGAGTGAACTAGATATTCATACGTTGACGTCGTGTAAATTCAAGACTTTTAGCCTGATTCCAATGATTCTCTGTTAAAACATTTTCACCATAAGATAAAGTTTCTAATCTAAAAGAAAAAGAACATAAAATAAACATATTTTTTATTACTTCTTGATTTTTCTTCTTACCTAGCAAGTACAAGTAAATGATGAAAATTATCAAGATTTGTTAATAATTTTTGTTTACGCATATTGACAAAATCCTCTTGTATATGCGTATTAATATCTGACGAAATATTATTCATTGCTTGATCAAATTCAAGCTGTTGTCCAACATATGTCAAATAACAACGAATATTATCAATTTGTTCCTTTTCTATATTTGGAAATGTAATATCCTTTACTTCGTGTTCCGATTGATAACGAACATGAACATCACAGGGTAAAATTGACTTCGTTGACGAAACAATCAAACAACGTACGTCACATTCATAATCAAGCTGATAAACATGAAATTCATATTTAAGTGTTTGTAGATTAAGAAGATCTTGTAGTAACTTTATATTATTAAGGCCTTTAAAAGTAGATTGTTATACGTGTAAATAGTCATAGATTTTTGTTTTCTTACCAAGAGTTATTAATTGTCCACATTCCATTTTTGTTTCATCAATAAGTAAATGTGAATTGAATGGTAATTGAAGTGGCGTTTGTTTTAATTGACTTGCATTACTATCGTCGATGGCGACGTCTTTATTAGGCATCAATTGCATTGTATTTAATGTATCTACTGTTATTGCTAAACGTGAATGAAGTGGTAAAATTGTTTGAAGTAATTGTTCCAGTCCACTGAGTTGTTCAGTTGATATATGAGATATATTTAATGATAATTTACCATAAGCCACTGATAGTTGTCGAACATATATACGTGATATTATATGTAATAATAGATATTCACAAAGAAGTTTATCATTCGGAAAAATAGATTCGAATAATGAAAGAGTGTATTGACGAGCTAGTAAAACTAAACATACCAGATTTATTTTCTATTTAAATTTTATGGATAGAATTAATGAATTATATACTTTGACTAGATTCAATAGTTGGTAAGTTATATAGTATGGGATTATTATGAGATAATTTTTTATATTGAATACAATGAATTGTTTTTACATGTGGCACTTGATCTGGATCCATTTCATTACTAAAAGGGAAGAAAACAAGATTTAATGCCTTATAGGTTGGAACAACTAAATATAGGAATTTTAGGTGTCAATATATCAGAATTTTATGGAAAGATCAAATTTGAATCCCGAAACGAATAGATAAATCTAGACATATGAAAAGGATTCTAAAATAAAGATGAATGATAGATTTATTTTGATTCTTTAAAAGTTCGACGCTTTCTTCCAAGTTAAACAATATATGAAAAAGAAAGTAAATGATTGCGTGAAGCAAAAACAAATTGTTTGCCTTTTCTCCGTATAAGTTGAATAGAATTTGGTAAATTCCAGCTCACGGTTAGTTAAACTTGAGTTATTCGACCTCTCAACTAACTATTCATGTGAAACTCATTCACAAGACTTTCATCTGCGATTTTCGCTACACACCAGCCTCATAATCTTTTTTTTTCAACTAAATAGTTTGTATGAATACTTGTGCAGATTGTTTATACTAATCAAAAATGGTTAGAACTAGTTATTATGTGTTGTTAATAACTGTTCAATGGAACTCGGGAGACTTACAGTGCTTGAAGACTATCAGCTTTGATGACACTATGATCATAATAAATTCCAATAAATTCTACCATTGTATTCAGTATCATATCATCAGCAGTATCGTACACCTATAGGGAAAAAAAGTATTCTCTAGAAAATGTTTCGAACTAATATTCCTTTCTATATAAATTACCTTAACCATGCAGCTCGATTTTGCAATTGTTTTTACCGGTTCTACTTTTGTTACTGCTTCAGAATTACCATCAGTTGTTTCCATAGGTGCACTAGCTTTCAATCGTTTGAGAGGCGATAGTAATTGTTGAACATTATCTTGCTCATGAATGGGCCTAATAAATGAAAATTTTGTTTTTCAATACATGTAAATGGATCGAATATGCTTGTTTACCGTTTTTGCATCGTCATTTGTTCACCAAAATAAAGTTGGTAAGTATCTTTAACCCATTGACTTTCATTTGGAATAGGAACGCATGTAAAACATTGACGTGAACCAAACTTTTCTCTGGGTGGCTCTTGTGCAACAATACTGTATCCAGGCTATAGAATCGACCAAAAAGAATTTTAAATGTCTCGGATAAATGGCAAAAATTCTACTTACAGGACATACAAATAAATCCATGAATTTAGCCGATTTTTCAATTTCAGTTCGATGATGATCATTCGATCGAACTTTGTAATGAGCTAAAATTAACATCAAATATAATTCATTTCAATAAGCTCCATTGGACAATTGTTAATTAATAGAGAAATGATTTCTTTGTTTTGTTTTTATTTCCTTGTTGCTTATCACATTTTTCTTAGTTCCAACTTCTAACTACTCGAATCATTTATATAACTAATAAATAAGTTTACTATACAAATCTATGAGAAGTCTTCAAAAAAACTGATATTCATGATTTTTTTTTGATCGACTCACATCGTTTCATGCTAGCCATTGAGCGAGTGTAAAATGCATCTCCCTACAATAGTCCGTTTTTCATTACGATCGAAACCTTCAAAATCATTTCTGACTTTCAAGCTTTTAATTGCTATGAGTGAAGTCGTAAAAAATTCAGTGGAGAATTACAAGCACAATGTTTCTTCGGAAACAACCTAATGAGAGTTCTAATAAACAGTAACTAAAACTTACTACAATAAATCTCATCATCAGCCATATCTTGTACCATGGCACGATAACGCACAAGACAACCAGATGGTAATGGAGATTCATCATGATGATCATTTAATGATGGAATTTCTTTATACAGTGCAGGATTATCAATATGTGATTGAAAATAATTTCGCACGTCATTTTCAAATGTACTTGGTGATTTGTCTAAGTAAAACCAATCTGAATATTCTCATACAATGAATAAAACGAAATTTTACCATACAACCGATTGATGATAGTCATCGGATGCGTTATCCAATCTTCGATAAAAGGCATATCTATAAAAAGCGAATAGAGATGAAGAGAAGAAAAGAGAAGAAACTCAATCGTTTAAAGTTCTTGTTTAAGAAACTGAAAAAAAACAAACAAAATTTTTTTTAACAAGACACGTCTATTAGTTTAGTTTGTATTTTTTTCATGTTAATTAATCTTTGCGTAATGGATGTACATCGGTTTCAATGCCTTTCTCTTTTGTTAATGTATGAACTACCACAGCATCGCCAAGTTCAACACTGCGTTCACATGCAGCCATATAAATATCTTTAATCATCTTAACAGTTTCTTCTTTTGTTCGTTTAACTTGACCTGGTTTTGATGTATTTTTACCAAGAATCTAGAAATTATAAATAAGAAATCTAGTACCAAAAAAATTAATCTGTACAAACACAACTTACATTGGCATCGAGAATTGGTAAAATAAGTGGCATAGCACTACCTGAACATGCATAAAGTTGTTCTGTCATAGAACCAACGGGATCAAAACCATAAACACAGCCTTTACCATCAGTATTCAAACCAGTTATAACCGTGCTTGTATAATAAGGAAAAAATCGTCTACCATACATCATAATTGAAATCATTTGAGCCAAAGCAGGCGTTGATATCGGTTTATTATGAGTATATTCATATGTCTAAAAAGATTTCTATTCTATTGTATCTCATATGATCATTTGCTATCAACTAACCTTGATACGACCATCGAGAGTTTTCTTAAGTGTAAGTACATCACCAAGAAAACCTGTTGATAATAGTAACGAATTATTATGCCTAAATATATTTTCACGTATTATTTAATATATTTTTGACAAATTAACTACATACATTTTATACACATTACTATGTGTACGGGATTGTATTGAATAATTTTCTGTTAAACGTGTATCACTTGCGACAACAACATAATCATCACCAGCTACAGCAACTGTTGTTCTACAAAATATGGAACGAAAAAATTTTAATGCAAGAACAATATATTAATTTACCCTGATTGAAATTCATATGGATACCAACCGTGTTGTTTAACCATGTTTATTATTTCTAGTTGATTTATAAGAAAAGACTACGTATCTAAAAATCAAGCAGAGAATGCGTTATTGAGTGTATTTCTTAACTAGTTTTATTGAATGTTCTACACACACAGTTAACAAAAAGAATAATAACAATAAACTGACAACCACACTCGTTTTAATTCACTCTCCAATAAGAATGGAATACTAATCTATGGACAAAATATATATTAGTCATCCAATCAATGTAGAGATCAATATGCACTTATGCACTTTTGATGAAATCAAATGTTATGAGGTAAACTTTTTCCAGAAAATTATTTCATCCTTAATACTTGTCAATTACGAAAAGAAAATTTTCTGATCTCTGAACATTAAAAAGTTCATACGGCGACATCTATCTTAGTGAAAGATGCTTGTGGGGATTCTAAAAATGTAAAAGTAGCGCTTTTTCTACAAAAGTTCTTATAGTAAAGTGATATTCATCATTTAGTTTTGATTTTAGAATTCATAAGCTTCTAATTTTAATTAAACTCTAAAAAATGATACTGACTTCAACATTTAACACAATAGAAACAGATGTGAGTACAATTAGCTGTTCTTTAATAGAAAAATATATCAGACGAAGAAAGTGATTATGAAATTTCACATTTGTATTAAGATTTGTCCTCAACGAATGCCCAAGAAAAATAAAAGAAAATCACCCAGGTTGAACAGTCCGGCCTGGAAGCGGCCGGTTCCAGTTGGTTTTGTGGAAGCACTATTCTGGTTGGAAAATTTTCGGATTTTTGCCGGTGATTTCCGATCAATTACTACCAGAAAGCGCCGGAAAAATCTGGCCGTATTTTTGACCGAAATACTGCTTCCATGTTCCAGCGATTGCCCGTGTTTTCCTGTAAGATATGGCGACTTTCCCGCATATTTTCTGGAGTATTCTACAGGATCCGGTGGCCGGAATGTTCGACCTGGGCAAATAAGATAGCAGTTCGTTTTATTTTAATTTTGAATTCTTGTTTTCCCTTCAGTCTGAGTACATAGGGATTAGTGAATTCGAAAAATGAATTCGCTTATTATTATAATTGTTTCAATGTTAACCAAGAGACGTATTTCATAATAATATTTACATCTATTTTAGAATATTGTTTCTTTTGTGATGTTGTCCACGACGATATTTTATTAATGTTGCTTTCTACTTGTCGGATATGTATAGTTTTTTTCGAATATGTCACTTCATCATCTTTCACATTCTTCGTGCCATATTTTCTTTTATTTATTCATGATAGTTGAATTATTTAATTTTTAATAATGCACGAAATAATACATTTCATAAAAAAAATCAGGTTTTTGTAGTGAAGCAACACTTCAACATGCTATTCTAGTTTATAGAAAATGTTTCAAAAGGTGTATTTTATGAAACCCATATCATCGCCAAAAGAGGAATATATTGATATTGAATGAAGGTACACTTCATTAATGAGACGATGTCATCACACGATGCTTTTTTTAGATCACAGCGCTTCGTTTCCGACGCTTATTCACTGTAATGTGGTACGATCTTTCGCTTGAAATTTAATGTTAATTTATCTTCTGATCCTCAGAATCACAAAAACGTTCCACTACTGATAAATTTCAACATTGATTTTTATTTCTTGCTGTGGTTTTTTTTCATTCTCCAAGATATGTACTTTAACCAAGTGGATATATGTAGAGGATACGAAGAAAAACAGAAGACAGATATAGAGATCTATCAGAGTAGAAGTATTTATGGTCTTGTGTTTTAACACGAATCATAACAGATCGCGAAAGAGAAAAGGAATTTTGTCTGAAATAATCAAATAATTAAGCGAATATTAAAAAGTAATATTTAGGTTATAAAAAAAAGAACCTATGATTATGAAAAACTGTTCTTTACAATTTACAGAGGACAGGTACATCGATTTTGTCATATGGTTGAGCAAGTGGATAGCATGACAGTTTACTTTTCCAAACATGTATATTGTCGATCCATTCAGCCTATAGCAACAAACAATAAGAAAAAGAAAGAAACATAAATATTGAAGAATTTTACTTGTGGTAGATTAAGTTCCTTTTTAGGTAAAACGTATTCAGCTTCTTGTGTTGTTGTTTCATTTAACTTTTCTATTATAACAGGCTGTTCAATTAATTTTATTTCTTCGTGTATAGCGCCTGTAGGTATAGTAACTTCTACTTGTTCAGTTTCTATTTCATCAGTAGCAGTTGTTTCATATTCTTGTTCAACATTATTTGTTTCATCGTTAGGCTTTTGAAGAGCTAATGAAGATGGATTTACATGAAGAGCCAGTTTACGTCGATGAATTGAATTTAATGAAATGTAATGATCATAGAAACGAATTAAATCATTGCGTTCCAAATTCTGGATTATTTCAACTTCAAGTTGCGCTAAAAATAAACCGATAAGAAATAACAAAAATCTATATTTTTGTTCTTACATCGATCGAAACAAAATTGATGATTTGTTATCTCCGTCCAAAATTTATTTCCTTGGCTACGCATTTTTTTTGGTACTTCAAGTTTTTTAACCATATAACCTTCACGTTGCTTTTTAAATTGTTCATCAGACATTGTTAAAATATAATCCTAAAAGTGACAATATAATTAATTATTTTCATTCATTGCTTATTCTTGATCGTTTAAAAAATAATTCAAGTTATTATAACACTCAATATCGACAAGTAAAGGATGTAGCTGCAGCCACTGAAATTATGAATGAAAACATGATACCAATCGACATTGGAGATTTATACTTGAGTATGCCAGGTCGAGGTTTACAGAGTTCGTCTACGATCGATTTTGATCATAATTCATGCTCAGTATTACGATCATATATAGCCGTGTCGTAAACGGAGAAATACGACCATATACGGTAAAATACGGAGGAAAACAGAGATCGTATATGGGCTTAATGTACACGAATCGTTAACGACCGTTTTTTTTGTCTCCGTATATGGTCGTAAACGACCGTACTTGTTCGACCTGGGATCTTATGGTCTTAATTGAATGATACTATTAATTCAAATATCATTCACATTAAAAAACAAAGTCATCTCGTTAACTAAAGGAAGGTAGAAAACTATATTTAGGCATATTTCCAAACTTGATATAAATCTATTTTGGGCTACCCAGGTGGAAGCAAACGATCTGAAACGGAGTAAAAACGATGGCTGTTTTCTAATTGTTTCAGACCGTTTCCAGTGGAATTTCAGATGACAGCAATGATTCTTCTGGGTAGTTTTCACTAAGAAAAGAGATTTAAAAAATTGGATCACGCACATCTCTAACTGAAACCATCGATTCTTTTTTCTGGCACAAACTTTTATGGGGCTTTGATTCTTTTCTTTTAATACATACTCTCATGGATTCAATAAATAATTCAATACGTTGATTAACATGATCGAGTTCTCGAGCTGATTGAACAATAACTCGAAAACCTTGTACACCACGTGAACGACGTGCACCAGCACTAACAACATAACCTAATTGTTCTTTCGTTCGTAATTGATCGAAACAGGGTTCATCAACCAAATGACAAAATAATTCAAGTAATGCATTGTTCTCAAGTGTTTGCGGAAAACATTGTAAATAAATTTCAATTGCATGTAATTTATGTGCATCATTCAACATTGAATATGCATAATTACAGCCTATAAGAAAATAATGAGAAATTCCCTTGAAATTAAGCCAATGAAACTAACCTTCAGGTAAAATTAATTCACGTTGACTAAACCACATACTAGGAAAAAGTGGTTGATAATAACGTTTTTCTTGAAATTTTCGTTCAACTGAAGTCATATATTCAAGTGCTTGCTATAAAAGTAGAATAAAATTTTAATGAAAAATAAATTAATCCTTCTTACATCTTTTGTTAAATTTCCATACATTAATGAATCCGTGAAAAATCGAGTTAACATTCGTGGAATAAATGCTTCTACGTCATGCACTGTAATGCCTTCAAGAGAGAGAGAGAGAGAGAGAGCTTTCTTCATCTAATATGTTTTTTGTTTATAAAAGCTTACCATCAATACAACTAAGTAACTCATCTTTGTTCCATTGATGTTCAGCTGTTAAATAAGTAACACCAAAATGTGCCATTTGATAAGGAACCTCACGACGGAAATTTTGTAATGATCGTTTTACTTTTTCTTTTATGATTTCAAAACTTTGTTTTTCTATTTTAATATTGACCATACGATCAAGAACTTTATCAAGTAATTGTTGTATTTTATGATTGAATCCATGGACAGTTAACTGTAGGAGAAACAATATATTGTCTTTTGTCCATTCAAAATTATAGTTCTCCTCTCACATCGAACTCTCAAAACAATGAGAATTAAGATGAATAAATGGAAAGAAAAGAAGACGTTTGATCTTTCATGTATACTATCATTTTTGATCAGTATTTTCTTTATTTTTAATGCAGCTTTTTTTATCAGCATTTGCCTGAAAACTAACTCGATATTTATTGAAACTTTTCAAAAATAAAAGCTTTTATCACTATCAAACACAGAATGCCTATATGAATTCAGCGATGAATTTCAAGTTTTGAGTTTGCGCTCTAAATAAACTGGGATTTATATTGAACTGAAAACGATGCATTTTCTAAAATTTTGAAAATTTGGACTACGAATAATAAAACTTTCAAAAATTCCGTAGCCTTTTTGAAGTTGATTCTTTACACAATAAACTCTATTTAAAATTTAGAGTGCTAAAAAATAATATCGTAGTAATTTATAAAAAAATCAATAGCTGCTCCGTCATACATCATGGTATACCCACGTCGTGACGGTACGGCGGGAAACGACCGAAAAACACGGGAAATCGCTGGAAGGTGGAAGCAGTATTCCGGTCGTAAATTCCCGGATTTATTCAGATGGATTCCGGTCAATTTCCAGTGCTTTCCAGTCGAAGCCGATAGTATATCATGGGGAAAAACTCCGAAAAACTTTCGACCAGAATACTGCTTCCACGTTCCAGCTACTTCCCATGTTTTCCTCTGGAAGACGGTGATTTTTCCGCATATTTCCGGTCGGTTCCTACAGTATCCGGTGACCGGAACGATCGATCTGGGTAGAACTAAAACTTTGGGACTCATCATTGGGAAATTTTATACGAATTGAATGTATCTAGAGTGATGTCATCATCTAAGAGGCTGGTTGTAATATTAATTTACCTGAATACCATAGTTTAAAGCTGATAATTCATATTGAAGTCCTCCCAGTTGTGCTGGATAAACAAATTCAGTTAATGAATCTTCCACTAATTCAATATATATTGCATTCATATTGGAATGTATAGGATCAACACTTCCTAAAGGACTAAATTTAATAATAATAAAAACACAAAGTGAAACGTAATGAAAGATGAGTATGAATCTTGCTTTCGAAATTCAAAAAAAAGATAAGCTTTTGGAAGTTTATAAAATGAATCTTCAGCGTAATAAAGTCGATAGAATTCGTTTTCCTATAATTGAAAACACAACAAAGAAAAACAGTTAAAATCTTTCAAACTTGAATTTCATATGTTACTTTGATTTTTGTCGGTAGTTCTGGTCGTAATAGAGTCTTTTCGCTTGAAAGTAAATGAAAATCAGTTGGAATGAATTCATTGGGACTATGTAAATGCAGTTCAGGAATCAGTTCACATTTTTCACATTTTTCAATTAGTTCTTCAGGTAAATATTCTTTTTTATATTGCGTACCAAACCATTTTTCTTTTTCTGTTGCTATTGATGTAAATTCTTTACTTGCAAGAAATACTCTGATAAATGGAAAAATAGATTGATCGATTCTTGTATAGTTTATTTTTACCTCATTCTACTTGGTATTAAATATTCATTAAGTAATTCTTTTATCAAGTCTGGACGAAATTCACGCATTTCATATTCACCCGACAGACATTCGACGAGAGGATAATCCTAACAAAAATAAAACAGAATAATTCAATTGAATGTTTTCGTCTTCCATAATATCAATGCAATGACATGCCCTCATTCGACCAGTTAAATTCGAGACAAAGTCATCAGGTCGCTCTTTCTCACGAAATTGAAAATTCATAGAATTAAAATTCTAAACATAAAAATTAAAGCTAACACTATAGTTTTCAAGGCTTTATATTACTTTGCATTCATCGAAAATCCATTCTTTGGGCTCGTCTTTGCGTAGCATAGCTATATATTGATAAATAATATATATAACTTGTTCCCATCGATCTAATTTGAACACAAAAAAACAACATTGTATTTTTATTTTTGTATTCTATCTTATTTACTTAATCCTTCGATAGTTAGTTCCACGTCGACAGTAAAAAAGTTGAAACCTGGCGCGGAATTTCTCTCACCAGATACCAATTCAATAGCAAGACCCAATTTCTTTAAATATGACAATATGGAACCATCGCCTTCATGCCCGATCAGATGCGATAAATATGATTCAGGCTGAACAAAATCGAGATATTCTTTAACATACGATAATTCAGATAAAACAATTCAATGAACGACACTTACATTACAATAATATATATCTTTATGATCTGGAATAACCCAATGTATTGCCAAATGACGATATTCTTTAACAGGAACAATATAACAAATCGTCTGTATGAAAAACTTATATTTTCTTAAAAACTAATTTAATAATGACTAACTTTTCTATTTATTTCACCATATGGATCACAGTCATATTGGGGTTTTTTCAATTTTTTATTTGGTACATCTTTAAAAATTTTAACCACAAGCGATTGAAGTTCATCAAGTGATTCTAAAAGCGAATTTGTTGTTGCAACTATTTATGAGAAAAAAGCTTAATAACGTACGGTTGCCAAGTACAGCTAAACTCATTCTATTTGATGAATATTCAGCTTTATGAAAATCTAATAGTACTTCTCGGATATCAATGCCACATTGTTTAGGTGTTACTCTTAATGTTTCAGTATTTCCAATAGAAAAACCTGAATATGGATGATCTGGATCCGATGTAGACTTTTCCAATTGAGATAGACGCCAAGCATCTTTAGATAGATTTCCTTCAAATTCAGAATTCACTGCTTCTAATTCACGATCAGTAGATGATGCTGCAAATAGTGGAGCAATAAAAAACTGAGCAAAACTAAAACAAATAGAAAATAATTTATTGACTTGAAGGAAAGCAAAGAATAGAACTAACACATCAAGCGCTTCTGGTAATAAACTTGGATTAATATCAAAATAATAATTTGTATGATCACCACATGTAAAAGCGTTTGAATAGCCACCATTACCTTCGACCAATTTTGAATATTCATTTTCACCTTGATACTAAAGTTAAAAACCAAATTCATGAAAAAATTGTGAATATAAATATATGTAAAAAATAGGCCTACTTTGGAACTACCCATGAACAGCATATGTTCAAGAAAATGAGCAATACCAGGAACATTTTTTGGATCAGCTAAACTACCAATTGTAACGTCAAGAGCAGCAGCAGCTTTATCAATATTTGGATGACTGATGAGTACAACAAGCATCTCGTTCGAAAGTTCCAATCCACGATAATTCCATGAGTCACTTTCGCTTTTTTTAATATTATTAACAATGCGAGTAATTGTTGAATCTGATGGTGAAGTCTGCATTTCGGTATCGATAGCCATAAATGAAATTTTTTAAGTGAATAGATAGAATATATTCGGCGGGAAAAAAGTTAAAAGAAATTTTAAACGAACATGTAATGAAAACAAAAAGCCATAGAACGGTCCAATCAGGATTTTTATGTCAATAGCAAATAAAAATATAGCGCTACATTCAATGTTACTCGCAGATGTATAGGGTGCGTGAATCGAAGTAGCACTAAATGTAGAATAGGTCGCTAGATACCTATTGAACGTTCGATTATCAGTTCATGGGTAAATCTTTTGAAAGTTGCTTTAGATTTTTCTAATTCCAGTTGAATAATTTTTTAAAAAATTTTTCGTTAATAATTCATTTTCAAGATAGAGGCATTAGTCGATAATCTATTTTAAAACAAAATGCACTATCTGTAAAAGATGTTTTCAATTCTTCCATGTTGACTACACCCGCGAAACTTTTAATGTACCCAGATCGAACAAGCACAGTCGTTTACGACCATATACGGAGACAAAAATCGGTTGTTTGCGATTCTTGAACATTGGGCCCGTATGCGATCTGTTTTGCTCCGTATTTTACTGTATACGGACTCCGTAAACCTCGACCTGGGTATATCTTACCTGCTATGTTTAACTGTTTACACTGTGTGTTAAAATTTATTTTCTTTTTTGTTAATTTAAATATCTGAATTTTCATATGCACCACTTACGAAAAACATCGATAATACATTCAATAACTAAAATACAAACAAAAAAAAGTTAGATTGGAATGAAAGCTATATATGTTCATGCTATATTATTCTTTCGTTTGTGCTTAGAATTAAAATAAAATCTTTCATTCATAATTTTATTTAAGCAACTAGTGCACAACGAAACAGAGACTTAGGGATTATGCCAAGAACACTCCAAAGTAGTACTTACGCATATTACTAGCAAAGTTGCATAAGATGCTTAATTCGAATTCAAATATAAGTGAAGGTTCAACTACACAATATCACTTCGAAAATAAAAAAAATCAGACGCTCATAAAGTTACAGCAAAAAACAAATGATAAAAATTTTATCCAATTTCTAAATTTTACAACTCGAATTGAGCATATGATGGGGAATTTGATTTTGCGACAAAATCATTAACTCAAACGCACAAGCAATTTGTAGCAAAATCAAGAAGGTGAAACACTAGCACCATCTCTTGCGGTATTCGCGGTCTTGCGGACATAGCAAGGACGACAAGCATCACAAATACTGATAATGTTTCCTCTTTTTAATTTTACTACAAATTAGTGTTGTATTAGAGATGATGAATTTCTCGCAAAATCAAATTTTCCATCATATGCTCGCCGGCAGCATATACGAATTTATCTTTAATCTTAAAGCATTTTTCGGTCATTAGAAAACATTATATTATTAATAATATTGTCGCTTTATTATTCCCATCTTCTGAAGGATCAGATGTTAAGCACAATATTTTTAAATCAGTGGTATAAACACTCTTTTACATGAGAATCGTATTCAATTATCACTGTAAACTACAAAATAAGTCATAGAGTTTGATTGAGGATATTTTAGGAATGCCTATATGAATTCGCTGATGAATTTCTAAAGTCTTGAAAAGAAGATATTCGAAACATTAAAAATATGAACTTTGATTTTCATTCTATCCTTAAGTTTCTTTTGTTTATATTAGTGTTCATTTGAAAGATCAGATGATCTAACTAAAAGAAAAAATATATTTATCTCAAAATAAACTTACTGCTCATTTCACTGTTGAAAATGGTCTAAAATAAAGAAAAAAATTAATCAAATAAAATATTTACTAGTCATTTCGCTGTTGAAAATGATCTTAAATAAAGAATAATTATTTAATTAAGTAAAATACTTACTATTCATTTCGGCATTAGAAATGATCTAAAATGGAGAAAAGAAAATTATTTTTTAAATAAAATACTTACTATTCAATTAGACGTTGAAACTGATCTAAAATTTAAAAAAAATGATTTCTTTATCTATTTAAATACCCATTGTTCATTGAGCTATTATTGAAATCGATGGTATCCGACTGTCAAAAATCGTCGGATGTGGTAAAGTTCCTAGCTGTCGGATAACGCCGGATTCGATTATCGAAAGCGTTGAAACGGAACGGATATCACTGGTTTTCGACTATCGGAATTCCGTCGCATCTGACTCTCGAATAATGCCGGATGTTTTCGGATTCTATCGGATCTGATGGGGTAGTTTCGGCTTGAGATAATTAATATATTGTTTGTTTTCAAATCGAAATTGATTTTTCGAATTTTATTTACAATCAATGTTGATTTTCCCTTTTTGGAAAATGATTTTTTTCGAAAATTAAATTGAATTTCTATAAATTGGAAAATCAAGCATTTTCGAATTATTCAAAATTCAATGAATAAATCATAAAACCTTTAAAGTGCTTCAGTTTATTTGAAATCGATTTTCCAAAAAGTAGAATTTTAAAAAAATTACAGTGCAGCAATAATCATTTACCTGTATAAATTCCTATGTGTGCTATTGTGGAGTCCTCTATTCAATTTCTATAAGCATAGAAAACTAAAACCTACACATCGATATATGAGATCTTTCACTTATTTATCAATAAAAAAAATAGAAATCAAATTTCATTAACACTGGGATTGATCGATAAATATTCGAAGAGCAATGAGTTATCGATATCGCCTGCAATGACTCCTTGCAATCATCAATAATGCACGGAAGTAATTCCCTGATAGAATTAAAACTACAAAACTCATTTGATAGTTAATCAGCAGTGTCTTCCAACAAACTTCTATTACATCCACACTACTTCATTACACTCTTAAAAATATCGCTAAAAATAAATTTAATCACTTGAACAATCAGTGCAACTGTGAAAATGATAATATAAAACAGAACTCCGCGTGGGATGGGACTGAAATGTTTTTTTTGACATTTCATCCCATGGGACTAAAAATTTTCGTCTCGTTCCAGGAGACAAAATGGCTTGATAAATGCACTAAACTTTTGCGATATACAATTACTGTGACATAGATGTTGCACTCATCTGTGCAATCAAAACAAGTCAACAATATCCTACTCATTCGGTCTATGGAAAATATGAAGTTTGTGCAATGATGTACAATAATATCTTTTCCCCATTTTTAATAATATTTATTTTGTTCGAATCGTTTTTTTTATTTAAAACACTGCTTTCATTTTTTTGCGTTGCTTTACTTTTCTCTACATTGTCATATTTTGTACTATTTTGTATTTATTCATAGAGTGATGTATTTTTGATGGTGAAAGTAAAAAAAGAATTGTGAACTTGATAATAATAAAATTATGAACGTGTGAAAAGATAATATGACATCATAGTGTTAGTAACTAGGTGAGCATTCAGATAAACTTAACGTCTTATAGGATATATGATAATTGAGATGTCCCATGCAGGGTGGTCAGATCTTCTGAAAACTAAGGAAAAATTATGAAATTTGAAGTCCTTTCTGAATTTCTTCAGATCTTCTGATTGTCGTATTATATTCTGATTATTCCTGATTTTAATACTTTTTTTTGATTTCTTTCCGAATTCGAAAATATTTCACATTCCAGCTTTGCAGCTGTACTTCAGTATAATTATAACACATTACTATTATAGATGTTTATTGCGTCAATTTTTTTTTCTCAATTATCCGATGATAATTTCTGACTTATATAGGGAACTTCAGCTACAGAGGTGCACTAGAATTTAATAAATTTCTTTTCTTGATTTCGAGATTCTCGCTTATGAAACATTCTACAAATAAAAACTACGTTATCTAATAGATGATATTAATATAGTTGAATTTGATTTTGAAGAGACATAAAGCGAAGTGCATTAATTACCAAAAGCAACATCATCTCGCAAAATAAAGGAAAAAGAGAGTTTTTCGTAAAGATTGATTATTCATTGATAAATATTCATCTTTACAGTGATGAAACTTTGAAATTGAAGTACTAGTCCATAAAATAAATATAATGAAGTACTTAATGCTATCATCTTAATAAAGAAGTCGCTATATCACAAAAAACGATCTTCCTGATAAACTTCTGATATTCATAAAAACATTTCTGGTCGTTTTCTGATTTTTATAAGAAAAATTCTGATTTTTGAATTTTTGATCTGACCACTCTATTGCTTGTTGCTATTCATTATTAAAAATGTCTATTGTCTTTATTCGAGCAAACATTCAGTACCAAATTGTTTATTCAGAATTGAAGAAGTTCGCCGAAAAAGGATAATTTCTTTTTTCTTCTTCCTTTGAATGCGTATTGTTGTTATGTATGCGATGCGTCTCCAAGGGCACATGCTTGAAAAAAGAAAAGAAGTGGTAAAGCAAATAGAAATGGATTGAGTTACGTCGCTTTGCAAAAAAAAGGTAAGAAAAAAGACATTTGAAAAAAATATCAACTAAATCTTATCATAAAATTGAGTATATAACTGTCACAAAATACATGAGAATTTTAACAAAATTCAAACTTTATTTAATTTTATTTCGAGCTTTCGGCAAGAACTCTCACCCTCATCAGGAATGTTACAAAAAGAAAAAAAAATTTGTAAAAGATATTAAGACATAGTAGATGAAAAAACCATAATTATGAAAAATGATGATTAATATATGTAGATTTATTTTTTTGTGCGTTTATCTGTTTGAGTGAAGGAGTATGAGGGTGTGGGCATTGACGTTTTGGGCACCCATGCCCTGAAAGCATCAGAGCTGAGGACTATCTTTTATTTAAGAATTTGAATAATAAAATAAAATCAATATACCATCAACAAAGAGGAAGACATACTTTTAATTAGAGAATCACATTTAAAAAAGCATGATTATTAAAAGTGAATTGGCTTAGGTTTTCTATTTGCAAAATAAAAGAAGAGATGATGGGGAAAAATCAATATCTTTGAATTAGTATAAAAATTACTAACATGAATTACAGACATTTTGCTTCGTATTCTCATAGTAGTCGTAGGATATTAATGAACAAGTTATATTTTAAAAAGATAGGTGCATCATTTTTGTTAGGTACAACTTGATATGTTATTTCTAACCATACCATTGAATTTGGTTTATAAGCTAAAAATATATGTGTAGTCCAAAGTCTTCTGAAACATTTATCACAGTAGAAAAGAATCTACTACTGTTTTTAAGCCGAATCCTTATTTCCAATTTCAGTTCTGTTGACACTATTTCGAGAAAACACATCTAATTTCTTAGTTTTAAGTAGATAAGAAACGTGAGAGAATTTATTTATTGACAAAATTTGACTAATTAGTAGATGGGCGAATGTTCAAGAAATATCCAAAGTCTTGAAATTTCGAAGTCAAATATTTCTGATAAACGTCAAATAGCATGAAGAATGTAGAGAAAAAAAATGAATACTACAATAGAATTAAAAAGCTGAAGGTTTTGGAACACTCTAAAAGATGAGAAAATATGTTTTTTTTTATGAATGGGATCCATAATTAAGGTACAGATGTTTTTAGTTTTATTCAGTTTTTTCTTCAACGAGCAAGAGATGAAAGAGGGAGTTGTGCCCATGTTGCGAATACCGGATCATTTTTTGCGGTAAACCGCGGTATTTATCCGTTCTGCGATAATGGGAGCCGGTAATCGGATCGGTAAAACCGCGGTTAACCACCGATTCTCATGCGGTTTTTATTACATGGGTGAGTATCAGATAGTACTTAAGTAGTCCAATATAGACGCGTCACTATAACAAATTAATATCATTCGTTCTTGCAATAAAATAAATATTTTGTATGTTCATATGAGGTGCGAGGGGATTTATAGTTTTGACAACTCTTGTAGTAGTTTTATTGTAGAATATCGTACGAAAACAAAGATAAGAATGAATCGATTTACGGAATTCGAACTTGAAACCCACGAATTAAAACCTATTGCTGGTTATTGGACTTACGAGCTTGTTTCACTTGAAGAATCATTAAAGGATTTCTTGTCAAAAATTAATGAGCTTAAACCTACTATCAAAGAAGCCAAAAAACGTTGCACGCAACCATCACCGCATAATCTAACGCGGGATGAGTCGGCTGCATTGTTTCTTTATACCATGGAGGCAGGCGATCATAGTTTCTATCGCCTTTTAAACCAAGTACTAAGAAAAGAAAACCGAAATGAAGTAATACCGTGGTTTAGCTATCTGAAGCTATTCAATACGGCACTTCGTAAATTGCCAAAACAAAAAGGAATTATTTGGCGTGCCGTAGCTGGTAATGTCACCAGTGGCTATACAGCAAATAAAATAGTGACATGGTGGACTGTAAGTTCTTGCTCGACATCAGCCGATGTTGTCAAGGCTTTTCTGAAACCTGATCAAGAAGTAACGCTCTTCATGATCGAAGCCGTCGCTGGAAGAAATCTGGCTGGCTATACAATGTATCCTGATGAACACGAAGTTATATTGGAATTCGGCACTAAGTTACTGGTGAAAAATATTGAATTTCAACATGGCAATTTACGTTTAGTGCATTTAATAGAAATTAATGATAATGATGATAATAATAGTCAACAAGGATTAACAGCAGCGATGGCATCAGTACATGTAACACCGAAGTCAACAAAACCGAGCAATAATAAGCCAACACATCGTGAGTTGCTTATCTGTTTCTTTCTTTCTTTTTATTGAATTTTATTCATTGTGGAGTTAGTGTTTTATAGTCTTGTGTTTTACTCCTTTTAATGCGTAGAGAAATCATACACATTTTTAAATATGATTGGTTACATACGCACTACGAACAACACAAACTAATTCAGAACACATGATGTGAACCTTATACTTCTTTAATTTTCGTATTTCGTTTTTGTAATGAAGATGATGGGAAAGTAAAAACGAAAGAGAACAAAGTTTCAATTTCATAGAGTGTGTGCGAGGACTTTGATGAACGAGAAGGTCAAAACCCACACCCCACATTTTTTTGTGTTTACTTCCATTGTTATGTGATGTTAAGTGTTAGCAGTCTATGCCATTGCAAAGACAAAACTCGACAGAAATGGAGCATATATTTAGAGAAGAGTTATTTCTATATGTTTCTAATAGAACACTAATATCGAGAGTGTCTCTACCACATTCGGAATTAAAATGATAGAATATAAGATTGTTTTCAGTGATTTTCAATGCTTTCATCAAAACAGAGGGTGTGGGTGGGGATGCGGATGCGGGTGTGTGAATGTCCAGAACATCAACGCACACGCCCTGGTTCAAAAATAAGTAGTACATATTGAACAATTTTTTGCGTGCATGTACAATATATTTGATCTAGAAAAAAATTGATATTCGTGTGCTGTTACATTTCGATTTACTTCGGATTCCAACAGATGAATATCAAGAAAACTAAAAAACTAAATCACACAACAGAATCATTCATTTAGGTTAAAACGAAAACAAACATTTTCCATGATCTCTAGAGTATCTATAAATAATTTATCTTTCTATTCAATGAGGTGAGGATGAGGAAAAGACACAGAGAGACAAAGTTTGGCTGATGGTAGATGTGAGAGTCTTTCCATTCTCTCTCCTGTCTCTTTTTCAGTGTAAGGAGAGATGAGATATATCCATACAGATAGAGGTAGACCACGATACTTCTATAACGATATAAGTGTTTTGAATTAGTCACAAATACAAATTCCCCATCATATCGTTCGACATGGTAAATCTGACCCGATTCAAGGAGAATCCAGATTTTATAAGAAAACAGAGAAAATAACTAACTGAATCCCATCATCATGTGTCATCAGAATTACGATTCACCCAACAAAATCCGACTAATCGATAATGGTCTAGGATATTTACCCATCAAATTAGATAGAAGTACTCGCGTGAGAGTAGCTCTTCTTTTCTAGCACTAGGGTTTTCTCTATTCTAGTTAATATTCCTGTTATAATGTCACAGAATAATTTATATAGAATTTAATAAAAGATATTCTAAAACATAGAAGTAAGAAATATGCGATTTTCTAAATAGGAAATGTTCTACTTATATTTAAGAGAACCAAAAAACAATTCTAATAAAATATAATTTAACGATTGAAAAATATTTTCTTCACAGGAAAAGAAGCAAAATCTGATACTCAAGTTTAAAGATAAAAATACTACTCGATAATATATTTGTGCCAAGAAGTACTTCACTCATGAAGGACTAGAGTTAATAGGTGGTTATAGAAACCGTCGGACCTCCATTTATAAATCATAGAGCTAATAAACATATTGCAGTGACGTAATTAAGTTTACATTACTAATAGTATACATCCTTGTGTATATGACATTAATACATAGTCGTGTACTGAATAGTACGTAATCTTTTCTGTCTCTCTCTATTATATAAGCTTACGATATATTGGGGGAGGGGCGGGGGGCGAAAGGGCAGTTCTATTAGTCAGAGAGGAGTTTAAATTTGAGTTGTTCGAAGAAATAGTTTTATTAGAATATAAATAGTTAGACCTGACTTGTATTGAGAAACATGCGCACATATTATTATCAGCGCAATATTGCTATCGCGTTTTATTGTAAACTCATTATTGAATAAATTATTACAAGTTGGTATTGTCCAAACATTCTTGTTTGTTTTTAAATAATAATAACAAAATTTATTTTACATTTTGATGAGTTCGGCAAATTATTTATGCCAATAAAATGATTAGAAAATCGATTCAATTTTCATTAGTATTTTTGGTTGTACTACTTACACGAGTTTCGATTAATTATCTCGATACACACATTCCCTATTCATTCGAAATATCAATATCGGCTATGTCGTTGCTAAGCAACATTTTAATTACATATACTATATGCTCTGTGCATGTCACTTTTTTTTGATCGTTTAATATGTTCTACAAAATATTACTCTTATATAATTTAACTGAATAATTTTCACAAAAGAAATAAATAGATAGAGTTCATCACTTGAAACTCCGATTGAATGACTTTTTAATGTCTGCTTGGGTTAACTAGATGTAATTATTTAAGTTTGATTTTCTACAGAATATAGAATTTAAATACGCTTGAGAGAGAGAGAGAGAACAATATGCTATATGTGTGATTCATTCTATAGAATAATCTTCCAGTATAGAAAAAATTTATTCTGAGGAATTTCTAGAAAAGAATGATCTATTTAAAGAATTTTACTGGATACTTTCGAAATTATTTCATATACCAGTTATACTCGATAAAGAGAAAGAGAGAGATTTCCTTTTATTCTTACGTTTTCTCTTCCAGGTAATATTCCTGCTGATGCTAAATGGAAACAGAACGGTGTGACTATTGCTGGAGGTTACGGGATGGGAGATGCCACTAATCAACTCTTCTACCCTAAAGGTCTCTTCGTTGATGATGATCAAACAGTGGTTATTGCTGACTGGGGGAATCATCGTATCATGCAATGGAAGAACGGTGATACAACGAATGGACAAGTTGTTGCTGGTGGTAATGACGAAGGAAATGGATTGCATCAATTGGATCGTCCAACTGATGTATTAATTGACAAAGAGACGGACAGTCTCATTATTTGTGACCGGGACAATCAACGAGTCGTACGATGGTCTCGTCGTAGTGATATAACACAAGGTGAAATACTCATCGACAACATCCAATGTTGGGGATTAGCCATGGATGAGCAGAGATATCTCTACGTTTCTGACACAGAAAAAGATGAAGTAAGGCGATATCAATTGGGTGAGAAGAATGGCACTCTCATAGCTGGTGGTAATGGACAAGGGGATGGACTCAATCAGCTCAACGTGCCGACATATCTCTTTGTCGATCGAGATCATTCAGTGTACGTATCAGACAACGAGAACCATCGTGTAATGAAATGGACTAAAGGTGCAAAAGAAGGTATTGTGGTCGCTGGAGGACAAGACGAAGGGTATGATCTGACACAATTATATTGTTCTAGTGGAATCTTCGTTGATACGTTGGGTAGACTCTATGTAGCAGACCAGGTGAATCATCGTGTAATGCGTTGGACTCAAGGAGGCAAGAAGAAACAAGGCACTGTAATTGTGGGTGAAAATGGCGAAGGAGCACGAGCAAATCAGTTCAGCAACCCCTATGGTTTGTCTTTCGATCGACATGGTAATCTCTATATCGCCGATTGTTATAATAATCGTGTTCAACAATTTTCTATCGAATAAGACTTTTGAATTGTTTTTTCATTGTTCGTTTTTTTCCTATTGTTTGAAATAAATGAACAAAAAAAAGAAATCTTCTTCTACGCTTTCGCTTTAAAGAAAAGAAAAAAGCTAAAATATAAGATTACGTCATGTTTCTTTTCTTCTTCTTCTATTTATTTGTTAAATGAAAAGAAACGAATTAAATAAAAGATGAATTTGTTTTTTTTTTGCAAAAAAAGATTTGCTGTTTTGAAAATATTTATTAATAACATAAACTTATTTGTTGATAAAATAAATTTTTTTATATACAAAAAAATTAAAATAATAATAAACAAATGGGGTAAAAAGCTGAGACAACGAAAAAAAATTTAAAACTAAAACTAGAATACTTACCCATGATTTTTAACAATGGTAAGATGGTAAGTACGAATACAAGCTAAAATAGTTAAAAAATAAAACATACATATAATATAATAATGTAAGAAGAAGAAGAAGAAAGAGGAGGAATGATTTCTAACGTTAAAAATCATTACTATTTATAGTCATTTTTGTTATTCGTGATAATTAGACAATTGGTAAGCAATCGAGATCAAATTCATTATCATTTCTATTTGTAAAATTAACATCCGCTCACTACGTACATAGTGTTCTTTGATGGTTTTGATCGATTGCTATGTAATTGATCGTAAAGATCACATGCATTCCAAAGAATGACAAACAACAAATTTTGTAGTATTGACTATACCGCTAATTGATCTTTTATGTTCTTCTTCTTCACCTTCACAAAATGAAAGAAGATAAACACTAAGTCAACAACATCAAATGGTTATTGAAATCCATCACAATGGCACTTTTTAATTGTTTTTAGTATCTTCTCTAACATCATTATATTATGGAACAATTAATACATGAAAACAAAAAGACAAGCCTTTCTTATAGTTAATTTTCTTTATTTTTTAGTTTGAATATTATTCTACTGTTTATTACTTATATTCATGAATTAAACAACAATCGGTTATACATTTAAACGTCGAACAATCTTCATCTTCGTTAGATCAAGATATGGATACAAAATATTATTTGATAATGATGAACAAGTCGAGTAAGTTTTAGTTCATATAATAATAAAGAATTTATTCATGTTTTTCTCTTGTCTCGTTAAAATTTTAGATTTCTTCAATGTCGTATGATATTAAATGAAAATGATCGAAAATATTTTTTATTAACATATACGCAACAAACAATTTCGTCTTGAATCACATGATAATGTTCATTTAATCGATTTTAATCAATTGGAAGCAATACTTAATTAGGATAGGGATTCATTCATTTTTTAAGATGAATTTAAGTAGTTCCACCTTTATCATATCAAGATGAAAAGCTTCTTCAACAAATCTTCTATGGTTTACACCTAGATTTTTTTTTAGAGATTTATTGAAAAAATTATTTCGATTTCAATCACTGGAATTTGAAAATATATTTGAATTATGTTCAACATACACGTTTTAATACGATCATCTTCTCAAACATTGCGAAAATATAATATTAATCATGAAAAGTTTGATTTCAGCATCAAATCATTGTCAAGAAATGGTGATCTTTTTTTAATAAGAATGGCTTGAAACAACTATAATTTATAACTATATATTATTCAAATGCGTCGTGTTCGTCAGCAAAGAAAATAATTCTGTGAAAGCACGAAACAGAATCGATTCTATTTCTCACGAATACTTTGAATCATCACTAACAAACTTATACAGCTTCTTGTGACATGAGAAAGTTGTTTTTAGTATCGCACGACACAAATTTTATGACACAGGATGATGCTTGTAATGCTTTTTTTTATCATTTTATTTTGTGTGCGTGGTATTTGAGAGTTAGACTGTTATTAAATTTTTTTTCTATTTCTTCGAGTTCTTATATATGTCGCCCAAAAGTTGACATTCTATCTTTTCTTAACTAGTAACTATTATGATAGATAAAACATCATTTTTCTAAATTATATTTCATTATATATAAGTATTTTGAAAAAGTGAAATGAAAATGAGAATATATTAGAGATTCAGTTATCACTTGTTTTTTTTGTATTTGCAGTTCTAATTTAAATTATTCGTCATTCCTATATTTCTGAAAGCATAATGACTTGGGAAGAAACAGTGGATAAAAAACGAAAAGCGTTGCTCGCACTTATTCCTGATCAATGGCGTATTCGAAGTGATCAGCTACCAGCCGAATCTCAACGATCTGTTATTTCATTTGTTGAGGAAAGCAATTTGCTGACTGCTGAAGAATTGACTATAACTAAGTTAAACGTACAACAACTCGCTGGAAAAATTGCATCAGGTGAATACACAGCTGCACAAGTTTGTCAAGCATATTGTCACCGAGCAGCTATTGCTCATCAATTAGTGAATTGTCTTTTTGAAATATGTTTCGATGCCGCACTGGAACAAGCAAACAAACTTGATGAATACTTTCAAAAGCATGGAAAAACCGTAGGATTACTACATGGTGTGCCTGTTTCACTCAAAGATCAATTTCGTGTCAAAGGACTAGAATCAAGTATTGGTTATGTTAGTGGCTTGGGTACAGTAGACGAAGATGAAAGTATAGTCACCGAATGTTTACGAAAAGCAGGTATGTAAGTAAAATATATAAGATAACAAAGTATTACAAAGAAGGAATACAAAACAAAAACAAAAACTAGTATCTGATAGACTTTTAAGCAATAGAGTACAACCTATAAAAGAATGAATACACACTAAATCGACTTAATTATATCTAAGTATCATATGAATAGGTGCTATTATTTATGTCAAGACAAGTGTTCCACAATCGTTAATGATTGGAGAAACAGTCAATAATATTATTGGACGTACACTCAATCCTTACAATCGATTACTTTCATGTGGTGGATCAAGTGGTGGTGAAGGTGCACTTGTTGGATTTCATGGAAGTCCATTAGGTATTGGTACAGATGTTGGAGGATCAATTCGTATACCATCTGCCTTTAATAATTTATGGTGTTTAAAACCTAGTAATGAAAGACTACCCATGGGAAAATTGAAGAAAACTGTCGATGGAAACGAATCAATCCCTTCCATTTGTGGCCCAATGGCACACAGTGTTGGTGATTTAGCTTATTTTATGCAAGCATTTTTACAACAGGAGCCATGGAAGTATGATCCAAAATTGATTGACATACCTTGGCGCGAGACAAGATATTTGGAGGGTAAAACTGGAAAAAAAGTTTTTGGAGTAATGGCTGTTGGCGGGTAAGCGAATGATGGATATTGTATTAAGTGAAAATTTGACAGTGAATTTTTGTAAAATCCTTTGTAACCATACCACTAAAATAGAATCATTGTGAAGACTAAAGTCATAATAACAAAAAAAGATTGTCTCCACTGATATTAATAAGCATGTATTAAATCTAAATTTCTATTTGAGATTATGAACGTAACAGTTACACTTCGGGTCTATTGATTTTGAAAATGATTGATTCAGATCAGAGAATGTATAGTATTTAAATCATGTTCTAAAATTGTTCTGAAATATTTTTGAACATCATTCATTTTACTTTATTACATCTGATCTGACTATAACTACCATTCCATGTTATTCACTATTTGATAAGTGCCTGAACTCAAATATGAAGGCGAGTTATATGTAATGAAATTCAGATATTTCAGTTAAATATAAGCTGTTTACTTTCAGCAATCATGTCTAGATATGAAAGGCTAATAGAAATTTATTGTTACTGTCATAGTAAAAGTATCAAATATTGTTTTTCTTTCTCAAAGGATTTTTGGATTTGATGGTATTGTAATGCCTCATCCGCCAATTCTTCGCGGTATTCAACAGGTTATTATTTCTCTACAGAAAGCTGGCCATACAGTAGTCGAATGGCAACCCTACAAACATAAATATGCAACTGAGTTAACTACAGCGATTCTATTTGCTGATGGAGGAGCCGCTATAAGACGTTCAATTGAATCAAGTGGAGAACCTGCCATTCCAGATATTAAACAATTGCTTGAATTAAAACGGCCACCTATTGATCTTGAGACACTCTGGAAATTGCAAAGTGAAAAGTATACGTATCAAAAAGAGTATTTGAATTTTTGGCAGCAACAATCACATATCGACGGATGGATTTTGCCTGTAGCTCCACATACAGCGGTTAAACATGGTGATTACAAATATTATGCATATACTTCAATCATTAATCTACTAGATTGGCCAGCAATGACTATACCTGTGACATTTGCCGATAAAGAGATAGATGTCAAGGATATGCAATACAAAAGTATCAATGATCTTGATGCGAAAGTATACGAAGGCTACGATGCTGATATTTATGATGGAGCACCTGTAGGAATTCAGTTAGTGGGAAGAAGACTTCAAGAAGAATATTTAGTTGGCTTAGCTGAACAGATTGGTCAAGCTTTATTGGGCTAAATATGTATATTATAATGAAAATTTTGATCACAACTACTTAATATCATACTTAAAACAATTATTTAACAGTTTTCACGATTTAGATTTTAAAATGATTTTATTATTAGAGTTTATTTTTTTATCCGTTAGGTCAAATTTTCGACAATATTTACTTCGCTATCACTTCTAAATAAATTTATAACGAGAAAATTTGCATAATCACATGAAATTATTGATGACAAAAACAATATGTGAGTCATTTGACTTAAGCCAGAATTATTATCAACAATTTATTCATGTTTTAGGTAGACTTTTGATGCAAACCGATATATTGAAATGGATGAATCTTTCTTATATCTGTTTTGATTTTTTAATACAACACAATCGAATTTCGATTAGGTCAATGAATAAAATAATATTTTGTACGTGTAGGAAAAGAATAATTATGCAATAAATACTTAGAATTTTGTCTGTTTTTGATCAACTTATTTTAGACCAGCTGAATGTTTAATAGTATATAATAAACAAATAAAATATACATATGAATCAGATCTTAATATTTTTTTATTCGGATTCTGAAAACCATAAAAAGTTATTCGATGAAACTACAGTAAAATATTTGTTATCCTCATCGTTAAATTTCATATTTTAAACATATTTCAGAAACAACTAACAAAGATTTTTTTTCTCAAAAATACAGCTCTTTTCACATCTTAAATTGTGTAATTTCACTAAAATGATGACCTTGTGATGATCGTAGAAAACGTGACCAACGCGTATTTCTCCAAGTAAATTATTGTCTCATACTACTTTCGTGATGTCGTTCTCTGTGGAGTACACTGCTATGCAACGAAAAATCCTTATCGCTTATATTATCAATAACAGCGAGTGTTGTTATTTCGTTAAGACCAAAAAATAAGAGAAATAAAAACGGAGATAATAATCATGAAACTTACAAGAATATGTCTACTTTTAACTCTATTGGGTTTAGTGGTTATTTGTCAATCGCTTCGCTGCGCACGATTATGTACTTTTATTCGCATTCCATTAAATCAGATTATCCCTATAAATGCATGTGCAAATATTACACGAAATAATTCACAATGTTCATTATACGTGGAAATCGATCGGCAAGCTCTTGTTGCTACAGGCCGTTTAGGCATCGAAAATTGCGTTACTACTACTGCAAATCGTGTAGAAACTATTGTTAAGTTAAATGCTGCACTAATTACTATAGTCAGGTATACATGTAAGCAAGACAATTGTGATACGGAATTTCTCCTTGAATTGTTTAAGACTGTTAGTAATATTGATTCAGTGGGTGCAAACGTTACTAAGGAGAATATAATTGATTCTATCTATGATGATACGCTTAGTTTACCTACTATCAATTGCACTAGTAGTCAAAGATGTGAAACTAATACCGTTTGTCAAGGAAATTATGGAGTTCAAGGTAGTTCCGGCAATAATACCATTGAACTTAATGGAAATCCAATGTGTATTAAAACCTCACAAGATGATTATTTGTTGAATATTAAAGAAAGCTATTGGCCAAATGGTACTAATACGACTGAAATGATTTTTCGATGTAATTTAGAAAATTGCCTTGACGATTCCATCAGTGCACCGACAACTTACGAGAAACTTGAACCTTTTCGAATTCTTAACCTATTCAATGATACTGCTTTTGATGACAATGGAACTTGTCTGGGAACACAGTCAACTGGTATATCAATTTTTCTTGGATATCAGAGATTCATATATTTTGCAATTACATTTCTTTTCTTTTCTCAATAGATAATGAACAAAAATATATTCTGCTTTTTTTTCTTAAATTTTATTGTATCTTTTAAATATTTTTGTTGTCAAATCAAATAAAATGAATTCATTTTACTGAAAAACTTAGTTTCTCATGTGTAAATAAATGCATGATAATAATAATTGTAAAATGTAGGACAACAATTTGTTTGAAAGATTTAGATTTCTAAAAAAAAGGAAATCTAAAATTCAAGTCTATTATGTAAACATGTTACTCGGTTTTCTCATTTATTTTGAAAAGGAAATAGCAGAAATGTCGATCGTCACTAGTTAGTTTAATTCTTCATTTCATCGTAAGAATAGATTCATCAAGCTATTTAATGAAAAACATTATTTGTGATCATTTGAGAATATTTATTATTATTAAGAGTAAATAAAACAGAAGGTCTATAAAATGAGACAAAATTTATCCTTTGTGTGAAAATTTTGTTTTTCTAAGACATTGAATTGCGAATAAATTTGTTCGGCTACTAGTTAAATCTTGATATTTCAAAAGGTAAACTGTTGTACCAACTATTGATAGTTGACGCTGCTGCTTGTCCACGAATTAGTAAAGCTTCTTCAGTTGGGATAAAAGCAGAGTTGCAGACTTGTGCTAAAATACCATTCTTTTTACTAAGCGGTGAAACATGATACTCCATGGTTAATAATACATTCGGTTTCGTTTGCTGTTCATCTATTGGTACATATCGAACTTTCCGATAAAAACTTTCAGTCGTCGATTGATTCATGCCATCTACTTGATCTTCTTCGAGAATTTTGAGACCAATCGGTATAACCGAAGAACAAAGAATACTACGATCAATCTTAATATTGGGTTTACGACCCGAAAATAGTTCAGTTAGTTGAGATTTAAAAATTAAACGCATATTTTCAGTAAAATCTAGCGAGCCTTCATCATATGTCAATGCAGAACGAATTTCATATAGAGTATCTGCATTGAAATTTGATTCACGTACAAAATATTTTGACCATATATGATAGACACGTATTTGTCGAAGTTTTTTACTATCATCATACAATACTGTAAAATATTTCGATGGAGACGAAGTTACACGACAATCAAATTCATAGCCAATTTTATTTTTTCTGGTTGTCGACTTTGATAACTGAATAATTCATTGAATGAAAAAAAGATATTTTGATATGAACAGTATTTAATTCGAACTTACTTCTGGAACATTTAATTCATCGATATTAGCATGATTGAAGCGAATGAATTCGTCGCCTGTAGTTTTGATTATATCCTTTAATTGACCTAGTTTTAAAGGATATGGACCTTGCTCAACAAAATATATATGGCCATAGTAAACTATTAAATAAAGTGATCCATGTTTGACTTGATCGTAAACAGATGGTGATTTTTTAAAAACATCTTCTTTGTCTAAAAGTGATTCAATTTTATTTATAATTTCTTCTTTATTGGAGTTTTCAGGTGTGTTTTTATTTGAATCGACTATATAATAATTTTTAGCAATTGAAGTACACTGAATACCGCCTGCATTTGTAATTCCTGCCATAACAAAATCCGTTTGGTATTGAGTAGCAATGGATGATGCTGCAGATGCAGAAGTAGCTGATGGTGTACTAGGAGTTTCTATCGTACGAGCGGTAATTTCTGTTCTATAGAAAGTTGAAAAAGAAAAATTGATTGTACAAACATAAAACTATTGCACGAGAAAATCAATTTACTTCGCTGAATTATTTTTCGTTGCTTTTGACTCAGATTTTGGTTCAATTGGCGTTTCTGGCCGATTGACAGTGTCGTTCGGTTTTCTTCTCTGATTCTTTCTAATTTCTGGTTCTGCTTTTTCATTTGTTATTGTTGGTTCAGATTTTGGATTAATAGGTGTTTTTAATCGATTGGAAGTGTCTTTCGATTGTTTTCTTCCATTCTTTCTAGTTACCGGTTCTAAGTTTTCATTCACTGTTGTAGGAGATTCGATAGATCTGTCAGAAGTGATTATGAAAATATTTAAAATCATGAAATACGAAAAACAAAAATTTTGAGATTTTACTGTGCAATTGATGGATCCTCGTTAATGGGTTTGTGTGACGGTGTTTTCGAAGGTTTGCGTGGGGTAGTATCTCCTTTATAAATGCTTCCACTAAGCCATGCGATAAAATCGTCATCTTCAATAGTACTTGCTGATGCAAATTTGATAGCTCGATTCGGTGGTGGAAATCTGTTAGCGATGGGTCTTTCTTTCCACTCATGATACTTGCTTTCAGCGTTCTTAAAAAGTTTTTCTAATATACTATTTGATGGAGGTGTTGGTGTGGGTTCATCATATTTTCTCATAAATTCTGGCCAATCTTTACAATATTCCTTTTGAAATGGTCTAATTTCTTCCTTATCGATAAAGTGCCCAGTTTTCGGTGAATCAACAGCAAGTGAAAACAGTTCCGCTAATTTCTTACACGGCCCTGAGAATGAATGTTCTCGATGTTTTTCAGCTACAACCGTATGAGTATTTGCAATCATGCCTAAAATAATGCCAGAGCTGAAAGTCTTAATAATATGGTCAATAATTATGTCTGGTGTAATGGATGAAACTTCGATTTTCTTTGCTCCCGTATATGCTAATGGTTCTACATCTTGCTCAATAGTGAACCGATCACCCCAATAAACCCAGTATTGATCGCCATCCAAATCTGAGCCAGCAATTTCATTCGAATGTGGACGTTGACCATTGATAGGAAATACAATAACATCGCGCATAAATTTTTCTAATGTACTATTACGAACAGCTGTTAATCGACGAAAATCACCTGGCCATAAACAAGGATTTTTTGTTACGAGTACCGTTCCTTTGAAAACAAAAATGCACTGAAATAAATAAAATTTTTATGCGAAACCTACCAGTAACAACATGAAATTTTCTTTGACCTTTTTTTGTTGGTTTCAATGCAGAATATTGTATAAAACATTGGCCATATTGTAATTCACCAGTTTCGTCTGCTATGCCAAATAAATTTCGACCATCTGTTGGAGGAATCGGAATACGATTGGTTAGTAAATTATCTTTTCTAAAAACAAATAATAGATTTATTGCTGCTGTATGAATTAATAATTTACGATAATGAATAAGACATATTTTTTTGTACTGCAATATCGATGGCACTAGGTTCTTGTTCTTCAGGAGTTTGCGAATAACCAAAACCTTGATTTTGAAAAGAAATAAATTGACCATCAGCATTTCCCAAGTCACTTAAAAGTCGAATCACTTGATTATTTAATGTTAATGTCACTAAAGAAATACAAAGATTCAGTTTAGTAAACATAAAAATCGATCAATAATTAATAGTTTACTTGGCCGAGAAAATTCGCATATTTCTAAATTCCAATCATCACTGGGAAATTTCACCATAGACTTGCGTACATGAATATAATAGTCGTTTAATGTTGATTTTGGATCAATTGCTACCATACCCTTACAGCCAGCTACACGCACTTGAAATGCCGATGGAATATCTTCCTAGAATAATGCTCAATAAATAGAGTCTGTCAATTTTTTTAAATATAAACCTGGCAAAATAGGGGAATGTTCAGTTTTTGAGCAACACGCCCAGCTAAACCCAATGATATTTTACCAACACCATCCGTAAAACAATAATCATTTCTTTCAATATCATTAATTATCAAGGCATAATTCGATACACCGTTGGGAAGAATGCCATTGTTATTTTTTACTGGCGTCAATCGTATCTACAAAGAAAATATTATATACTCATATCAATTTTTCAATATGACGAAAATAATATTTTAAATAATTAATATTTACATCAACAGGCCGTGTAGTAGAAAAATATTGACCAACACGAGCAATATAAGTAGCGATATTTTTTATTTCATCAAATGTTCCTAGTTTCTGGTGTGCTTCTGTAATATTTTTTATACTACGCGGTAGATCAATGAACCAAAACGCCATTTCTTTCATTTGACCTGTACTTGCACCCATATATTTAAATGTTTTGTTAAACAATGAGATACCATTTTGCATTGAATTTTTTAATCTTTGTTGGATATTTCTATTAGAACCACGTAATCGTCGATTATCTTCATCACGAAAATGTACAAGAAGAAATCGTTCAGCACCACCAAATCTAAATATAGAAATTAATGATTGTCTTATTATTTATAAGGAACAAAATAATTATCATCGAGAAAAGAAATTTACTCGGGCAATCTTAAAGCTCGACTTCCAATAGTAATTTCAAGTGGTTGAAAAATAATTTTTAATGGTGTTAATGTACAACAAGCAACTTTGAGTAGCTGTTTATCTGCAACTAATCCGCCATTATCATTGATATCACTATCTGATTTTTTCTTTTTCTCATTATAATCACTTGCAGTACGTATTAAATCGTAAGCATGATCTAGTTTTAATTGTTCAACAACAAAACAACACATCGAATAGCGTTCGCTAGGGTTCCATTGATGCCAATTTAATTCTTGATCCGTCAACTGTGCCCATTTGTCTCGAAACACATAACCAAGTGAAATAAGTAATTCTAAAGCATAACGATCTTGAAATGGAGCATTTCTATAATCAAATGGATTTGGTCTAGAATTTTTGTTATTTTCTTTCGACCAGTCACATATTTTGAAACATGAAAAGTTAATGTGATACTGTTCTGCTCGATCTACTAGAAAATGAGACAGAAACATCCATGGCATATCTTGAGATGGTGGAAAATGAAAAACTACATCAGAACAGTGTACAATTTCTCTCATAAATGAAACATTTGATTCATCACCACATAATCTAAATAGAAAAATTGATCGTAGCAAGAAAATAAAAAAAAAACAATGAAATCAATGCAAAAAATCTGACCGGCATTGTTTTTCTGCATTTTGATCAGCTTTATTTGCGCCTTTTACTGGTTCCATTCGAAAAATATTTGGTAAATATTTGAGTGGTAGTAAAACATAGACTCCATATTTTGAATTTTCTTTATTAACTAAAATATTTTGTCTTTGAATTAATTTAAATGGAATAATGATACGTATGTGATCGAAGTCGATGTGTATGGCATTTGGTGTTCCTCTCAAAGGTTTAAATGAAACTTTAACTACTTTATTATCGAATTGAACGTGCGAATAAAATTGATTGTACGATCGAAGTGATCCAAATTGACATGCGACATCAAATGTTGATCCTGCATGTTGAATATCGTCAGTCGTTACCAATGTACGTGGAATAAGTGAATGCAATGGATTCGAAACAATATGAAACCAAACAGGTGAATTATCGCTTGATAATACATTACAAAGATTATCACGCAGTCGGTTTGCTTCTTCACGAGTAATTTGAAAGCAAATTGTATCATTTCCGCCTTGTCCACAATTTTTTATACCTAATTCATCGAATCGTTTCGGCTTTATAAAACTAATAGAAATAAAATATTAAAATTTAAGAATATGATTTCATAAAATACAGACGTTTTTATATTGGCAGCGATTTGATTACCGTCTCTTTTCGATGCGATATGTTTGAATTCACAATATACCAGCTGATCCATATTTGAAGATGAAAAAATATCTTAAATAATAATAAATTTCTTTCTGCGTAAATCTCTTTTATAAAGCGTATCAAGGAAGAAATATAATTGTAGTTGAAGAAACATGAATGTATTCATGAGGTACACGTAGTGGTTTTTGTCCCTCTACCAACGAGTAAAAATTCCCAGTGTGGTATTGTCAAATAATGTAATTTCACAGCGTTTGTTTTCTTTCTATTGTTTGTAGCTCAAATAGTGAATCAAACGACACATTAAATTTCACATGAATCATGCTTGTCATAGTTGTCCTAACGGAAGAAAGAAAAATGTATAATAGTAGCTTAAAACGCATATATATGTCGAAGAATTTGTCTATGTCAATAATGAGTGAATGTGTTCTATTTTTAGCGTTGGGGAAAAAAGAAACATGAAAAACGTTGAAAAAAATTGCGCAGTAAAACATCTTCTATTGATGATGCGTAATAGAAATTCTTAAGAGAGACATGCTAAAAAAATATTATTCAAACCACAACAATGTTTTACCAATATCAAATGGTCATATTGACTTTAAGAATCACAAGAATAGTAGACGATAAAAGAAGAGAAAAATAATTGAATTAGAAAGATTTCACAACTAGATGTAATACGCTAAGGGTTCGTGCTGGAATACTCGAAAGATTAATATTCCCAGTGAAAAAAATCCATTATTAGTAGAATTTCTTTTCATATTTAAAAAATAACGTGATCGAAACCCTAATAAGCCTTGCCGAATTCTACTTCTTTGAGCTGCCAATAGACAAATGATTTTTCTTTGCTATATACACGATTGCGTCTAGTGTTGATGACGCATAAGAATTTATCAGTGTGCTCACTACTTTTCATAAAGACACCTGACAAGATTGAGTTTCTTGCAATCTGTTTTTGCAACAATAGCTAATCTTTAATTCATAATACGACAGAAATGGTTCCTTTGAAACGATCACGAAAAAATTGTACACTCTACCATAGTTCTGTTGCAAGTGATTGATACGTATTGTAAGAACTTGCTTCATGATATCATTACTTTGATCGGTTAATTATTTAATATCCAACTATTAAAACTAATAAACAAAATTAGTCTCGGTGAAATATAACCAGTTGAATAGCGAATAATTAGTTCTATCTTATGGTATGATGTTCTTTTGCGAAAATTTACAGTTATAACTAGCACTGAATTCCGTAATATTTAGGATCTAGATCAATTGCTGTCTAGTCAAATTGTTTAAACCATTTTTTTGGAAAATATTTTAGAGTAGACCAATAAAGCTCAATGGATTCTACGGGTGGCCTTTTTCTACTATCATTGTACATAACGATATGGAGAATCATAAATTTATAAAGGTAATCAGTCATTTGTTTTTAAATTTCTACAGATAAATATATCCAGGACCTCATCTTAATTAGCTTATCACCAACAAATTAGTTCTTATCATATCTAATAAAACAACAGTTTTCACTTCGAAATCGTTAGAGTGAACGAAAGATCACATGAAGATTCTGAACAACATAATTGCAATATCAAATACGATCGAAATTTTTCGAAAAATGACCATATTTTTAGATTTTTATTGTTCTCAACTATGAAGTTAAATCAATAAAAAAAAAACAGCACTGCATGAAAATCATACAAAGAACTAAAAATCTACAGGACAAATAAATAATTATTATGAAGATATTGTTTCCAGTGCATTGACTAGATTTTGTTCTCTTGTTTTGATCCATTCAATATTCATATTTACTTGATCAATCGCTTGTTTACGTGGTGATGCTCCAGCACCAGCATTTGGATAAAGTTCAAACAATTGATTCATCTAAAACGATAATTAAAAGAAAATGATTTTTTTCCTTCAAGTAAATGACATACTTCTTCAAGATATGATTCATTTTCAAATGAACGTGCTATTGAATGAATAGCTGTACCTAATCGACGATTTTCAAGTGTATAACTAAAAAATAGAAAACAGTTTTATTCTTCAATAGCAACATTTGCTTTTTGTTTTAAAATACTTACATACTCACAAGTTTTCGAAAGTTATTTTTATAAAATGTCCACGCTGTTTCTCGTCCGACTAGAGTATGACTCATGTAAGCTATCATAGCAAAAAAGTCTTGTCTTTTTATTGTGTTTGGACCAGTATTTAATCCTTCATAAAGTAATCTATTTGCAAAACAGAAATAAAGAAAATCTTCTAAAAATTCCTCTACAAATTGCTTGTTTTCCTACTGATTTAATCGATCTTTATTATTAGTTGAACTAATTGCAACAAGAGCACGTGTTTGTTCTTGTGGTGATACTGCTGTTTTGTAATAATTATACATCATTTTCCAATCAGTTTCATTATCGTCATTCTTTAAGTGACATATATAAACTGCTGATAAGAAATCTGCACCAACACTAAAACAATGAAATCCAATAAAAAGAAATCGATTAATATTAGTATTCTTGATTTGTATAATTACTTGATATCTACATTACTATCATTAAAATATTCGACAGGTATCGATCTGAATAATGCGCTCGCTTTTTCAATAGCCTCTTTATGATCCATTCGACAAAGAAATGAAAATTGTAAGCCTTTTAATAATCTATTAAATAACCATAGACTCAATTGTTCATATAGTTCAAAAACAGGAAACTTTCCGACATCCTACTTTGAGTTATGATCATCTGTTGAGTTTATTTGCAGAATATCATCTACTGTGATGCCCGATGATAAGATTTGTTGAATTGCAAAATCCTAAAAATAAATTTAAGAAACGCGTAACAAAAACTTTATGTTTTCTAACTTTAAATTTTGTCCATGTATTTGGTAAATGTTCAATTAAATCAGTTACTAAATCCCAATGCCATTGGAAAGTACGCCATATAACAAATTGATTACTATTCACTTTTACTAATGAAGTTAGTATACGTAATGGTTCAATGTAATCGATTAAACCTTTATAAGCAAGTAAAAATGCATCCTGAAGTAAATTCACTTTATCTTCATCGGAAAATAACTATTTTTTCAAATTGAAAAAAAACAACAACAACAACAACAACAAACTGTTGATACAAGAATAGGTTTCAGTTAAAGCTTACTTTCGGCTGTGCTTCTAATATAGATGAAAAATGTTGCCACATTGATGCTGTTGATAAATCTGATGTATATTTTGTGACGTAAAAACCTTGAAAGTTTCGATTACATTTTATCCATGTATAAAATTTGCCTGGTAAATATTGAGTTTCTCTTTCTGTCTCAAGAATAAAATCGATTGTATCATCATCTAGATTAGCTGTTATATCAGCATCAGAACTATTACCACCTATGTAAAAGAAAATCTTAGTTTTTGAAAATCGACTTTAATACAAATAATTGTACCTAAAATACATTGAACACTAATCATCCATCGGTAATCACTTGTTAGATTTGATGAATCAAGAGCATTTGAAATAATAAAACGCGATTGATTAAATGTAACATATGTACCATTATTATTAACGTTTAAATGAACATTTAAAATCGGATAATTCATTTCTTCAAGCCAATTTTTCATAAATTTCTCTCCACTAACATTTGTAAATAATTTATTATAAAATATAGTTGGATCACCAATATCAAATGCATTTACTTTTAAATAATCTCTTAGTCCATCACGAAATGTATTTGAACCAACGATTCTTTCTAACATACGTAATATACTTGCACCTTTCGAATATGTTATTGAATCAAATAAACTTGTTATATCAGCAGCAGTTGTAACATTTGCAACAATAATTGGATGCGACGATGGTTTTGCATCATCCCACATAACAGGCATGACTTCTTCAGTTAATGCTTGTAATTCCTTGAGAGAGAAAGAGAAAAAAAAAAGAAGTAAAATATTTGTTAATTTTAGTTTAAAAATAGCAAAGCCTTATTCTACCATATTCCAATCTGGATATTTAACTGAAAATGGTTTATATGAAAGCCAAGTAGCCATAGCTTCATTTAACCATAAATCATCCCACCATTTACATGTAACATAATTACCAAACCCTATAATAGCATTATTTTAATATCTCAAATTTGTTTTGTTCATTAGATAAGCTTACAAAAATGAGCAATTTCATGTGCCATTGTTTCTGCTAATTGTTGTTTTTGAATTATAGATGCAATTTTTTCATTAAACATTAGTCGATCTTCACGAAATGATACTAAACCCCAATTTTCCATGGCACCCGATGCAAAATCGGGTACAGCCAGGAGATCTTATTGGGGTGACTTTAAATTAGAATATTTATAAATAAATTAGGCATAGTTACCAATTTTAGGTGTGACAGGTTCAGACGTATTAAAATAATCAGTAAAAAATGCGACAGAATTCAAAGCTATTTCAAGTGCTAATGCAGTATGACCATTCTCTATAGGTTCACGACGTGTCCATATAGTTATCTATAATAGATAAATCATCCTTAAATTATTTCAAAGCTATCCCTATATATATATATATATACTTTTGGTTCTTCCTGTTCGCTGGCATGTTGCCCATACGTATCTGGAAGAACAGCCCAAGCAGCAAGATAAGTACTCATACGAAATGTTTCAGTAAATTTTGTTCGACGTAAACCATTTTCGATTGTTTCTTCAATCTAATATTATAAGACAATAATGAACTTCATACATATATTCATATTTTTGGGAAAGCATACGCTGGGAAAATTTGCAATGGCAATAGTATCCAGCGGATGGACAATACTAATTTTAAAGGTTGCTTTGAGTTGTGGTTCATCGAAACAAGGAAACGCTTTTCTAGCATCGGTCGGTTGAAATTTTGATGCTAATAATTTTCTAAATGAAAAACAAATATATATATATGACACCTTGAACATCTCCGCTAAAGAATCTATACCGTATTGTTCCATTACCATCGTTATACAAGCTTTGATAAAAACCTATATTACCATAAATTAAACTGACAACAAATTTTTGTTTTAAAATGTATCGATTTGGTGCAAACGAAGAGTTGTCTGACATACGACGTAGACTAATATAATCGTTGGTTGGATAAGTTCGCATTGCAACAAGACGATTAACACCATCTTCAAATAGTGCTGGTTCATCAAGTTGAACCATGAATTTTGCATGATAAATCAGTTGTTTAATTGGTTGTTTCAACGTAAAATTAATTGTAACATATCCTTGAACTAGAGTGTGATTGATATTCGCATAGATATATTCTAATTCATAATTATGAACTTCTAAATGTGATAATAAACGTGGATTACATTCGTCTTCAATACATGTCGATTGAACGACACTTTTAGTAGTAGTAGTCGTTGATGTATCTGATTGTGTAGCAAGTGTAATAGCTTCTGTTATATTATCAGGCACTGTACGAGCAAGTAAACAAACAGTGATCAATGGTATATAACAATATAGAACACTAACTCTAATCCATGTCATTGTCAAACAGTAAAATGTAATGTATAATGAATGTACTTCTTTTATTTCCTTCTCTATCTGATATGACCTAGGTCAAAATCACTTATGGTATCGTTACCCATCATATTTCATAGCTCACATGATAGATAATGATCATTGACAGCTGTTACTATCGTTGTTATTCTATCGTTGAAACCTTTTGAATAAATAACAGTTGCATTAACATATAGATGCACCGAATATCGAGAAGAAATGCAAACAAGGCCTTTTCGCTACGATATATATCTTCGTTACTGACCTCGATTTACTTCTAGACAGTAAGACACTGTTAATAAGAGATAAATATCATTCGATTGAGAGTGCTACGGGTAATTACTTTCATCTGGTATTTCGATTAGTTCTCCTTCTCCTTCTTTTTGTTTTGTTTTTATATCACAATGATGATAGCTGAATTATTTCAGTCAAATAAATTAAAAGAATTGATAAAATAACCTACTTGATACTTCTTAGATAGTTTCTATGCACTAGAATCATATAGAAATTAATATTTATCGTCATGATGATAGATTATTCTTCTCATAATTAGTACTATTGACATAGATAAACATTATGAAAACTCAACCAAACAAATGAATAGATATAATTCTTGGAAATAAAATAAAATTTATTTCCTTCTAGAAATATTTAAAGAAAAAGAGTAGATAAAAAAATGATTGATTTAATTTAGAAATGTCAAATATTTTCTCTTTAATTAATTAATTTCCTTTCTTTGAGACAGCCTTGTTAACAGCTGATATAGCTTTATCAAGAGTATCAGCGAAACCGTCGATGAACCATTCAAAATTTACTAGAATTTGGTCAATTGCTAATTGTTGATTTTGTGACGAACTTGGATATCGATCGACAAAATTAATCATCTGCAAAGACAAAAAAAAGCAGCTATAATATTCTTTAAACCATATATGGAAAAAAATTAACCTCAAAGTAATAATATTGATTTTCAAATGATTGAGCAATATTTGTAATTAATTGATTGAACAATCGATTAGATGTACCAAATCTATACACAGTAAAAGAAACATGACTTTTTTGTTTTTTTTGTTCGAGAATATTTCTTATACCGATCGAGTAAAATCTCATAATTATGACGATAAAAATTCCAAGCAAGATCCCGTCCATTTGGATTTTGACTAATAGCAATAATGATATTGAAATATTCTTGTCCTTCTATTATATCAGCGTCAAAATCAGAAGCAGTTTCCAATAAACTAAATTTTAATTTCAAAACAGGTAAGAACACTAAACAAAAAGAAATTTACTATTTAAGACGCCAAATTTCTTTTGCAGAACAGAGAGCTCGTAGAAATGTAGTACGTTGTTGTGCTGTTAGATTTACATTTTCAGTGAAATTATTCCATAAATATTCCCATTCGTCTATGTCATTTGCATTTTGTATATGATAATAAAGAACTGTTGATAAGAATTCAGGAGAAACACTAATAATAATTCAAATAATTAACATGAGAAAACGATGATGATTTGCAAAGAAATAAAAAGAAACATACTTTGTATTACCAGTTGAATTAAAGAAATAGCTTTCTGGAAGAAGACCGAATAGGTCAGTAGCTTTGTATAATGCATCAGTATTTTGAACACGACACAATAATTCGAAAAACATTGATTTTAGTAATCTAAACATATTTATTTTATGAAGATTAATATATATTGAGGTAGGAAAACTGATAAATTCTTAGTAAGACAATTAAAACTAGAAATTATTGTTTTTTTACCTTTCTTGATGATTTGTTCCGACAGAGACGACATTATCAATGTTGTATTCGTAAAGGGCCAAAATCGTATCAGTTGCAAATCGCTAGAATAAAAGTTAGAGATATATTCAATATCTGAAAGTAACAAAGATTCTTTTTGAATACTTTAAAATTCCAAAAATATCTTGAATGCTCTTCGACGCCCATTAAATAATTCCAATGCCATACAAATACAGACCAAGCTGTATACAAAGGCACTGGGTTATTATGCATTGCTTGTATAAGAGCGATTGTTGTATCATAATCAACATATTCACCACCGTGTGGAAGAATAAGCGCACTATTGAGTATATCAGCTTTATCATTATTTGATAACAGATCCTATTTTCATAATAGAAAAGAAAGAGTTTAATTTAAAACAAAAATAAAGAAAACCAAATAGCCTACTTCATTAAATAATGTTTCAAAATGTTGCCATATTTCAAGAATCTTATCTTCGACTGACAAATATTCGGTAACTTGAAATGAATAAAAATCTTTATTACATTTGATCCATAAATAATTTTCATTGGGCATCTCAACGGTATAACTTGATGTGTCAAACAAAAATTTTAACTTTGATTTAGCATTATTAGTAGTTAAATTCCAATTACCATCAGTATTTGAACCACCTAAATCACATTCCACAAAAATTTTCCAAGCATAATCTGGATCCGATAAACTATTATCTAATGCAAACGAGCCAATATAACGTGTTTGACGAAAAATAACTGTTGTAGATTCATTGCCTGGCATGAAATTTACATTTACGATTGGATAGTTTCTTTCTTCAAGCCATGAACGAAGAAATTCTTCTGCAGTTACGGTTGTATTTAATGCTTCATTAAAATCAAAATTTGAATAGAACGTGTTCAATATATTTGATGTATCATTGATTGAAACGACCTGACTAACAGCCGATTGAAATGCATCATCACCAACAATATGCTCAAGTAGACGAAGTAAAGAAGCTCCTTTACTGTAGATACTTATTGATAAATAATCAAGAATTTGTTCATTAGTTGATAAATTTTTATTTGATACAGGCCATATATTAGGTTTAAAATCGTCCATCATTAATGGAACGATTTCTCGAACGGGAAATTGTTCCATCTAAATCGCATATATGATATAGAGATATATAGATATCAAAGAAAGAAAATAATAATAAACTAATAGCTTACTAATTTAAAGTCTGGATAATTTGCTTCGATCATTTTATAAGCAAGAAATGATGATAATGATTTGCCAAACCAAATACTATCCCACCAATCAGTTTTTGAAAACCACTAAATTAACAAAAAAACATAAAAATTATTTTAACAAAATAAATATTTTTCTTTTCTTACAAGTTGAATAATATGTTCAACAATGACTTTTGTTCTTGTTTGTAGTCGTTCGGCAGAATCTAAACTTGTGTCAGCACTGAGAAATTCTTCACGAAATGTTAAAAGGCCATATGATACCGAAGCTTTTTCATCGAGCGTCAAATCAGGCACACCAATTATATCTACATAGAACATAATTATTCAGATAACTTCCATCATGAACAAAAAATAATGGGTTTTTTGAAACATTTTTTGTTGAGCCTAACACACACACTTCCGATGTTTTTCAATAGATAAAAATTAAGATTTTGAATACGATTTAGTTTTGTATTGAAATTGAAATTAGGTTTTTTTCTAGTAATGCATCTGTATTATTCATACTAAAATATCAGTAGAGTCTACTTAAACATCACAGACGATTTCTTTTTATATCGTAAGTTTTTCATATGCATACCAACAAAAGATCATATGTATTTTAGTCTTTCGAGAAAGAAAATTCCATTGAATTACCTAGTTTTGCTGGAAAATCTGTATCTACTATATTAAGATAATCTTTCAAAAATGTGAAAGTCTTGTCAATCACGTCAAATGTTGGGGTTAAATTTTCATTCGATGGACCAAGTAATTCTGGTCGAATCCAAATATTAACCTAAAAATGATATTTTTCTTAAATTCTAAAATATTTATCAATAAAATTCTTTACTTCGGTAGCACCAATAGTTTTTGTTACTGAATTAAATTCATCTTTAGGTAAAAGAGCCCACGAAAATGATTGCGTACTAAGATATGGTGTTGCTGTAAATGTGGTCGTTGAGTCATTTTGTGACTATGAAAATGAAACAGTTCTTGTTATCTCTATTTTTTTTATAGATCAATCATAATCTTACCGAGGCAGCAGTATTTGATAATGCAATAGTTTCATTTTCTGAATGTTCAAGTGTTAATGAAAATGTTGCTTGCATATTTGGTTCATCAAAACATGGAAAAGCTTTGAAGAAAAATATAAGAGTTCAATTGCTGGTATGTGATCTATAGAAAGTGGTTTCTTGGTCTCTACCTTTTCGTGCATATATTGGTTGAAAATTGCCAGCTAATAAACTAGAGAATGAAAATATATTTCGATGAATAGAATAGAATTTTATTAATTATTAAATTGAGTTACTAGCTTAATTCACCAATAGCTTTCCAGAAGAATTCACGATAAAATCCAGTATTATCTCGTTCGTTCAACACTCCTCTGTAATCGATTTCAAGAGTAACTTCACCAACAGCAATAGGTGACGCGACAAAACCTAGGTACACCATTTCATGATCTGGTAAATATGTAACTGTTGCCATGCCTCCACCACCACTTGTTAATTTTGCTTCTGTTATATTGAGATTTTTAGCATGAAGTACAAGAAAATCTGTTGCATTTGTAACATCAATACGAATCGATAATTTTCCATAGAAAAAAGTTACAGGTAACTCGTCTATCCATGTAAAACAATGCGGGCAAGAAATATGTAATTTATAATCAATTGGTTTTGCAAAGCTTGGTAAACGCCATGAGTTATAAGGTCGAGAAATATTAGCCCATGGATCTATTGTAGTTGGTCGAGGTGATGTAGAAAAACTAGTGATAACTGGTCGTGTTACCGATACAGTAGGAACAGGAGTTCTAGTTGTTTTTGTAGTCATTGTTGTTTGAACATTACACATTGGTGGAATAATACTACATTGATCATTAGAACTAACGTCCCGACCATATCTTCTATGATTATCCGATGAAGCCTCGACATTTTGAGACTGAGGTTTAATTGAATCTTCTACTTGAACGATAACACATTTATTCGATCGATTTCGAACGACCAATGGTGTTATAGCGAATAGACAGGCTATGGCTATAAGAATAACTGCGAAGCATTGCCATAACGATAGCTCGAAATCTTTATTGGTATATTTCATCGTCGTCTTCATTCTGTAAATGAAACAGGTAAATGTGAGTTGATGCACAATTTTATTTAAAAACGTATTTGTTGCGAGCTTCGATTTATGATAAAACTGGCGATGTCATAAAACTTGAAAACAATCGATGTAGGAAAAACGACAGTATTCTACTCAGTTTTTATACAGCTGAGAATGATTATAAAATAAGAAGTATGGCCTTTGATTGATAAGGACATATATACAGCTCAATAATGCATTATAAAAAGATTTTATTCTTGACATAGGTTTTACTAGACTGTAAAGAATGTAATTTTTTTATGAGTTGCTATAAGCAAATATTGTTAAAAACTACTATTTCATATTGAAAGAGAATATTTTACAAATCTTAGTATTGATCACATGGCAGCTATTGCTGTATTTGTCATATCTTTTATCTTTCATATATAAGTCCGTGTACACATATGAATTTTGTAAATGTTTGAAAAAAAAGAGCAATACTAAGAACAATCAGAAGAATCTAAAGCGATTCTGTTTGAATTAAATAACTCGTAGAAAGTGTGTCTTTTTCTGTGAAAATGTGAGTACGTGAGTATCCTAGCGCAATAATACGTGGAGAAGATCTCATGAACATTGTTGCAGTATCGATAATTCTATTAATAGTCAACTGAACGGGCAACAATTGACACTAATACTAGCATAGAAGGCAAGAGTTCGATACACATTTACACTAACAGGATCAGACTTGCGAAGGGATGACATCAATGAAATCAAAACAATTTTTTATATCAATTCTATAGGAATTGTTTGCAAACAAAAAGAATATATTACGTTCTGGCCAAATACGCAATATGGATAAAGAAGTATGTTCTTTTTTTAACTAGTTCACAGCAATTAGGAGTTATAGGTCGAGTTTTCCAGTTCCAGTTCGGCTCGGAAAATGAAGAAAAGACAGTTTCCGGTTTGACTTCTAACATATCACATTGAATCGAACCAGTTAAATCATAAGATAGACACAACAATTTTAAATACATTTTGAGAAATTTTCATTATTGAATTGTTGACACTGAAAACGTCACATATTGGAGTACTTAAGCAAAGCAAT
>CAJNYU010002349.1:0-18005 GCA_905331475.1 Rotaria socialis | reverse complement strand
CTGTTTGGTTAGATTCGGAAATGAGTCTGCTACTGTACTCTTATGAGACAATTGACTTGTGTCGCTTCATAAATGAATAGACAGCGAGAGGGTGTACTTATTAGAATGATCAATACACTACGCAGTCTTCCCTTTTGTACTTCAATTGAATGCTTGATTGCTGGATTATGCATGCATACACATTTAGACGGAACAAGTTGTGCATGCACAACTGCCAATCAAGCACAACTTTAATCGTGAATAGACTCGCCGTCTAAACATAGTGTTAATTTCTCTTTCATGTTGAAATAATATTGCTTGATTTGGATTGAATTCAAAAGAGACGTATATATTCTCGAAGAAATCTTTTTTCAAAAGTATTGAATTATTTGTCGGTGATAAAATTAATTTAGCTGAGTTACTCATTTCTTATTTCAAATCAGACTTTGTCATGGAAATATAAAAACAAGATTTCATAAGCTATTCTATAAAAAATAAAAAATATTTTGAACCACGCTGGTTAAACATTCGTTGACTAAACAGTTAATTTTCAAAATAAAGAAGCAACAAAATCAATCAACTTACTGTAGCTGCTTGATAAAATGTGCTTTTGTTTCATAGGTCTGTTTCAAGAAAATTTAATAGAGAAAAGCATTTGTACTTAGCGATATGCGCAACAATCAAGTTTTTATTAAAAATCTCATGTTAATCACGAATCTGTTGGGTTTGAAGATTTAGAACTTTTAGGTACGACGCTTCTTGAAATATGCATAGATAAAAAAAGCTTCTTCGAATGACACAAAGTGACGTTTTCATTGTATCTAGTATTTAGTGAACGTTTAGCATTAACATTATTTTTTTTCTAACGAGGAAACATAACAAGTATCAGATTGTTTGACTCCATACTTTGGCTATACATAGGACTCTGTAAGACTAAGAGAATCCTAAAACGGTTCGGATCCAGCGACTTTTGATCAAGAATACCGACTGTTTCGTTAAACTTTTATTCTACCTGTAGGTATGTGCTTGAAAGATAAAATTACATGGTTTCGACTTGAAATTTTGCCTGAAGTTAGATATCATAATCTTTAGAATATACAGAAAGTTTCAGCTAAAATTTGTTCTGTTCTTGAGTTATTAAGTTTTCAAAATCTAGTCGCTTGCCATACACATGATCCAAAAATTTAGTTCGCTGAAAAAATGCAATAACTCAAGCATAGAACATTAATTTTGAGCGAAACTCTCAGGATATTGTTAGGATCATTACATCTAACTTTAGATGAAATTTTGAATTGAAACTATGTAATTTCATCTTCTTGCAGGTACCTACGCATAGGATGAAAGTTTAGTGAAACGGTCATAACTCGTCACCAAAAGCCTATGGAACCGAATCCTTTAGGGATTTTCTTACTCTCACTAGGTCCTATTCATAGCCAAAATATGGAGTCGAACGGCGTTTGGCAGTTGAATAGGTTTCTTTGTAAGTTCAATGCCAACAAAAGCTGATAATCAGGGTGTGGGCATTAATTTTGTTCATAATTTATTTTCATCAAATAGATAATTCCAACGGCAAACAGCTTTTCAGAGAATAAAAAGAGAATAACAAAAATATGATTGAGAAAGAGTATGAAATCTTTTTGTGTGAGTCGAATTGATAATTTCGTGTGTTCTCCAAAAGTAACAAAGCAAAATGTTTTATTAGAAATATCGACCAGATAAATCGACAAGATGACTTCTTTTGGTACTTGTTTGTTGTCGTTCCAGAAAAAGATTTTCAATATATTCTTACCTTTCATCTTTTTTATCTCATTATCAATTCTATGACGCCCCTTATAATATTGAATTGTTTCATCCTCACTCCGAAAAATAAAAAAATTTTCTTGGGCGATAACAAACAAGTACCCTTCTTTTTGATATTTCTAAGCTTAATCGAGCAATATCTTTATCTTTTAGACATTGATAATATGAAAAGAAAGAGTTTCTACTATTTTGACCTAATTCTTTTGTGGGAAAGGCTGAGGACAAAACAGAACATCTTTTAAGATACGGATTATTAACGTCGCGCGAGTACTCCTTTTATTAATTCCAGAAGCTGATATTATCCTAAATTTATTATATGTATCTTGAAAATAATAAAGGCTTTTCGTTTTCGACGTTTCGTTCTGAACGATCTGTTTTTTTCTATTATCTTTTTCGTTCTTTCGTCTTATTCTTCTGCTTCACATGAATATGTTCATATATGCTTATACACATATTATGTGCACAGCTGATCAAGAAAGGAAAAATAATGGTGTGCTGTTCAGGATGTTAATGATCGTCAAGTAGTAATTCAAAAAATAAAAATCGAAAACAAATTTTAATATAAAATATTCTTTTGAATGAGAGAAATAGTTTCAAGTAATATAGCTTTATTTTCAAACGCATATTTGAAATGTACTCTAATTTCCAAAGTGATGTACTCACTTTTGAATCTAAATAATTGTTTCAGTTGATCAACAAATACTGATGTCTCGTTTTTCATTGTGATCGCTAAGATAGGATCAAAAATAGATTTGATCGAAATGATCACGATCAATATTATTTTGTGTTCCTATCGATTGTCATTATTATTGTATGATATCAAATTTTAGTGAAGAAAATACATTGTGAGCTTGCTTGAAATCATAGTTTAAATTGTAGGATGACGATCGAAACTATTATTTGTACAAGATCAAAAGTAAACACATGTTTGTTTTTTGACTTACAAATTCATTCTCTGTGACACAATCTCACTTCTACTTAATTCTTCTGAATTTATTTGTGACCAACAGAAGAAAATTAAAAAATGCTCAAAGCATACAATTATTTTCAATTCAATAATAATCAATATACATTTGTCACGATATATTTTCTGGTTGATCTACTACTTTACGTTTTATTTCAGCTAGTTGCTTGTCAGAAAGTTGTAGATATATGATTTCATATTGAAAGAGAATATTTTACAAATCTATATATTGATCACATGGCAGCTATTGCTGTATTTGTCATATCTTTTATCTTTCAAATATAAGTCCGTGTACACATGAATTTTGTAAATGTTTGAAAGAAAAAGAGCAATACTAAGAACAATCAGAAGAATCTAAAGCGATTCTGTTTGAATTAAAGAACTCGTAAAAAGTGTGTCTCTTTTTTGTGAAACTGTGAGTATGTGAGTATCCTAGCGCAATAATACGTGAAGAAGATCTCATGAACATTGTTGCAGTATCGATAATTCTATTAATAGTCAACTGAACGGGCAACAATTGACACTAATACTATCATAGAAGGCAAGAGTTCGATACACAGTTACACTAACAGGATCAGACTTGCGAAGAAATGACATCAATGAAATCAAAACAATTTTTTATATCAATTCTATGGGAATTGTTTGCAAACAAGAAGAATGTATTACGTTCTGGCCAAATAAGCAATATGGATAAAGAAGTATGTTCTTTTTTTAACTAGTTCACAACCATTAGGAGTTATAGGTCGAGTTTTCCAGTTCCAGTTCGGCTCGGAAAATGAAGAAAAGGCAGTTTCCGGTTTGACTTCTAGCATATCACGTTGAATCGAAACAGTTAAATCATAAGATAGACACAACAATTTTAAATACATTTTGAGAAATTTTCATTATTGAATTGTTGACACTGAAAACGTCACATATTGGAGTACTTAAGCAAAGCAATATCAAATGTATATAACTTACTAAAATCTTGAATCTCAAAAAGTGGAAAAATGAACTTGTCTTGCTTAAATTTAAGAGCTTTGGTATCTATCTGAGGATTCAATAGTTCCGGTTCCTCTAATGGTTCCAAAGTGCTCTTTTTTACGGCTTCATATCCAAGAAATTTTAAAAACACCCGTTTCGATTCAGTTCTCGGTTACAACTTTTTAGGAACTGCAAAACTCTAGTTATACGAAAGCACAATGTCTGTTAAATAAAAACAATCTAAGATTTAAAGTACAATCATTACTAAAAAAGAGCCATATTTTTCTCAACGGGATCGTATCCTATGTACATACGTATGTAGTTTGGATTAGACACGACATGTTGTTGTATTCGATAAGGTCTCTGGATATAACCCGTTGAGTCCCATAGTAGCATTTTTGCTACACATGTTTTATAGCTGAATTTTATCGCGTACTTTATAAAAATTTGCACACCATTTGTTAGAGTGAAGCCATAAAGAATGTTCTAGAATCTTCTCGAGCTATGTATGAATAAAAAATAGCTTTGTATTAAGAAAGATTTGGAATGTGTTTAAATACTGCTTGAATATGTATATGAAAGGGCATTCTCTGTCATTTTGTATCTACGAAAATTAACGCACAGTCGGATTGAAATATCGGATTTTTTCAAGATTATTTCTATATTGCAAGTTGTTTCGCAAACCAAACAAATGGATTCTGATCAAGAAAGCGATGAAAGCGGTTTATTCTTTGATGAAGAAGATGATTCTGACAATGAGAACCAAAGTGAAATTGAATTAGATGAAGCAGAAGAGGAGAACGTCTCTGAAGATGAAAACGACGGAAATCTTACATGGAATTGGAATTAAAATATTCTTGAGAACACAGCCATTTCTCTAAACGAAGTTAGAGGACACGCAACTATAAATTTTACTAAAAGCATCAATCCAATCGACGTATTCAATCAATTTTTTACAAAAGACATTATTGATTTGATAGTGGCACAAACAAATATCTATGGAGAACAAATGATTTTAGCAAACAATTCTATCAGTAATTGGCAAGAAGTTACGGAAAATGCTATTCATTCTTTTCTTGGTTTACTAATTATTATGAGTCTACATCGATTACCTCTTATGAGAGATTATTGGAGTAGAAGTAAACTATTCTACACAGAAGTTGTAGCAAATGCAATGTCTAGCAACGAATTCTACCGAATATAAACTATTCAGAGTGTTTGATTTTATTTATTTATTGAAAAAGAATTTTCAGAAGAATTTTAATTTGGGAACTAACATTTGTATTGATGAAAGTATGGTCAAATTCAAAGAAAGAAGTTCTTTGACGCAGTTTTTACCTGCAAAGCCCATAAAAATGGGATACAAAGTGTGGTGTTTAGCAGATTCTTTGACTGGATATCTTTACAACTTCGACATCTATACTGGTAAACAAGAAGAAAAACGAAGAGCATTAGATGAGTCTGTAGTTTTGCAGCTTATTAGTGGAATCAACTTAGTGGAACATGACATATTTTTCGATAATTTCTTTACTTCTGTTTCTTTGCTGCTACGGTTGAAAAAGAAAAAAGTAGCAGCAACTGAGACAATAAGACCCAATAGGAAGATGTTTCCTAAGGAACTCCTACAAACAGATAAATTGGAAAGAGGTTAATATAAATTTTTCTCCGCTAATGAAATATCGGTGGTCAAGTGGCAAGATAAAAAGCAGGTGTTTGTTGCCAGCAATTTTTATGATCCAAGAGAAACGGAAACGGTCACTAGAAGAGAAAAGTATGGATCAAAACAAACCGCTGGTTGTCCTAAAATAGTATCTGAATACAACAAACTCATGCACGGCGTGGATTTTTTTTTGATCAACGAATGTCCTATTATTCAATTGATAGAAAATCTAAGCGAAACTGGATACGCATATTTATTTATTTTCTTCAAGCAAGTGTTTTCAATGCATTCATCTGTTACAGTGACTTGAGTGAGAAAAATATGATTCATATAGAATTTCTCTCTTCTGTCTCAATATCACTAATTGGTAATCAAAGTTCATGGAAAAGAAGAGGCAGACCTGTTTGTATTTCTGCCAGGAAGCGAAATGAAATTCAACACACATTAGAAAACAAACCTTCAGCAGCTCAGTTACCAGCACATATGATTGTTGCTGGATCCAGAGGAAGGTGCAAATATTGCAGTACGAGGGCTTCTCCAGTGTTCAGCAGCGTAAAATGCAATTTTTGCATGCATCTCTTTGTGTCAAACAAAAAATGAATTGTTTTTTGTTATTTCATGACAAACTTGCATAAATTTTGTAGTCAATAAACACAACAGATAAACTATCCACTGACTTATGACAAAATTCAATAAAGTTAAACGCATTAGACTAAGAGCATAGTCATCGGAGTTCTTCATATCATACGCTCTATGTCTAGAATGAGTCACTTTCACGATTTACTTGAATTTATTTTACTGAAAAATAATTTGGGACTCCAAGGGTTAATAAACTTTTCCCATTTCTAACAAGAACATATGTAACTTGAAACATGTCTTTTAAGTATCTTTAGTCATTCAAATAAATTTGTGTGAAAAAAAATCTATTCGATTTTGCCAATCTTGATCTAAAACAACCTTCCTAAGTATGAATTAATATTTTGTTTAAATCAAATTCTAGAGAAATCAAACTTTATCATCTTATTTTAACTAGAAAAGACTTTTGTGTTGTGTAGATCAATATTTAATCATCGATTATATTAGGATGAGAGAAAGACCTTTTTTTTCTTAAGAATGACTTTGTTCGAATTGAGTAGGATATATACAATTTGCTTTTTTTCGTCAATAACAACGTTCATAAACAGCAAATCGTACGAATAGAATGCATGGAACGATAAAATAATACTATTTTTAATCCAGTAAGTTAGTAGTAAATTACTGTTTTTTAAACCATTTTACAAACTTTTTCAGTAAAGAAAATTCCTTGTTTAGTGGTGGTGATGTTTGAGACTAGAAGGGCTAATTTTGTATTATACAACATTATAGTCATGTATGAAAAGTATCTCAATTTTTTTGATTTTTCGTTGGGTTTTTTGTGACGCATATAAATTGATAATGATGATAAATAGAAAGCTCAAATTTTAGTATCACGTAGTGGCGGAGCCAGGGTGAGGCTGGAGGGTCTCAACCCTCCCCCTTCCCCCAGAAATCTTTGAGCCCCACCCAGAAAATTTTTAAACCATGCATTTTATTCGCCAGCTGGGGCTCAAAGGTCCCTCAGACGGGGCTGAGCTCCCCAGCTCAAAATCCTGGCTCCGCCACTAGTATAAAGTAGAACTAGACTAGTAGTATACACACTACAAATATAAACTCTTTTGGTCCGACCAATATATAAAAAAACAAATGTTGCACGATGGATCAGAACTTAAGGAGCACCCTTTATTATTCCACTGAGGAAGGTTCTACTATCATCAGACACATTTTTCAGTCGTATGCAATTTTATCAAAATAAATGTTAGACTTTCATTTATAGTATTGATATGTAAATGTTAGATCTATATCATCGAAAAGAGAACTGAACACTCATGATCAAAAATCATGTTTTGGCGGTCTTTCAATTGGTATAAACTCGGTTTTTATTGGTCTTCCCTGGGAAAGAAATGAAAAGCGGTTCCAAAAAGAAGATGCGATCTTTCCTTGAATTTACTAATATAATTTTATATTCTTATTTTGTATGAGAATTTTGTTAATGTTCTTCCTATTCTAGAAATTCGATATTTGTTTTCATGTGATATGTTGTGAAGAAAAAACCTTAATTAATCCTCAGTATAGAATATTACTGTCGGATAAAACTATTTTATCTTACGTAAAATAATATGTTTATTCGTTTGCTTCGATTTAAAACCCATGTGAATCTTTCCTTATTGATGTATTCATTTATTTTTAGATGAATAAAACAGGAAAATTTCGTTACTTTTGTCTAATAATAATGCACGATGCAAAAGTCTTTGGAAAAATATCAAACCCTGTTAGACCATATTGTTAACTTCTGAACCAATCAAATTTTTTTTTATTAGAAAGTGCAATGTCTGAACTATAAATTTTGTATCAGACTTATTTTTCCAGAACGAATCTGAGATGGAGGGAAAGCTAAAAACCAAACACACCTAAAAAAGTTCTTGCAACGCTTTTTCAACTTGAAAAGTCTGTATTTCACAATTATTTTAAGCTACATAGATCAATTTTGAAGAAAAAATACACCAACATGTAGCGTATCAAAAAATCTATCGATATCAGTTTTGAGAATTTTTTTGATCCATTTTGGACGCTTTAATCAAAACAGTTTAAAACACGAAATTTTTGAAAAACTGCGCCTTTTGGAAGAACCAACAGTTTAAAAAAATAGCAGGCATCATCTTCAGAAATCATTCATGAACTGAATTCTTTTCGCGTTGTTCGGTCGAAATATATCTAATTGTAGAATTTTGCAAGAAAAAAATGTATTCAAAAAGTATTTTTTATCGTTGTAAAACAGTCAAGTAGTGGGAACGACCACAATACTCAGTCTCTTCCAGAAGAAGCTTTTTATTGATATAAAGATCAGAAATAAATTTAACTTCCAATACACCATTAGAAAGCGCACTCTTTGTACTACAAAAATCATCACTGAACAGGCTTTCTCATTCCTCTTCTAATTTGAAAAAAACTAACAGAACATAGAAAATTATGCTGCTCGATGGTGAAGTTGCCAGAACCTTTTTAGAGGTGTTTAGTTGTTTGCTTTTCTTCCATCTCAGATTCGTTTTGGAACAATATGTCTGCTACAAAATTTATAGCTCAGACATTGCTCTTTCTAATAAAAAAAATTGATTGGTTCAGAAGTTGGCAATATGGCCTAACAGGGTTTGACATTCTTCCAAAGACTTTTGCATCGTGCATTATGTGTATTATTGATAAGTGTATATGTTTTTAAAAATTCATTTTTATTTTCATTTATTAATTCTTATTCTTCTAAAATATTTATTTCATGGAAAACAAGTTTTAATGATCATGTTGATCTAAATATATTAACAAGTGAATCATTCAAATGTGTTAAAACAAAATTATTATTAGATAAATATCGTACAACTGTTTGTGTTCATGAAATACAAAAAGATCGAGATGTTAGTGGTCATTTAGTATCACATGGGATTTGGGAAGAACATTTAGTAACACGTTTTATTCGTATACTCTCAACTTATAAACAATATTCATTTATTGATATTGGTGCAAATCTAGGTAAATATACAATGTATGCAGCATCATTAGGTTGTTCAAATATAATATCAATTGAATGCTTTCGTCCAAATATTGAACGAATTCGTCGATAGATTCAACTTGAAAATGTTCAAAAACAAGTTGAACTTATTCCTCGTGTACTTTATAATAAATCAGATGTTTATTTATCTCTTCGAGCTAATATTAAAAATAATATTGGTTCATAAAAATTAACCAATGAAGTACCGAAAAAGGATCAAGATCCATTTATTATTAAAACAATGCGTTTTGATGATTTATTACCGATTGTTAATCAAAGAAAGATTAGTAATGCTATTATTAAAATTGATATTGAAACTTCTGAACATTTTTTATTTCAAACAGGTGAATTGATGTTTAAACAAATAAATATTCCATTTATTATGATGGAATGGGCTAATACTAAAACAATAAAATATAGAACCAATTTAATTCTAGAATTTTTTCTTAATCGTCATTATATTCCTTATGATTCTGAAACATGTCAACCCCAAAATTGAACAAATTATTTTTTATGGAATAGTTAAGATATTCTTTGAGTTAAAAAAAATTATATTCATTTATGTCAGGTTTAGTTAATCATCTTGAATCTCATTAAATATAGACACTTCACATTAGGGGTGTCAATTTACATTTTATTTAATTTAAATTTAACTTCGTGAAAAGTTAATTTAAATTAAATTTTTGAAAATTTATTTCTCGATTTAATAATTTTTTTTAAATTTAAATGTGACACCCCTACTTCACATGTACAATTTTTATACATTTTAAATATATTTTATAATCTGATACTAAGTTTCGAAATAATCAAGATCGCTGATAGTTGTGTATTGATTGAAACTATGCTTCAATTGTTTTCGTCAATTAAAAATATTGAAACACTTTGCTTGCGCAATCAACATCTTAAATTGACTTCGAGGCAAAGAGATACATAGCATCGTCTAAAGAGACACCTCATATACTGATCCGTATATATAAAATAAATTTTATCATTGATTTATGTTCCAGAAAGACTTGAAATGAATAAAGCAGTGCTTGAAGCATCAATTCGACGAAACTAGGCACTTCAATGCGAATTATTTCCTTAGAAATACCAACGACACACGCCAAAGTTAGTCGGTTGGTACTATTTCTTATTCCTATCGACTTTCCGTTTGTTAGAGATTTATATGTGAAAGAAAAAGTATTTTTTATTATATTAATACAAATACAATATCTTAATATCTTTCCTACCAAAACTCGTCATCTTCTTCATCAAAAATAATAATAAGCACAATCACAAAGAAAAAAAATTTCCTTAAACAGATTTATAAAAAAAAAACTACTCTGTAAAAAAAACCGACTCATACAGAACCTTAAAGGGTTCAAGATTTGGGTACCGTTTTCAGAACCTTTTCTGGTTTCAGCATATTATGGTTTTACCTCGCACCATCTCTTCTCCTGCAAAAAAAGGTTCAAGCAAAACAAGAGCGATAGCTTCAAAAAGTTCTATCCATTTCTCTTCATACCATGAACGTTTCATTTACGAATTGAGCTCACAGCAGTAGTCAAATCGAACTCTTCTCAACGAGTTCGACAACTACAACAGCCGCCAACAACATCCTAAGCCCTCTTTTACCATGAGTGCTCCCAACATTTCGCGGAAGACCAACAAAGATGAACAAACTACTTCCTATCGTCGACAGCCTTGAACCTAAACTGATAGAAAAAGCAGTTGCTCATCAACTGACCAGAACTTCAGTCTTCAATTTCAAATGCGCATTAATCTAAACGACGCCTTTATTCACCATTAAAATAAAATTCACTTTCACCTTTTCAACCTGCGTGGGCCAAAACCCAACCGAACTTGCAACTATCCATTATTCAGATAAAAACTTATTCTTAAATTATCAATCGACTTAACAATCAAGAAAAAGAAAAACAGGGAATGGTTTATGATTGAAAATAAATCTTACTTTCAGTTGTTCAAGAATGAAATCGTGAATAGAAATATTTCTTTGAATTACCCATGAATCTAAAAATGAACAAAAGAGATCGTTTATCATTGAAAATAAAACTTACTTTCAGTTGTTTATCAGCAAAATTTAGAATAGAAATATTCTTTTGAATTATGAATGAACCAAAACAAAAGGAAAAGAGGAAATTGTTTATCATTGAAAATAAAGCTTACGTTTCATTGTTTATGCATAAAACTATCAATAAAAAGTTGTTTTTTGTATTACGAATGGACCTAACCATGAAGAAAAAGAAAAATGGGAAATTATTTGTGATTGAAAATAAATTTTACTTTCATTTATTATGAATAAAATTTAGAATGGAAATATTTTTTTGAGTTATCAATGGACCTAAATATGAAGGAAAAGAAAAAGAGGAAATTATTTATGATTGAAAGGTAGACTTACTTTTCATTGTTTATGCATAAAATCTTGAGTCAAAATATAGTTTCGTATGATGGATCGATCTAAACATGAAGAAAAAGACGAAATCGTTTTTCATTGAAAATAAAGCTGTACCTTGATATATCTTGGAAAATAAACGAATAAAGATCAAGATCAGTGTGTGAGGAGTGAAAAATTGATGGTAGAACTGATTTGGTGGAAAGTATACTTCGTGCGGATAAGTATCTGAAAATAGCGAATTTTTTGTTGGAGTGCATAAGGAGCATGGTAAGCATTTCCTAGATGATATAGAATGAATATATGTGGAATGTCAAATATGTTTTTTTTATTGTCTTTTTCTTTTTGGAAAATATATAATAAAATTTTTAAAAGGTTATAATTTCACCGCGCTCAAAAGGATATCACTGCATGACAGTATCTATTACAAGCATTCGTCAGGTGGTTAGTGATGCATGAAATTTAAAAAGTAACAAAATATCAGCATAGTTTTTAACGTGTAAGTCAGGTTTCTGTGTATATGAAAGATTAATAAGAATGATAAGAAGAATAAAGAAAGAGAACTATTTGAAAGGAAAGTTCTCGGAATTAAAATTAAAAAGAAGAAACGCCCTTTCGACTTCTTTTAGCTGCTAGACGTGATGATACTTTTTTTGCTTCTGGTAATGATGCAACTTTTCGTTTTCTGCTTTTAACTGGTGCAGTTGATGCTTCACCGTTAGTTACATCTTTCAATACTGTATGTTTTATGCCCGATGAATCATTTGATTTCGTTTTTGTATTTGGTGTTGGTTCGTTTACTGGATGTTTTGGCGGTGGTGGTATTGTTTCAATAGGAACATCAATTTGCTCAGGTTCATCAATTTGTATTAATGAATAATCGTGCAATTGTTCTTCTTGTTCATCTATTATTAATGCCATTGATTGAGGTGATTGAGATGATTCCTCTCCTTCAATATTTGATCTTGTGGGTGAATGAACAGTTTTTGTCGTTATTGTTTAAGGATGAAGCTGTAATTCTGATGTTGTTCGTTTATCAACATAGGCGATTGTATTTGTTGTTTGAATTTGTAATTTTTTTATACGGTCTTCAAATGTGAAATGCCACGAATTTAAAAGAATTCGTAAATTTTTTCCAAGATCTTCTCCATTTTGGAAAAAAACACCATTTAATAAACGAGAAGTATGGTTGTTTTTAGCAAATTTAACTTCAAATACATTGTACAATGATAATAATAATGATAATGCTGTTGTAGGATTTCTTGTTTCTGCGACAACTTGCCAATCAAGATATAATTCAAAATTTTCATTGGATACTTTAATGCAAGGTGTTGGAACAAGGGGCTCCTAAATGAAATAGATGAAAAAAGAGATTGCTAGTTTTATTCAAAAATAAAATCTTACATTATCGACTAAGATGTGACTGACTGATTGATGGAATTGTTTGCATAATAGCTTTATTATACGAATTGGCAGCAAATCTACATAGAATAAAAGTGTGAAGTTTGAAAAAGTATATTCTGTAAAGGATATAAGGACTTTAAAGCACAATAAAACGTAAGTTTACATTTGACTATATTAAATGAATCGACTCACCACAAAGATCACGTGATTAGAGCTTTAGAGTAAACGATTGTCACAAATATCAAAATGAATGTTAAAAGAAAGAAAAAGAAATGCTTTAAATAAATAATAGCATTCCCATTTTATTTTTATTCTCTAGCCCTAGTGCTATTGTTTCAACTTTTCTCAGATAAATCACATAACATTCATCAAAGTGAAAAATAAAATTGGAGACAAAAAGTAATTGATCAAGGTTCTCTTGAAAAAAAAGAATTTCAAGGTCTGAAAATCTTTTTTTCGATGTAATTAATAGGACAACAACTTAGTTAACGTTTTCAACTTTTACGTCTCACTCACCCATTATAAATAATGAATTATTTGGTAATTTATCAAATAACCGTGGTAATAATTTAGACACATTATTTTCAATATCAACATTTTCAATCATTTTTACTTCTTCAAACATCTAAGATAAATAAAAGAGTCATCAGTTCAAAACCAAGAAAACAAAAATATAAGACAGATGCATGCTAATTTCTAAACAGATTTACCAGGCATGGATATGAATAACCGGGAAACTTTTCCAATATTTCATTGGTTGTATGCGAACGAATAAACAATCGACGATAACCGAATGTTTTCTTCCATAAGGTATTCAATGTATCGCTATGTATTGTTCCATTTCGAATACCTTCTTTCATTGTCGTAACTAATTGCTCAATATCACATTCATCCATAATCGTACTAACATAAATCTAAAACAATTAACATCGATATTTTGTATGCAGACTTTGGAAGTAAAAGTTAACTAACCATGTTTTCATGTTTTCTCTCAGCAGACAAAACTTCGCTTTTTTTTGCAGAACGGCCAGAACCTTTACCAAACTTTTCCTTTTTTCCTTGAACCATCGGAGATATTTTTTGTAAAAGACGACGTTCATTTTTAAACTTTTGTTTAATCGCTTCGTGCCATTCATTCTATAAATAATTTGTCCTGGAGATTAAATTAATAAGAAAAATTCTTCTTTTTACTGCTGCGTTTGTATCTGTCGTTGGAATTTTTAATGCTTTAAGCAAAGCGTGTGTAATTAAAAAGTAATCATGTGCTTTTGGATACCTAGAACGAAAATAAACAAAATTTACCTTAAAATCTGCACAAGGCTTTTATACTATTCTATACAATATATTATAAGTATTAAAAACAACTTTAAATACGAAGTTGAGCAATATTCGTCTATGATTTGTATGTCCACGTAGTTTTATTAGCTCGTTTTCATTAATAATCTCTTCTAATTCTTCTGGTAATGATACCAATGTAAAATCTAACGGCAAATTCTGTTGCAATTCTTCGGAACCATCATTTTCATCTTCATTTGTTTTGTCATCCACATTTGATGTTGTGTCAAATGTATCATTACTCCTATCATTACTAGATAGCAATGGATCATCGAGCGAATCTTTTGTTGAAGCTGTTGTTTGTGATGCAGTACATTTATCAAATGTTTGTTTGCTACATGCATTTAAAGCACTTTCTGATTCTAATTGTTCATTTTCAATGCTGTTGCTTCCTTTTATCAACAAATCAAGCTTTTCAGTAAATAATACTCGATCTTTTAATTTTGGAAATAATACACGTAATTCATCAAATGGCAACTTCGCCAACATACTTCCATCGATTTCTTCTTCTAAACAATAATCAAAGGAAAATATCGGTAAAATAGTATGAAACGGCTTATCGATGAGAAACAATGAAAATTCTGGATTATTCCTGAAAACAAAACAGACAAACGAAGTAGATGTAATTAAAAAACAAACAATAAAATATCCTCTTAATAATATCAAATCGTCAAACGAGGTAAAACGTTAACATAAGCAGAACCTCGGACATAGTAAATATCAAGTCCATGAGGTAAAATGCACAAAAATTTATCAAAGTCTAATAAATCTAATGTTCCACGAAACTCGACCTCATAAGACCAGATCTTCTCATTGAATCCTACTACTTGCAAATGTTCAACAACTGCTTTCCAAGTGTTTTGTATGTTCAAGAGGTGCAAGATATAAACAAAGCGTGGTTCTTCTTCTACATAAAGTAATTTTTCAATGAATACTGATTGCTTCATTATCACAACATTTTTATAATGGATTCTTTTACATTCATCAAATATTGTTTGATTAATATCATTCTGTTTAAACAAACGTTGAACTGGTATTGATAACTGAGAGTATTTTATAGTTTTTAATGATATCGTTTCAGTAAATATATTGTAGTAGTTCTTGTTGGACAACATAAGACATTGTCGAAGTTGATGTCGCTTGATAAGAGTAAATGCTGGATTTTTGAAATTCAACGATCTTATAGCTAATTGTTTGAAATACAAATGTTTGCCTTCAAATCGCATGCACCAAAAATGAGTTGCTGGTCCATTTGCACCAATTACTCTAGAATATTCAGTAACAAAATGAACTTTCGAAATCACGACTTGCGGCAAATGATGTACCATTAATGATTGAAAACGTGTAGTTAATGAATCAAGATAGGGTAACCAAGATTTTCTAAATTTTGTCGAATAAGTACACTCTAAAAAAAATGGTACTCTACTGAACCTTAAGAGTTCAGCATTTGTATACCGAACGATTTTAGGTTCAGCAGAATGAAAATCGTTCTGTTTCTTTCAAGCAAAACTATTTTAAGTTCAGTAGATTTGGAAGGATTTCGAAAACTTCCAACAAAACCATATACGAGTTTCGTAAAAGCATACATGGTTTTTTAGAACACACACCGAACCTTGAGTGGTTTTGTATTATGCCTACGAAATCATTCATGGTTTAAAGGGGCAAAGAAAGTTTTGTATTGTTTATACAAAACTATGAATAGTTTCGTACAGCATTTGAAGGATTTGTCCTCCGTATATAAAACGCAAGGTGGTTCCGTAAAGTAGTTAAGGTTTCGTACGCTTCTTACCAAACCTATTCATTGGTTCATAGGCTCTCTATAAGTGTTGCATATTCTATACGGAACTGTTGATGGTTTTGTATGTATCTTACAAAACTTCTGATAGATACTAGCATACTTAAAAGGTTTTTCACGTTCTCTACGAAACCACTAATGGTTCCGTACACCAGCAAAGTGTTCAGCACATTTTATGCAAAATGGGTAATACATCGCCAAAGAATCGATTGTTTCCTCAATTCACTAGTAGAACTGTGCATAACTCTATTTAGTTTTAATATTATCCGCTGAGATTGCACAATAGAATATTTAGTTCTATTTCTTCTCAAAATTACTTTGCTTTTGTATTGATTATCAGTGGCCGCTCAGAACTAGCTTCAGCTCTTTTTATAATTAAAAATACTTGATACATGTGAGTCCTAATCAGTGCATCGTCGGTTATCAGCGCAAATTATGTAGAGATAAAAACATTACGCAACAAGCAAGATATTTATAACTCTCACAAATGAATTAAAGGAAAAAAACGAATTAGGGGAAAATTAAAATTTCGTCAGCAAAGACAAGCTTCTGCTATCATATAAAAAGAAAATGTGAATAACCTCAATCTTCATCCACATCTATAAGAAAAACAACAAAAAATTCGGCAAGACTTCTTGCAAAACGAGCTCGAATAGACTCAAGCCTGTTTCATGAACTACATTTGTTTTCAATATCTCCCCGCCTACATGCATTACTGTATTTTCTATGTATGTCTTTTAGTATTAATATTATACTTTTTGTCTAAACATTTACATTCGCGTTAAACCTGAGGAGAAATTCATCTTTTCTAATAATGACTCTTAAGACAATGCTTATTAAGAAAATATTTTTCCATGTGTCTTACATTTATGCATGCATCGAGATATATCATTCAAGGTAGGATTCATTCAATTTAAAAAAGAAATAAAGTTTTACATTTATTTTATTTTAGATTCCTATATTCATGAAAATCCGTGATTGAAAGTAACTTTTCAGCTTATTAAATAGAACCAATTTACTCCTTTCTTGTCATTCAGATTCAATACATCCAAAGAGTAATAGAATTTAAAGTTCGTTTAAAAAATACAAAGCTTTTTCTATTTATCTCATTTTCACTTTAGGTGTACATTAGGAAATGCAATTGAAAAAAATTCTCATTCTATTACACGACAACAACTTATTTAAATGTCGTCGATTCACCAATATATTAAGACACAAAAATTAAAACAAGTATTATTTTCTATTAACAAAAAAAAACATTTACTTATTTTTTCCACTTTAGGCTCAGCAATTATTTCAGATATATGATTTTAAGTGAATTTAACTTAACTCAATGAAAATAATTTCTTTCCTTGCTTTGTTCAACATTCATAGATTTCTTGAGAAACACCATTTAGAATACGTTTTAATTAATTCAATAAAAATGAAATTATTTATTTTTGACTTCAGCATTTATTCAGATCACAATTTCAAGTAATTTCACTATATTAAATAAAAATACATTATTTGATTTCTTTTCTTTTAGATTTATACATTCATGGTAACCACAACATACGATTCAAAGTAAGTTGCACATTATTGAATGGAAATACATAATTTACCTTATTTCCTTTTAGATTTATACCCTGATGGTAATCAGAGTTTCAATCAAAAATAAGTGTCACATTATTAAATAAAAAAATACATAATTTAACTTATTTTTTTTTAGAATTATGCATTCATCGTTCTCGCAGTATATGATTTAAAGTAAGTGTCACTTTACTGAATGAGAATACATAATTTACCGTATATCCTTTCAGTTTTNCTTTTAGACTTATACATTCTTCGTTCTTGCGGTGCACAATTTAAAGTAAGTTTCACTTTCCTAGATGAGAATACATTGCTTTATTTATTTCCTTTAAGATTTATTCATTCGTCGTTTTCGTAGTATGTGATTTAAAGTAAGTTTCACTTTACGGAATGAGAATACATAATTTACCGTATATCCTTTTAGTTTTTTACATTCGTGGCAACCCCAAGATACGATTTAAAGTAAGTTTGATTTTATTAAATGCAAATACATTATTAAATTTATTTTCTCTTAGATTGATACAT
>CAJNYU010002348.1:104095-338954 GCA_905331475.1 Rotaria socialis | reverse complement strand
TACTGAATTCTCGATATGTTTTTTCAATTTAACTTTGTTTCTTCGACATTAAAGAGTTTTGTCACAGCTAGATAACAAAAAAAATACACCTACCAGCTAACTGTCGTAGTGCACTAATAAAAAGTGCAAATTCATGTTCAAGCAATTCTTTATGTGGATAACGGCGAGCGTATCGTGGTGCATATTTATCATATTGTTTTTGCCATTCATCTTTTAAACACTCTGCATAGGTGATCATTTGCGCACCAGTCTTAAATTGATACATGTCACGTATGTATGGACAAATATCATATCGTGCAAACCAATCATAAATATCGTCTTGAGTCCATGTCAATACAGATTTATTTCTATTGTCAATTGTTTCAATTGGTTTCAAGGTTGCTAAATTACCGTCAGCCTTTATTATTTCTATAGTGAGTGCCTGGTCAAAAATAGGTGATGAACGATGATGTGTACCAATTAGGTTAGTGTCTGGTTGATATTCTGACGGAATGGATTCAATGACTTTTGATAAAAATTCTTCTACTTTGTCTTCATTCAATGGTAAATGTGTATTTTGAAAACGCACATATTTGTATTCGGCGAGTCGAATATCTAAATTAGAAGAAACTCTTATAAAAACAAACAAAAACATACATAACATGTCCTACCTAACCATTCACTTATTTCCGGTCTTCCAAGATACACAGGTAAAAAGCGTTTATTAAGTCGATCTTTTGCATAGATTACTTCTTGGCGACATGCTTTACTTGTCAAGTATTCTGATGATACTATGCATATGATCAATTCAGAATCTTTAATACCTTTAGCAATAGATTCCCAAACGTCGTCACTGCTTTTGCAAAAACGTTTATCAATCCATATGTCGAGTAAATCAGCTTTTTGATCAAGTAGTTCGAGTATTTTATCACAAAAATGACTATTAGCATGAGAATAACTCAACATGACAAGAGGCTTTTTTTGTTGGTGCTGTTGTTGTTGTTCTATAGATAGACATGGTAATGCCACTGATGCCACAGATATTTCAAGACCAAGATTGAATAAAATACCATCAGCAGCTTTCTTAACATTCTGCATGAATCGAGGTACATATTGTTCAATAATAAGTTCACTTTCATATAGGGCTACATTTTGCACTATATTCATCAGTTCTGTGTGTTGTGTCAACAATTCATGATAAACTTCATGAAATGAAATACTCCATAGGATATTAGACAGTGCAATAAAAGTAAATTGCTCAAGATGGTTCTTTTTTGGAAGTGTTGCATAAAACGAAATCAGCAGATTGGAGAATAAATTAACAGTAGACGTTGGATTTGATGGAGGAGTCGTTTTTGCGTGATTCATAACATAATCAAAAGTTGTATCATCAACGAATAATTTAACAAGTACAACAAGCGGTTCCGAAACATGAAAACCGTTACATCGATATTCTTTTGCAGTCGATGAATTAATAGCTATTTGAAGAAGTTGATCAAGTATAGCGTTAGTTTCTGTTGGGTCAGCTTTTATTTGATTTGGAGTAGAAAGAAGAGCTAATATCATAGTATTCAGTAATAATATATTTTGTTCACGTATACAATGAGATTGCTCCGTTTGTTCGATTGTTTTTATAACTTCATATTTATTAAGTTCATCAGCACCATCATCGTGTTTCGCTAGATTAAATACGATATTTACTATAGGTTGACGTACAGCATCAGTTAATGTTACATTTTTTAACCATTTAATAACATTTTTACCATATCCAGCATGTAAAAGATATGGAACGACTATCGTATGATCGCTTAAATGCCATAGAAACAATAAAATACATTGATACAAAGGAGTAAGTTTTTCATCGGTACTTGACTCTAATGTCGTACTTTGAAGTTGTTTTCCAACATAATCTCGCATAACGTTCAATAGCGAACTATACTTACTGTCCATATCAATGTCAACAAAAACTACCAAATCGCATAACGTCGATAGAATATACAATAGCCTATGTATGTTCGATTCAATTATAACATCTGCTGATGTATTTGTAGATGATGATAGAGATAACTGTTGAATTCCGTGTCTATTCAAAAGATCTAAATAATCAAAGAATTTTTCTCGCGAAAAATCAGTATCATTATTAAATAGATCAGTTTCGTTTATATCCATAAATATTTTTACGACTACGCCACGATAGGTATCAAAATAGCGTGTATCTTCCTGGCTGGCATAGTTTGCTATTTGCAATAATTCATTCCAAAGAGATATAGATTGATTTAATAGTTCTTTATTATTTTCAACAGTTGATAATGTAGTTGTTTCTTGTTTAAAATGTTCAAATTTGTCGAAAAGTTCTTGACAAATAGATACTTCTTGACATTCTATTCCGGGAATAAAAACAACAATGGGCTTTTCGAGTCTATATTCAATTTCGGAAACTACGATAGTTTCCCCAGGTTCCGATTCAGATGTTATGCTATCATTTGAAGTCATTTTCGAAATATCTGAAATTAAATAATAATTCTCGATAAACATTTTCAGTCAAAACAAAAAGAAAAAATGATGACGTATTTCCAAATGCTATTCAGCAAAATTAAGTAACTGGCAAGAATTTAGTTGGATGTTATAGCTATATTCTGCATGAACTGACAGCATAATCTTTTTCTAGCGTAGATTTCCAGTAATTATACTTCGCCAGTTTTTCTTATCAGCACAATCGAAATATCTGATCCGATGCCCGAATATTGTTCGTCATAATATTGCAAATATTCTAATCATAAGTAAAGTTCATGTTACTATTATATACGGCATTGGATGTGATATAAATAAGTCGCAAAGGTAACAATTACCAATCTGTCATTTTCCGTAATTCAAAGATAAGAACTTCAGTTGTCTTTTTATTCTTCTAATTTTATATGAAGCAATATATTTTCGTAAAATTTATCATTTTCTTAGGACAATAGAGAACGTGTGTTCTGCTACAAAATATTGCTTTTTTATAATAAAACTTATGTATTCTACAAAAATCTGACAAAATCGGTACATAGCTTATTTTAATCAACATTTACATATCCCAAGATAGTCATCTGACTTGTACCTCCAAATATGGATCTGAACTTCGTCTATATTAAGCATTTGTCAAATAGGAACGTTAAATCAATATATTTAACATTGATTTCTATTAATCTTCTTCAAAATGACGCGTATTAAGGCAATGTTCTTCATAAAATATCAAAAGAAAGGCATCAGAAGTTCTCATTTTGATACTGATGAAAACAACACACACATTTCTAACTGTTTCTATTGAAAATTTATTGAACTTATACGTATGGTTCGTTAATTCTAGCACCCAGTGATACCAACCTCTATTTATAGTGTGTTAGATGCATAAAAAATTAGCCTGGTAAAAAAGACCACAGTTATTCACCACAACGAAAAAAATATATACTTTTAGTCTTTTATGAATAATTTTCTACCTTGTGTTGAGGTGTTTATATTGCATGTGATAAGAAGGACGTTTACATCATTGACGGGTAATGTAGAGCGAACGAAGAAAAATCTATATTTAATGCGATGCGAACCATAGCATTTATGTAGTCCTTCGAGGATTTTTTTAATGCGAAGTGAAGCATAGCATTTCTGTAGTTCATCGCGAGTTTTTCTTTTATTTTATTTTCTCGACGTACCCTAATCGAGTCTCCCCCAACGACTCTCCGGGGATTTCTCTGGGGAGAATTGATGAAATTTTTTAAAATAAAAAGAAACTTTTTAATTTTTTTAATTTTTAAAAAATTAAGAAGAATTTATTAGTAATTAGTCATTTCATCGATTTTGACCAGATAACTCCCCGGGGAGTCCGTAGGGAGTCCCCGCAAAAGAACGCAATCCCAAGGGAATCCCTGTCGTGAGTCCCAGGGGATTTGTCAGGGGACTCTCTGGGGATTCTTCTAGGGAGAGTTGACTAGGGTATGCATCACATCTCGTCGTTTTGTTGTGCAATGACCTCGAGAACCGAAACTCATAGAAAAGTCATTGAAACGGGAGATGAAAATATCAAGATGGAACTTCTTACTCCTGTTTTCGAATCTTCAATCTGAAGTTCTGTTCACTCACAAATGTGGTTCCAAAATGACGAAAATGAAAGAAATTCGTTTCGAGATAATTTAAATGACGCCATCAACATATGTTAGCCACTATAGTCTATTCGTTTACAGCTGATCTAAAATAATGAATCACGGAGATAATCAATCGATCAATCGAAATCGACCCTTAAGAATGTATCGCTAAGTAATTTTCTCACTGATGAATTTCATCATGTCAACATAAAAAGTATTCAAGATTTCTCTGAACTGAAGATTTTTTCGTGAGGATCCGATTCGAGCTTCGCATCCCATTCGTATTCGAGTGAAACTTGAATGCGATCTAGTTATGCTTTCTGAAACAAATTGGCGAGAAGAAAAAAACTAATGACACATGATTCGTTGTGATATTTTTTTCTAAATGATGCAGTAAAAAACAGCATTAATGGTTTTCAAGTAAAATATAAATATCCATGAGTTCATTTAATCTCTATTTGCTGAAGCTTATGAACGTATTTCTTAGAATTTCTTTAAAGAAAAAATTTGAATATCACAAAGTTACTGAATTATAAATGAGGATTCAATATGATTGTATCGAAGTGTTGATAAATTCTGCACTGAATAGAGTTCATTGAACACTATCAACTGATGAGAGAAATATTAACGAAATAACTTTAAAAAATTAGCTTTTAATCTAAACTTTTTCAAATATCCATCAGAACCGTTTAGACTGCATTGGCTCTCATATATTCTAGGAAACAATTTCAAGTCTTTCTTTGATATTGCGATATAGAAAATGAAAGCATATAAATATTACAATTATTCATCAATATTGATAACATGGGTTATCAATAATATACAGTTTTTTTCCCTATGGCTTCATTGCAGGTAAACTACTGGTGCCATATAAAATTCATTTTACAAAATAGTAATCTATAATAGAACTTGATAAAAACTTTTCTTAGTATGCATGTGCAAAAACAAAATCGCAACAGCATTATTTGTAACTGAAAGAGCAATCTAAGACTCAGTAAGAATTTTTCCTGTTCGACGTGAAGAATAATATCTGTAGGTAGAATAAAGTATTTATATAAATTATGTTAATCTTTTACACAAAGCTAAAATCTTTAATCGGTATTCGCATTCAAAAAAAATCTAATACTTTTATTTTTCTTGCGATTATTCATACTAGTGCTGATAGTCTCATTCATCTAATGGCTTTTGTGATTTGTGATTTTTTTTTCTTTTTCTATTTTACAACGTACACACATATTCATCATTTATATATACTAGATGACTGCCTCTCTCGAAGTATTTTTACTTCAAGGTATATTTTCTGCTTTTTCCTCTGCTAGTATTGACTGTATATAGAGGCGTAATGTTTTTTTCTCCACACACATTGCAAAAGCAAAAAATGTTTAACCTTCGTTTGTATGTCTGTGTTTTTGTTCTAATGGTTGTTATAAATTGTGCATCAGCACGAGCACGAAATCATAACTATTTAAATGAACATGAAAAACGGTACGACATATTTCTATATTTAATAGATAACTTTTCTTTTAACAAAATATATGTATTATTGATTGGCATATCTAGACTATTTGGGTGCGGCGCGCTTGGTACGTCATGTAGTGGCTTGTTTTCTAAATCGTGCTGCAATGGTTTTAAGTGTCACTCAACTACTGGAAAATGTGTAAGCTCTGGCGGATCAAGTAATTGGCTTGGTGATCGAAATGGCAAATAATGATTAAAAAAACTTGAAATAAAGTTCGTCGTTCTAAGGCATGCAGAAACGTTAAATAAAAAGTTTAAATGATTATAAAAACTTTCCTATACATCTTACTAACATAATATTTCCATTTTTATTTTCTGTGCTTATAATTTATGGAGTGTCTCTTTTTATGACGTGGCTAGATATGAAACATCAACTCATATTTTAAATCATATTATTTTTATGTTACCAATATTTTATCTTGTTTCTTCATACGAAATAACTAACGAAACTTCAGCATTGTTTTCGTATGTTTATATTTTGATGATAACTAATTCAAGAATGATACAAATTGTTTAAGATGAAAGAGATATATCAAATTTGAATACAAAGAAAATTTGAGAGAAAACCATCGATATAATAATCAATCAGTTTCAAAAACCAACATAAATCTAATCAAGATTATAGAAATAAACAGTCAACCCGATTGTGTTTCAAAAACGCAAACATTTAAAATATATGTACAACTAGAAATTCTCTGAGTATAACTGAATAAAACTACATAGAAAAACATACAAGGTGAAACATTTTTCAAAATGTCATCAAATGTAATATTTTATGGCTCTCGTTCAAACTGTATTTCACAACAAGCAATGATATATAGTACTAAAGAATATTTTATGCTATCTCTCCAACAATAGTACACCAACAAATTTTACAGCTATGATATTAATAAATAAATACTACAAAGTATGTAGCATTTTGTAATCAAATTGTATATTTATTTAATATTTTTGCATAAAATATACACTGCACATATTGTACAACATTTTATCCCGAAAACTAACGACATCTAATACAGTATTTGTATGTATATATTTTATTTTATTTTCGTGTGATCTCAAGTAAACCGTTTGATAATCGAAGCGCTATAGTACAAGGCAGAAATACGACGACAGTAGCTCCCTTGGACGGCTCCATCATATTTATTCATTTGAATGAAAATGAAATACTTACTTATTTTTCAATATTTTCATTATTTTACTGAGTCATTAGATATACTCGTACGTTTTTTTTTTCAAAAACAAAATATATATAAATACAAACAATATTTTACTTGAATCTACTTCATATTATTTGCGTCATTCAGATAAATCTTACATCATGAATGTCGACGAGCAACCCAGTAGCAACAACGATCCATTGTCGAGAACTACAAAAGATTTAGATCAAGAAAATTTACTCGCTCTTGTTTCTGTACGTCCTCCAACACCAGATAAATGTGCTGTATGTTTAAATAATAAACAAACAGATATTATTGCTCGAATCGACTCATGTTCACATACATTTTGTTTTTCTTGCATTCTTGAATGGTCAAAAGTTCGTGCTATTTGTCCATTATGTAAACAACCATTTAGTGTCATAACACGTGAACGTTATTCTGGTGATATTGTTGAAGAAATCTGCGTACAAACACCACGACGACCATCCCGACAACCACCAAATTTTACTAATCTTAATGATATTCTAAATTGGTTTGATGCACGTCACCGTGGAACAGATACAGTCGACAATACTAGACGTGATGATATATTTCGACAAATGGTTTATGTCGAATGGTTAAACACAATACAGTCACTTGTTCGTCGGCCAAAGTAAAACAAACCATATGAAATTCTTTTTTTGAAAATAATCATCTTGTTTTGTTTCTTTTAGTAACACTTTAAGAACTTCTACTCAATCAACCTTAGCCCGTTCAACTAATTCATCGTCTTGGGCAAATATAATACCTCTTGATTCTATACGTCGTCTTCTACATCGTTATTTACGTCAGACAACATCTGAATTACGCCAATCAACTATTTATTCTCAATCAACACGTCAAACAGTTGCATTTCGTAAATATGTTTATATACATCGTCTATTTGTTCGTAGTCCACTAGTTGGACATAACCTTGATACATTAAGTGTACGAGAATGTTCACCAACATGGTATGCTTCAAATCCAGCTTGTCTTCATCGTCTCGTACCATTTTTAGCAAGAGAATTATTAGCTTTATTGTGGAATGATGAAAGAACTATTGAAAATGCAATACAAGAAATTCTAACAGCTATTCAATTGCATGAAATACGTTCGAGTTTTCTGGCAAGAAAATTAAATGAATATCTTGGACGTTATACAAAACATTTTATACATGAATTTTATACATTTGCTCGTTGCCCATACGATTTAGCTGGTTTCGATTGTCATGCTCAATATTCGACAATGAATCCATCACCACCAGTAAGATCACCAATGGAAATCTCACTTGATGACGATGAGAACGATGATGGAAATGAAGAAACACCAATTATTATTGATGAAACTAATGATGGATCAACAATCGATACAGTAAGAATGTTAATTTGAAGGAAAATTAGCAATCAAATTTCTATTCTTTTTAGATTGATATTGTTTCTTCACCACAAACAATAACAACGACAGAATCTGAACATCAATCATCATCACCAGAATGTGAAATTGTTGAATATGTTGAACCTAGCATTGCAAGAACTCCTAGTCTAATTGTTTTGTCTGAAGATGAAGATGAAGATGAAGATGAAAATGAAGATGAGGATGAGGATGACGATGATGATAATGAAAATAATAATGACTCACAAGTACAAGTTTCATCATCTACGAAGCGGAAATATAATCATGGTCACAACAATAGATGTAAAAAACAGCAAACAACTTCAAGTGAATTTATTGCAACAATTTATTATTAATTATATTGTTGTTATTCTTTAGTAATAGAAATTGATTCTCCGACAAGTGTAATAGTGGACGATGATGATGATGATGAACCACAACGAACAAATTCTAATCAAGAACAATTAACAGAAGAAGAAAATCAGCAATAAGAGAAAATTATTGTATTTTAATCGTATTGAATATATAGCGCTTTAATTTTTTTTCTCAGTTTTTGTGACGTTGTTCTTCTCTTGTCAAAAATACATACACACACATATATATATATATAAATAGCAATCATTGTAGATCTTTGAAGAATGTCTTTTGTAGGGAAAAAAAGATTTACATATATTGTCTTTATTCTATTGGCAAAAAAAACCAATACCATGCATAAGGAGTACCTTTACTATTTTCTTTTTAAATAAAACGAAATTACCTCAGTAGTGTACAATCATTTAGATGTCTACTTTTTGTAAAAAGCAAGTAATATTTGCCTACGAAAATTTTTTGAAATGTCAGGATGTGCTGTACTGTACTCTATCACAATGTAACAATAAGTAATGTTTAATGAATTCTCAATCGGCTATAAAATGTCTCGTAATCTCATTCAACAAACGCAGATTGCTTTAAATATTGAAATTGTTTAGTAAAACTATAGAGTTAAGAAGCTTAATGAACATAGATTTTACTATGAGTCAATTGAAAATTTATACTGTGCTAAAATTGTTATTTACTAATCGGTAACATGCATGCACAATGTTGTTCAATGCAAAATTTCAAACTATTCAATATAAATATGTTTTGAAATTCGAAAATTCTCTTTTTGTACGACACCTGTAACACTTTCTCTAGGGGAAACACTCAATAGTTGGGTTGCACAGTTGATAAAAGATATGCTGGGCGGTATTCAAAATCTTGGTTAGCTTTTGTTTTGAACTATGTTTACCTTGAAAACAACACTGCACAAGATATGAATAGTAATAATATGATGTTTCCTTTTAAATTTGAAAAATAACTAACAACATGATATTACAACAATTTATCATTCACAGTAGAACCTGTACACCTCCAACTTTGCAGTTAGCTGATATCCATTTATTTGTAACTATACTCTTGTAAACATTGAAGGACCTTGTTTTAGTACAATATAAGTAACACGGATTTCTGAGATGCTTTTCAGCTTTTTTCAAAAAAATGTAATTCCACCAAGAATCAATTTCGTATCGGCTGGTTTTCATTCGAACCTATTCTATTTCACTTATTTAGATATATGCATCACATACAGGCAAAAAAAGAACAAGGAAAGTCAGATTTATTTTATTGTTTCATTTGAGTTACGAAATAAAGTAGCGCAAGGCCTTGAACTTATAATAGAGATGAATAAGATACAATAATCAGCGACTAGTATGATTCACACTTGTGTTCTCTTGTTCATACGCACTTAGTCACCAAAATAAAAAATAATACAATCATTTCTCTGTACAAAACGATGTGTATGAACGACCTTACACAACAGTGAGTCACACTATCTTTCGCCGAATGTTTTTTTTCTCGAGAACCTAAATGATGACCAACCAGAACGGTCAGGAACGAAAAAGTAGGCACGCAAAAATATACGCATATAAGACATTGAAAATTGAAAAATTGATGAGTAACCGTTGCAATCCAGGTATGATATTTGTTCTGTTGCTTCATGTGATAATAGTATTTCTGTCTTGAAGAATCGAGTCTCTCAGGCGAAAGGTGTTCTATTTATGTATTTTGTATTAGCGAGCCACTATGCTGTTGTGTCTGCTCATTATTACTACTGATCAAAAGATGATCCGCAATCTTTAATCACTTCTAATTGAAATATTAATGATTAGTCACATTAGACCTAGATATTCTTAAAGTCTCCACCAATAAAGTCGATTGAACTCGATGCGTAACTCTCACATATGTCGTCCTTTCGAGCTCAATAAAGGTTTTCTCAGTAGATATTATCCTAATATTCTTGAAAAAGCGATAAAGACCGATGTCAGTTCATTCTTAGAGTTAGTGAAATCATTGAATTTTTTAAAATATATCTATTTTTCAGAGGCATCAGGTTATTGGCAAAATTTTATTTTTGTCTCAGAGATAAGAATTCTATAAGTTTACGAAACAGACAGATACCTTGAAAACTGCATAACTTTGCTAAATCTCAGTAGGACTTCAAAACCATACAAAATTTTCACTCCAATACTATCTAGTATTAATAGATAAGCAAAATATTGATTTAGAAAGACATATTTTCGAAAGTTTCTCTCGTCAGTTGCATCGGACAGATTAGAATTTGAATAGAACTATACTCAATCGTATCGGTCTCGGTTCCTTTATCATATTTTGATGTGCTTTACTCTTCGTGGTTGACCGTTTCTGTAATTAGTTCTCTTCAATTCTTCTTTACAGTTCGAGAACATAAGTGCACTTAACCATAGGTCAAATGACTCATCCTTGCATAAATTTGTTAATATAGCTGCCTCTCTAGAGAAAGATTGTACAATTTTATTCTCTAATGATTAAATTTTTATGAACAACAGAACGCAAAATGACTCATACTGACCCTTGATGAGTACGCTGTTATTCAGCTCCCATATACACATTCAAGGTCTTATGATAATTTACTTGGTAATTAAAGATAAACAAATAGAGACGTCTGACTGGTTTCATATATTATGTACATACGAGTTAAGCAGATATAGTCTGTGTCTTCATGAGTTTGAACTCAAACGAAATCAATCAGTAATAGATTGATCATCAACGTAATAAAAATTTCTTCAAAATATTTTATATCTGCTCAGCTTCTTGTTTGAATTTTTTCGGAAACTGAGCATAATAGATTCTGTGAACTCTTAGCCTCAAGTCGATACTACAAGCGGAATTTTCAGAAACTGATATAAGATCAGTTATATGCTATTTAAATACTGTCTTTGCATAATATGCTAGAGCAAGGAAAGTTTCATAATGATTGGCCATATTTTGACTATATTTCATCAAATCAACAAAAAAGTATCGAAACTAATTAACATTAAACAATGATGATCATGTTATATAGTGTGATAAATTTAAGCTTTCGCCAATATAATCTGTATCGATCATCTATGAACGTCTCAGATTGAATCTAACGTTTGATACGAATACATTCGAATGTTTGTGATCAGACAACCTCACCCAGGTCTTGCTATTTTCGTATACATTTTAAAGGTCGTGTATCTTTATACGATTCGTTCTAGTCTATTTAGCATATCAGATTAATGTAAATCAAAGATCAGGCAGTAGATTATTTTGAAAAAAATTTGATTGATAAAAAAATATTTTTTCCGTTCAAAACCTAAAAATTCAATGGCATCTTTTATCTTTGCTTTGCATGGAAAATTATAAAACTACACAGATTAGCGAACTTTTTCAAATTGTAATAGAATATTAGAAAATTCTAACAATACATTCGTTTATTGTTCGGTGAGAGTTATCACAATAGAGAAAAACAGAAAGAAAAAATAAGTGATATTTGCCATTGATATTAACCCCGAAAACGAATTAGCGGGTGTTTCGATACACAAAGTCAAACAACTTATTTTTATTAAGAAACGATAACCTTATCAATATGAATTGTTTGCCAATTACAATACGTGAAACTCACAGGGTTTTATAGGTAATTGACATCGAGATCATGAGACTTTATTTTTTCTATAATATTTACGAGTAATAGAGACAATCTGAATGCACTCATTTTTCGTTTCTATCAAAAGATCCCAGTTTTTCCAACAATAAAATTTACATCGAACTGTAAAGTTAAAGTTTTTGTTGAAAGTTATATGAAATATATTTCTGTATAATCGAGAATATTATTCGCGATAAATACAATGAAATTACTGTAAGAATTCAGCATTTATGATTATTTGATTGATCAAAAATATCTATCTTAATACCGAATAGAATAAGACCGATTTTTATCAACGAATGAGTAAGTTCTGATTTATTCATCGACAACATACTCATCTTATATTAAAAACGTTTATCAGTTACATTTTGTTTTCCTACTTACCTTGTTTTATCATTATCATATCGAAGCTTATGTTTTTCTTTTATTCTTTGTATGAATAGAAAAATAGGCAGGTGTCTTTCGTGAAAGATTACCCGACAGCATGTCTGAATGCGATACTATGCAATACGATATTGAACCAGTAAGAGTCAATGATTGACAATTGTTAAACAAAAACGAATCATTTTTATTAGGGTAAACAATCCGTCTTTGCTGTACGTGCTAATGAGTTAAATGCGATCTCAAATAATACGCGAAAATTCAATATAACTTATAAAAACGATGAACAATCACTTGTTCATCATTTGCTTAGAGAGCCATTACCAGATGTGATTATTAAAGTCATTGGTACAAACAATGAAAAAACAAGAATTTCATTGATATCATCAATTCAATATGCATTGCAGCAAGATATCCGCACTATGATGGAGCAAACAAGTGAGTCATGATAACGTTATTGTGAAAAGAAAGCGTCATGAAGATTTCAAAATGAATCTATGAATTTTGACATTTTACTTATTTGTGATAGATATTTGGATTTTGAATGGTACTCGACAGATGATTGGTTTGGAAGAATATGACGAAACTCTAACAACCAATAATCAAATAAATCCAAATATTATTCTATGTGAAGTAAAATCTATCTATAAATAACAAGAGACTTCTTTACATATTGATGTTTTCAATTGTCTTAGCAATTCGGAAAATCACAATTATTCACATATCATGCTACAGTACATCGATTCATAGATAAAATAATTTGCCAAATACAACTTGAGCAAACATTTTCTAAAATTCCTATTATCGCCTTGTTTGTTCAAGGTAAGAGAAATGGAGCATCAATAGAGTTTTATTCAATATTTATTTATCTACCTATTCAGGCAATGTTTCTTCAGTAGCAGATGTCATTGAAAATAATAGTAAACACATTCCAATCATTATCTTAAAAGTAATAGATACCTAAATTAAAATTCCTTTTTTTTGTACGTGTTTTCATATGAAAGGGCACAGGATTAGTTGCAAATCAATTAGCTGTTGTATATGAATCACAAAGAGGTGACTTCAAAAATATTCATACAGATTCATCTAAACAACAATTATTGTCGGGAAAAGATTTTCGCCGCCTTGCTGATATCAAAGATACCAAAAGTAGTCCGATATTTGTTTGTCAACCAGGCAGAGACCAACTTGATGAAAGCATTCTTCGTGCATTTAGTTATGGTTAGTAATTCTTTTTTTTTTGTCGATTCCTGGTCTATCTTTTTCTCTTCAAGCAATAAAAACTATTGATAGTTCTCATGCTCGTGTTACTGAATTCGGTTTTGCTATACGTTTGAATAAAATCAATTATGCACAAACATATATACTCAATCATGATACAATTATCTATTGGACAGTAAGATCAGAATTGTTTATTTTCAAATTTTATCTTTTTCAATGAAAATAATCTATATGATAGGATGATGAATTAGATGTTTGTCTTGAAAATGCTATTCTTTTAAATGCTGTATCGTTTGTTGAATTGTTATTACGATATGGCGCATCATTACGTCGATTAGCTCTTACGAGTAACTTTACTCGTTTTACAATCAAAGTAAGAGATTAGATATAAACTATAGAAAATACTTAAATAGTTCGTTTTATTTAGCCGAATAGAAAAAGTAAGAACAAAACATTTGTTTAAAAATAGAGAGCGAGAATTTCGCTGGCATTTTTTTCTCCCATATAGAAAGTCATGTGGTTGAACTCATGGAAGAGCATATGTCAGTGCCAGTATATCTTCTTGATCGTGATGTGCGACTTAAAAGTATGTTGATAATGATGATGATGATGATATTTTTGTTTCAATAAATTATTTATTGATATTTTTTCTAGAAAATCTTCGACTTTTATTCTGTTGGGCAGTTGAAAATCAATATTTTGATCTTGTTTTGAGTATTTGTACTCGATTAGAAGTATAGACTGGAAAAAAGTCCTAATAAGGAAAACTTTCTTTTTCTTTCTTTTTGCTATATATTAGGATTCGATTGTTGCATTGTTACTTGTCAGTCAATGGTGTCAATATAAAGAAAACAATGATCATACGACTTCCATTAATTATCGAAAGCATCGCCAGTAAGTCAATTTATGTTTGAATCGAATTTGAATGAATTTTATTTTTTGATATTGAAGACAATTTCAAAAATACGCTGCCGATATTCTTGATCTGTATCATGCAGACAATGAAGAAAAAACAAGGCGACTCTTAAATGAAAAATCAAATTTATATCAAGAACAAGAAGCGTTAGCTCTAATCGATGATCTTTGTTCAAAAACATTAGTATCAACCAAATGCTTACAATCGTATACTAATACAGTCTGGTATGGAAAGGAGTTTCATGTCAATAAAAATTTTGTATGGGAAATACTGGTAATAGAAATAGACGACAAAAGAAGCAATGTTAAAACATATAAAACAATATTTATTTCAATTATAGATTTGTCTTGTATGCATTTGTCCATTGCTTTTGTTTATTCCATTTGTACATAATCGGATTTTTCTACACGATAATATGAATGAATTTGAACATAAAAACAGTAAACACCGGAGTACAATGGCAAATATTTTCGAACTTTTTCGCCGATTTTATCATGGAAATGCATTCATTCGATTTCGTTATAATATGGTTCGTATTATTATTTTATGTATAGAAAAAGAATGTGATTATATCGATCACGAAATTCACTATCTTTTCATAGCGAAGCGATAACTAACTTTCAGACAGTAGGAAAGTTCTAACAAATTATAGAAGACTTGTATTTCTCGAACATTTTTATTGAAACTTTTGAAAAGTTTTCCCTAAATTAATGGCGAGATATTCTAATCATAGATTGGAATCAAAATTAGGGATGAAATGGACACGAACGTTTTTACGATTGGGTCAGATTAGCTGATGAGATCAGTATTAATTGATACAGGGTTATAAAATGGAGTTCTTTCTATTTCTATTTCTATTTATTTTTTCTATCTATTATGTTCTTGTTTGAATTTAGGCTTCATATATTATATTTCTGATATTATTCAGTTACACGATTTTATTCGATTATTTTCCATTGAATATTTATCAAGAAAAACGTTCCAATATAAATCGATTACCCATTCCAATAACTGAATTAATTGTACATATATTTCTTGTATCAATAGCTTTCGATGAACTTAGACAAGTATGAAATTTTGTTTTATTTTTTTATTTTTAGGTATTAAAATTTTGATTCGATATTATCTTTCTAGATTATTTCGCATGTTAAATCTGTGTTAGATCAAAATCCTTTTTGGACAAGATTAGAAGGATTAAAACGCCATCGCAATACAGTATGGTCATTTTATAGGAATGATCCATGGAATATATTAGATTTTGCTGCTTTTACCTTTTGGATAATTGGTTTTTCTACACGTTTTATTGTAAAAGATACTGTATTTGCAGTATCGAAGTAAGAGAAAGAAAATCGAAGCGTAACAATTTGTTATTTTTGAATTTTAATGTTACTAGGATATTTATGAGTCTTGATTTATGTCTATGGTATATGCGATGTTTACATGTATTTCTTGCGTCGGAAACATTAGGACCAAAATTAATTATGATATTTCATACGGTTAGACAAGATTTTTCTTTTCTTTCATCTAATATGTTTTCTTTGTTTTAGATGAAAGATTTAATATTATTTCTACTTTTTATATTTATTTTTTATTTGGCTTATACAATAACAACCTATTCATTAATATCAACATCATCATTTGTTATTTGGTCGAATTCAACCTATTTTACCACAGTACAAAATGGCGGAAATTTAACTAATATGGAAATTTTTCGAAATATTATTGAATGGGGTACGTGGAAAATTTTTGGAAGTACGAGTTTAACAACAAGTGATTCTGTTAATGTTCAATACTCAGGTTTGTTCTGTCGCATTTTAACTATAAAAGAAAAAATCACAATTTTCAATTATTTTCAGCACAAAATGATGCTTATGGATTTGTTACTCTAATTTTAACAATAGCCTTTTTAATTATTGCATATGTTCTTTTATTAAATAATCTTATAGCTTTATTTAAGTACGTAACCAATCAATACTTGTAGAATCTTTTTTTTAAATTTTATTTCGTGTTGTTTAGTTTTACAATTCAACGTGTTCATGGTGAATCACATCCAGCCTGGTGCTATAATTTTTATGTTGTTCTAAGAGAATATGAAGAAAAAGATATGTTTGTTCCACCACTTAATTTATTACTATGGCCAATAAGTTATATGATGCGTAGAAGTAAATTGAATTGGATGGAAAATGTTCTAATAGATTGAATTCTTCTTTTATAGAACTTCATCATATTCAAAAACATGCTTTTACTGAAAATAATGATTATGATCAACAACGTCATCGAAAACATCAACAAAGAATTGCTGAAAGGTATTGGAAAGAAAAACAAATTAGTGAAAACAGATCTGGTAAATCAATAATTTCCATGTTTTGAAATTGTTATTTATTCACTTTTCTTTTTTTGTTTCAGCAGCCAATCAACCATTATATGTATCTTGTCAATGTAAATGTCGTGGTGCTGAAGTTGATCCTTTGGAATCGACAAGTTTTTAAAGTTCTGTTTTTTTTACACAATAAAAAATAAAGATAAAAGATATCAATTTTCAGAGAGAAACTATGTTTGAGATATTAGTGAGTTTGAATAAGACAAATTATGGTATATGAGCAAATAAAAGAGAGAAAATAAAGCAAACTTAATTGATTTTACTGCTTTCTGTAAAAGTTTGAAATTGTTGTCGCAAAAAGAAATTTGAATTTGAATTCAAAAGTACTCGATAATATTGTCATAACAATAATGATGTCGCTGAGAACAACTTAAACTCTCACACAATGAATAACTCATTTGGAATAAACGCACAACTATTCAATGAAACTCATTTGATAGAACAACAAAGTTCAATTTCGAAAGTGCAACAGAAGTATCTTAAAGTAGGTCCTGTTATTATTGATAAATAATAATAATGACGACGGATGAACTGGAAATAATATATTTTGAATGTAGATGAAGTGTAGTGTCAAGTATCTCTAGTTTATCGATGAAGTTTCAATCATCCAAATATGTAAAAATATCAAAAGCTTAAATAGGAAAATTCTTTTACCATAATAGTTTGTTTCTATTGAGTGCCTTTGAATCATTTAGTTCGTTCTAAAATCTTCGAGAAGATAGCATTGACTAACTTAGAGACATCAACGATGACAATATATCTTTTGTACATGAACATGTTTGACTAATATAAACGTTCTATGTATTAGATTAGATTACACGTAGAATTTCATGTTGAATAATTATTGAAAAGTCGGCGGAAAATTTTGTTTGGTTTTACTTTCATATCTCTTCTGTAATCTATGCATTTCAATTGTAAACTATAATTTTCGCTAAAAATGAATATTTGAGCTTCACTATAAAAAAAATGTTTTTTGAATAGGCTAGAGAAACTTCAAACATATCATGTGATGTATGATGACAATAGAATTCTACGTACTTACCTATGACTCATCTTTTGAGATCATCGTCTATCTTTTTATTAAGTTGTTTTTTTTCTATCTACTTTTTCTGAAGATTCATATGCGGAATAATGTTGTAGATTTGAATGTAGCTTTCTTCGAAGGAACGTTCTGACAAAAAATAAGTAAAGTTATCACATACGAGAAAAAACGAAGTCTTAGACATATAATTGACGACTGCCCATTTTGTTTTAAACGTACTTTTGGGTTAAAAAAAGTGCATCGCGAATCTTTATTTCTGTCGTTTATGCTAACCATATTATTGTAGTATTATTTTCGATTGTCCTTTGGTGGCGCATGCCATTTGTTTATTTATTTTTATTACGTCGTATAAATAGGCAGCATTAAAAGGAACGATGAAAACGCAGCAAAACATTTAGTTTTCATCATTTGATATCTTATCATTTGTATGCATTCATTTTCGTGTTACTTCTTGCTGCATCATCATTTTGAAGCAGTTACAACGTCGGCATATTCTCTACCAGTATCATCAAGCGATATTAGCGGCGACACAATGAGTGATGAACCGGATAACCAAGGCGATCTGTCTAAAGATGAAACGACAATAAAAATCCCTGAGAACGAAGGAAAGCTACTTGACACCATTGATCTATCAACAGATTCAACACTAAATCCAGGTGATGAAGATAGTCAATTCATATATGATAGTGATTTTCTAAGACTTATTTGTATTGGTTCGCATTTTGACGATATTCCACAGAGTATTATTGAAGCGTACTCACTTACGACCAAGGTAAAAGTGCATATTAAAATAGCAATCATTTTAATCAAAGTAACTTGTGTTTTTATTTTTCAATTCTTATTTAGATTCTTGATTTAAGTAAAAATCGATTCCGTTCACTCGCTTGTATTAGACATTTTCCTAATCTTGAAGAACTTATACTAGATGACAACGACTTAGATGACACCCATACACGTTTTCCAAAATTACCTAATTTACATACATTGATGTTAAATAAAAATCGTTTCCAAGACATCTATAAATTAGTTGATCAATTACGTTATGCATATCCAATGCTTACACATCTATCCCTATTAGGTAATGAAGCATGCCCATATCGAATAGTTGCAACTAGTCAAACATCATCGAATAGTGCAGATCTTAGTACATTTGCACAGAATCGTCTCGATGAAGAATATCAACGTTATAGACATTTACTTATATTTCGTATACCAACATTGAAATTTCTTGATGCCAGTGAAATAAGTCCAAATGAACGTCGTATTGCAGGACAACTAGGTGATATACTTTATTCAATAACTGAGATAAAGCAATCGCAATCATCAACAAACAATGATGACAGAAATCAAGAGAGAAACACTTATTATACACCATTACCAGCAGATACAGATAAAAGTAAACATCGAATATCTGTTGGAAAAGTTCCATCAAAATATAATGGAGATGGGAGCCAAGGAAATAAATTTGTTCGCGATGGAGACTTATAATAGAATATGTTGTCAAGTGACTTTTTTGTGTATTTTGTTTTATTTTATTTTTTGTCTTTTTTCAACATTGAATAAAATCAAAATTTTCAATTTTATCGTTGACGACTATCAATGTCAAAAGAATATCGGCGAAAACGACAAAGAGTTGAACTTCAAGATAAACATCAAAAATCAGGTTTGCGTGAATTAATTTTCTTATTTTTGTTTTCATCAATATTTGTGAATTTTTACAATTTTGAAATCTGTTTCTTCTTTATCCATTGAATAATTCTTGAAAAAAAAACTAAAATCAAATAATAGATTTACATGTTCACGTTAAAAAACAAAGTATACCATTGAAATCTTATATAAACTTAACATTTTCAGCAAAATATATTCAGAAAAAAAACGTCTGATGTTATCAAGAGTGCCTGAGTTGTGTTTGAAGTCTTTAATGATAAGTATACTAAAGAAAAAAACTACCACAAACGGCACTTGGGGATAAAAAAAATATGCTTATACGGAATGTTACACTTTACAGCTATCGCAATAAGTGCTAGTATCGAATAATAATTTCTCACATTTCAATTATTTTGTTTAAAAAAAAGAGATCGATTAACTTCGATTACAAAGAAAACTTACAGTAGATAGATTTGAATGCAAGAAGATTGATGAAGAAAACAGTCCGGTTTCCCTATGGCTCAAAAACGGCTTCTTCGAAAATTATTTAGTTTCCTACAATTTGAATGTGCTCACATCGATTTTCTAAAAGTTTGAGACATATGAACATCGTTCTGTTGTCTGGAATATTTCATTACACAAGTTCGAAGACAAATGGTTTAAGTTAAACGAAGATAGTATAATTCCTTTTTGTTAAAGTTTCCATCGTTGCTCATCTGTAGAAAACACACAATTCATAGATAAGACATATTAAACCTTTTCATAGGAAATTATTCTTAAGAATAGCAACAACATTAAACGATTGAATTAGGGATGTTTACATCATAGGAGTTTTTGTTTCTCGTTAGCTGATAGTGGAGCGTTTTCACCTACGCTGTCGATTAGAAAAATGATTCATTTTATACTATCATAGAAATTTTATCTTGAAGAGTTTCTTAAAATCTCATCATAGTTTAGACAAGTAATTTTTGATATAGAAATAGATCGAAAAAATAACAATTTTATATCGTCCACCAAAAGTCATATCATATTTTTAAGAAAATGAGCTTTTAATATTTATTTTTGAGACAATGAACAAAATTCAAATCTTCAAAAATGTCTAATATGTAATCGTCATTTTATTTCAAATCGTCTCGTCGACCACGAACGAGCTTGTAAACAAGCCACGATACTTCATACAAATTCTTTGCATCGTTATTATTATGATAGTCAATTACATCGATGGAAAGGTCTTGATTATAGCATTAGTTCAAATCAATCAAATACTAATCGTGACAAACATCAACCTTCCACTAAACATTTTCCACAAACTCATTGGCGAGAAAAACATCAACAATTTCAAAATATAATCAAAAGACAATATAATTCAAAAGATGATTTAATTCAATCATCAGATGATCGTTCATATCAATGTTCTCTATGTCAGCGAAAGTTTGCCACTGAAAATGCTATAACTAAACATCGAAAAGGTTGCACAGGCAATCGACATATAGGTTTAAAGAATCGTAATATAAGAAATAAAAGTATTAAATAGGAAAGAAAATAGTTTTCTTATAAAATAAACAAATATTATTTTTGTTTTTGTCTTATGTTTAATCTACTAAAAGAAAATATTCGTTTTGTATAATATATAGAAACAAGATAAACGATCAGTTTTCACTGCCATCTATTGTCTATAAAATTATATTTGTCTATATACTATTAGTACAATAAATAATGCTTGCTTATTTCATTAGAGTATCCAGTACATCGGCTGGTTCATTCGCTTATTTTCGTTTTATTTCTTCTGAAGAAAAGGATGACTGCACAAAACGGATTTACTTCAAAAATATCAGACAACAATCACCAGAACGAATATTTATTTGATATTAATTTGCTTGAATCAATATTCCAAGATTACTCATTAAAAGATTCGAAGCTTTGTGGAAATATCTACGATGGCAAATATATAGTTCGACCATTGGGAAAGTCAGATTTCGATCAAGGTTATATTGAACTACTTCGGCAATTAACTGAATGTGGAACAATTACATACGATGATTATGAAAAACGTTTTAGTGAATTAAAAGAATGTTCAAATACATATTATACTGTGATTATTCAAGATAAAAATGTTGACCAACGGATTGTTGGGTCAGCAACACTAGTTTGTGAAAAAAAATTCATTCGTCAATGTGGTACACGTGGTCGAATTGAAGATGTTGTTGTAGATGATCGATGTCGTGGACAACAACTAGGCAAAGTACTTGTTGATTTGTTAACGCAATTTGCGCGCGATAAATGTGATTGTTACAAAATATCATTAGAATGTAAAGATCATTTAGTTAACTTTTATCAAAAATTTGGTTACAAGCATGAAGATCAACAAAATTATTTATGTCGACGTTTTGTAACTTAATGAACATGAACAAAACTGATCAAATTCTTACTTTCATTTAGCTCACGAACAACAAGAAAAAAACAATTTCAATGATCATGGTTATTTTTATTTTTCAATCTCATGTTTTTTTGGGCTCTATTTTAACCGGTGCATTGTATACTTTTTCTCTTTTATCTGATGAATCTCAACTTTTATATTTAAATATACATTCATATACAACTTGAGGGTTATAGATCATTTGACAGATTAACTCACATTGTAGATTGAAAAGAATAAACATGCGATATCTCCAATGTCGACGTACAATCTACAGTCTAACTGGCAAATGGGTACTTGTTTCATAATTTATTCGTCCAGATTATGATAAGTTCACATCCAAGATAGATGATAAAATTTTCTTCGAATCAAACAAATAAAAGATCAAATCTTAACAATGATAGATCTAATTTTTTGGAAAAGAAAACAATGCTTTAGTAAAACTCACTGAACATTGCTGCGTTATTTTCGGCCATGCTGTAGGCAAAAATAATTTAGATTAACTCTTTCTCACTAACAATTCATTTGATTAACATGAAGCGATATTACCGATGGTTGAAAGCACTATCACAAACTATAATATTTTCGGGCGTTACTGCCTTATAACTTACAAATATTAAGATTGAATAATTAAAAACTCATGTCTTTAAATACTTTCAGAACTTGGAAAATTGGAAAAAAAAGACTTTTTTTTTATTGAGATCATAGATTTACAAGATAGATAGTAGATCATTCACAGAATTTTCGTAATAAATGATGTTGAAATTTATGCTGATGAACTTGAAATAGGTTTTTTTTTCTAAAAACAGAATCAGATTTTTCGAGCAGCTTGTTACTTTGAAATATTATCCTTAAATTGATGAAAAATTAAAATACTTTCTCTCATGATCATAAAACAACGAAATACTGTATTTGTAATAATAGATCAAACTATTACAGAGGTATTTCATATTTTAATTAACTGAATATTAACATATTTTATTTAAAAACTAGAATGAACTTTTTTCTGCCTTTTTCTAGCCCAAAACTGCAGCAATCGAACGAACGAAAGAGATAGAAAAACATTGGATACCAAAATTATTTGAAGAACATGAAAAATATCAATTAGAACAAGTAAAAAAGGCTCTCTTTCAAATTATTTTCTATATGAACTCATTATCTCTTGAATACAAAAGGATAATGATCAAAAACAAAAGATGTATATTCTACCCATGTTTCCTTATCCATCTGGTCGTTTACATATGGGTCACGTTCGTGTTTATACTTTAAGCGATACTTTAGCACGTTATTATCGAATGCGAGGCCATCGAGTAAGTGTTTTTGTTTTAAATGTTTAGATTCTTTGTTTTATGATCAACTATCAAATAGGTTGTTCATTGTATTGGTTGGGATGCGTTCGGTTTACCAGCTGAAAATGCTGCTTTTGAACGATCCGAAGAACCTGATCAATGGACAAAAACGTATTTGATCGTCTTCAATTGATTCAGCATAGATGTTTTTATTTTCTCCATAGAAATATTGCTTATATGAAACAACAAATAAAACAGCTTGGTTGTAGTTTTGATTGGAAACGAGTAAATGATTTGTTTTGATCTAATTAATTTTTATGAATAATTAACTTAGGAATTATCAACATGTGATCCAAATTATTATAGATGGACGCAACATATATTTCTTATGTTATATCATGCAGGACTAGTTTACCAAAAAAAGGTTTATATTCATTCATTCATTCGTCATTAGAAAATTACTAAATCATCTATATCTTTTAATGATTTAGGCAGCTGTTAATTGGGATCCTGTTGATCAAACCGTACTAGCAGATGAACAAATCGATGAAGCTGGTCGTTCATGGAGATCTGGCGCAATTGTAGAAAAAAAATATTTAAAGCAATGGTTTATTCGCACGCGCGCATTTACGCAGGTAAAGATGATTACGTTTCTCATTAGTAAAAATAACATGCGAAGATCATTGAATATTTAAATATTTAATATCAAATGTTAATCGTGCGAAGTACCATTATTGTTTAGTTAAAATCTAAAAATAATTTCTTAATTATTCCACCTACCTTTACGCAATCATCAATAGAATAGACAATTTTTTTGTGTCTCTGTGCGTAGTTATGAATTGTGTTTCATTTATTCTTTCTATAACCTTGTGTTCTATGGAATAATGAACACTCCCCTTTTTTACCTTCTTCTCTTAATGAGAAGTTTCGTACTTAGCGAAACAAATAATGCACATAAAAAATATTATTCAACGAAAACACCTTATAAGTCACCATCGTCAACAGTATTTTTACCTCCACCACCTACGGGTTTTGAACTCGTATGCGTACAAATTGTTGCTCGACATGGTTCTCGAGCATTAGAAGGTCGAAAATATGATAGATTAACAACAGAACTATGGAAACAAGCAAAAGAAGAAAAAACATTAACAAAATATGGCGAAAAGTTCGGTGACGATCTTCAACACTTTATCGCTGCCAATGATAAATTAGGGTTTGTATTCGAAATGATTTAACTTTTCAAACTCTCTACTTTCTTTATATACGATAATTAAATAGACGTGGCGAACTTGCTGGACTTGGTAAGATTGAGCACCAAAATCTTGCCCACCGTTTAACTAATCGTATTTTACCATTATTTACGGAAGTTTTCTTGAGTAATTCATCAAGACGTATTCAAGTTATTGATAGTGGTAAATCTCGTACAGTGGCAAGTTTAAATGCATTTGTTCAAGGTTTACCATTACGCATAACTTCTCTAATCGATTATGAACCAGCAAATCCCACTCTGCTTTCTTTCTATGAGAATAATAAATATCAAACATATATTAAAAAAGAGAAATATATAAAGAATAAACTTCGATCCATTCAAATGCAACCATATTCAAAACAAATGGCTCGTAGTATACTTGAACGATTATATGATGAATCGTTTATTGCTAGACTTACGAATGGATCATATTTTATAGTCGATGTTGAATCTGGAAAATCGATAAGAAATGAAGTAGATGCTGTTCGTATGCTTCATGGCCTATATTTAATTGGTTCAAATCTACGAGAAGAGGGTGTTGAATCTTTATTAGAAAAATATTTTAATGTAAACGAATCAGCTTGGTTTGCTTATCTTCAAGATGCAAAAGTAAATATATATTTATTCAAACAAAAAAAAAAAGGAAGAAAAGGAATTTTTTCAATCAAATCAATTCTAGGAATATTATGAAAAAGGTCCAGGATATACAAATCAAACTATAATCAATGAAATGGCTCAAATATTACTTGACGATTTCTTTCATCATTCAGAGCAATGTTCTCAAGTAGATGCAAAATATTTTCTTCGTGCACGATTTGGTCACGCTGAGACTATCATCCCCTTTGTAACACTTCTGAAAATACCTATACTGAGTGACAAATCAACATCACTTAATGAAACATATACACATGAAAATAATGGTTGGCGTGGTGAATTAATTTCACCTATGGCAGCTAATATTCAATGGGAAATATATCGACGTTCTAACAACAGTACACCAGATAATATTGCGCAACATCAAATACTTATGCGAATGTTATTTAATGAATATCCTGTTCCGTTTAAATATGAATGTCAACCATATAACATGAATAATCATTATTTCTATACAATTGATGAATTAAAAAAATGTTATAGAATGAATGAACTCTAAGTGTTCCGCTTTATTTTTATTTTTGCTGTTGTATAGTTTTGTCTTTATTCCTTTTCTGAAATATAATCTTTTGTGTCCTTTTTATTTTCTCTTAATAGTCTCTCTACGATAGTCTTGATACATTAGACAAAGATGATTGGCAAACTTTAATTAATATTCAACGCATGTGGGTGGGAGAATGTAATGGAGTTAATGTACTTTTTAAACTTTCGGTATAAAAAAATACACCAAAAAAACAATAAATACTATGCTGTTCTATGTTTATGTTAGATTCCTACGAATGATTTTGATTTTATTGAAACATTTACAATAAAACCTGAAACTTTATTAAATATTACACATCTCTATATACAAAGTAATCATAAATTAGCTCGACCAGATTTAATCGAAGTATGAGAAATGGTTTTTCTATAAATAAAACGATGTTAAAAGTAAATTTTGATTTTTTGTAGCAAACTAAAACTGGTGCGAAACGTTTACGTATTGATGCTATTCATCCATTGACAGAACGTGCACTACCAATTTTTGTTAATGATGACGCAGATTTTGGACCTAAAATTCGAGCAAAAATGACGATGTTAAATGTTCAAATAGGTAATGATAAAGTTTAACTAGTTTTGTAAATCAAAAAATATCTTTTGATTATTTTTAGGTACACCGATATCGAATGACTTCGATGAATCATTTGCAAATAAACATAATATTTCCACACTTATCGATTCTTCATTACATTGGTATCGATTAGATTTAGAAACCATACTTGCAGAACTTCGTTCACGTGAACTTGGAGGTTATCGAACATCTGGTAAACTGAGTGATTGGTGTATTTCACGTCAACGTTATTGGGGTACACCAATTCCAATAATTCATTGTAATCATTGTGGTGTAAGAATATATTTCGTCTTCATACATGTTATCAATCATTCATTTTCGTTTTTTAGGCTGTTCCAGTACCAATGAATGAATTGCCCATACGATTGCCTTCTCTTGAAAATATAAAATCTTCATCAAAAACAGGTATTTCACCATTAGCTAATGCTCATGATTGGATAAAAGCTCAATGTCCAAAGTAAATACGGATTTCCTATGGATGTGATTTATTTCTAATCAAAATGTTTTCTTCTTAGATGCGGAAATTTAAATGCTAAACGTGAAACAGATACAATGGATACATTTGTTGATTCATCGTGGTATTTTTTACGCTATTTGGATAATGATAATACTACAAAACCATTCGAACCAAACATAGCTAATAAATTAATGCCAGTTGATCTCTATATCGGCGGACTAGAACATGGTAATTAGAATTTCTTAACGTATGTTTTTTTCCTAATTTTTCGTATTTGAGAATAAATATTTGAAAACGTTCGGTTTTTTTTTCTTCACTAGCTTTAACACATCTATTTGTCTCTCGATTTATTCAACATTTTATGCATTCGAAAGGCTTGTGTACTTCTATTGAACCGTTTAAACGATTCATTCCAATCGGTAAACGAATTTTTATTTTATTATGTTTTCATTTTTTCTTTACAAATAGTTGTCTCTTTTTTTAAGGCATGGTTCAAGGTAAAACTTATAAAACATTAACGGGTCAATATGTTGCAAAAGATAATGTTACGACTGTGGATAAAAATACAGTCATACATTCTTTAACAAAAGAAGTCTTACAAATGGATTGGGAGAAAATGAGTAAATCGAAATATAATGGAATTGATCCACAAGAAGTAATTGATCAATATGGAGTCGATTTTACCAGAATACTTATGCTTACATTCGTTCATCCAAGATCACTACGCAATTTTAATTGTAATTATAATCTCTTTTTCTTTTGTTTTCAAAAGGAAAAGATAGATACCTTTTTGCATCATGAACAGCTCAACACTTAATCCTTTCAACCACTGATTAGTTTTAGTATTCAAAAAAACGAATATTTTAATGACGAAATTGATAACGATTAGTTTGAGGTCTTCTGAATTTATTTGTAAACTACTTTTCAAATTTAAGAATGAAAATATTATCTTTATCGCTGGATCATCACATTGTTCAGAGACATTGAACGAAAATAATTCTTTTAAAAATAGTTGATTGTTCAAGCGAAGATTTTTCGATCGGTTCTTATTCTATACATCTTGGTTTGAATGAATATGAAAGACTTGAAGCATTCTTCTTTTCTACTGGTCTTACTTCCCATATGAAAGTTTCATGATGCTCAATCAGCAACGAGAAAATATATTATGCTAATAAATTGTAGCAGGAAGTATCGAAAATTTTTAGCTAAAAAGCGAGGTATCAAATAAAAACAGAATCATCACGTTTATCGAAGATTAAATTCCAGATTCGTTTACTCTGAATTTCCTTCACTGCTAATTTTTCTAAGGGCAAATTACTGATTTAAGTGTTATTTATTTCTATTAGTTTAAAAGGAATATAAAATGATCTGTTTGAGTAAATCAATAGTTTTTTGGTCTCTTGATAAACTTCTAGGTCGAAATCATTGAAACTGATTTATGTTACTTTGATCAATTTTGATCAAGGTAGAAGTACTTAATTCGCATTATTTGAAGTACAATAACTCAGCTTACTTTACGGGTACTTCAAACACACTTCATTCGCTATTCATTCGTGATTTAAAGTGTTGGAGTAATATCCTTCTTCTCTCCTTGGTTTTGACACTCTCAACAATATCAACCTTGGAAAGATAAAAATCCTTCATCTTCATTCTTGTATCATCATGTCGGAGGCAGTTCAAATGTCAAACAAAGAAAGAAATAATAGACTACTAATTACTAGCGTACATATTGTTCTCTAGTTATTTTGTGGCGCAGTAAAATCCGTTGGTTTTGAGACTTAACATTATGATGAGATTTTTGAGGAGTAATCACAATTTATATTTTAGTGGAAGATGGTATTGCTGAAGGTTTACAAAATTGGTTTAAAATTTTAATTAATCTTTATGTTGAATTAATTGAACCATCAACCAAATCGCGATCAAAATCAGCAATGACTAATGAAGAATTCAAACAAATCGAAGCAACAATACGTGATCAACGATTGAATACTATTTATACTGTTGCATTTTATGTCGATAGTTTTTTCAATGTAGCATCAGCTATTATTGAATTACAAAAACTAACACGATATCTTCGAGTAGCAAAAAAAATCGATTATTATCGTATGTAAGTTTCATTTTTTCTTATTTTAGAAAATTCCAGCCAATGTCAAAGAACAATCGAATGAATATTTAACCGCACTTTGTGATTTATTAGTTATAATTGGACCCGTTATTCCATGTCTATCGTCAGAACTTTGGACGATTCTAAGAAAACAAATCAAACATAATGTTGATGGTTATGATCTGGTAAAGAAAATTTAAAATGTTTTTTTAATACAAAATTTCGCTTTTATTAGAACAAAAATTTATTCGAACAAAACTATCCAAAATTACCTGATGATTATCCAGGAAAAATCAATGCATTGGTAATCAACAAAAAATATTTATTAACTTAAATAAGTAAAAATCAAATGAAATTTTTTTTCAGTATGATACAACAATTTTTGCTTCGATGCCAGTATCTCGATCGGTTCTTCCATCTTTATCCGCATCTGATGTTCTTAAATGTTTAAATGAGAATGATAATCAATCTCAAATGAAAGCATTTATTGAAAATAATGGTCTCAAACTTGATCGTTTACGTAAATTAGGTGATTACTGTGCAACACTTATTTATGAACGTGATCCAGATGTGCCCATTATTGAACAGCCAGAGGCTATCGTTGAAAAGAAGAGAGGCAAACCATCAAAAAAGAAACAGGCTTCTTAAATTTTGTTTTTTCTACGTTATGTTGTGTGTTCTGTTTTCAATAAAAATACTTTCCCAAAAGAAAAAAAAATGGCATACTAAAAACAAAAATTCGGCTACTATTTAACATTCTAGATATGGCTAAAAATGAAGTAACCATTCTTCTTGAACTTCTTGATCTTGATTATTTAAAACCAATATTAGTTGATCGTTTCAAAAATATTAATGTCCTTGCATCAGCAAATCTTGCTGAAATTGGTATTGAAAATCAAGATCATCTTACTAAATTACAATATGCTCTTGATGAACTTCAACACACTCAAATTTGTATTGAAACAATGGACCCTGTAATATCATTTAATGATTGCAATCAAATAATAACACGTCTTGAAAATGAAAGCAATCTTATATCATCTGGTCTAAATTTATTATTAAACAATAGTTCTAAAAATTTACCGAAAGATGATGCAACATGTGATATTGATTATAGTTTATATAATTCAAAAATCGATCAAATTGCAGCCGACATAGAACAATTACAAGACAACACCGATGAATTAGTTAAAGAAATCGTAAAAAAATATCGACCATCGGAACAATCATCAAGTAGCAATAGAAATAATGCAAATCAAAATTGCCTAGAAACTTTTGCTATTTTAACTCTATCTATTTTTTGTATTGGTTTAGTATTCTCAATTAAGCATCAATAAATCTATAATTGTGGCGAAATTAATACATATGTTTTTACATCCGTTGAATATAATAATACATTCATACGTGCATACGTGCTGTGTACACTTCATCTTGTTTTGATTAAATGAGAATTCATTCAATGTATGGAGAACGTGTGTTTCTAAACAAAAACGTATAATGATCGAATAGTATGGTATAGCATGTCTTAAGACATATCCAATAGAAGAAACAACTAAGCATCAGTTGTGATTCTAATCTCTTCAATTGTTCAATCAGCATTCCTCGAACGTTATTTTTTTCTTTTGTTTCTATGCATTATGCATCTTTTTCGGTTGCTTTGCTTCTATGTTCAATGATTCGTCATATTTCATTTAACACTTGTAACTGATGGTTGAAGTTCAAGGTGAAGAGGATAAGATATACACAAGAAAGACAGAATACCTATGTATTTGTCTAGGCCATTTACAAGCATTTTTATGACAAAAAAAAAGCGCTAGAGAAAGAAAGAACAAAGTGATGATAAGGAAAAGAACAAATATATGTATTTGAATAATGTAGTACACTTTCGATTTTTTTCGCGCCCTCTGTCTCTCTCTCTCGCTCCTTCCTCTTCATCCACACTCTTAACATCCCTCATCACGATTGCTACCACGTAACCTATATAATATATGTACCATAATGCACCCGGCTGTTGTTGATGATGAAGCAGCCGATGAGAGAAAAAGATAGCCAGACAATAGCTAGAGAAAATGAGAGAGAAAAGAAAACCAGTCGGACAATGCTCATTCGAACATAATAGCTTATGGTAAGGAGCAATAGTAAGAGTGAAATACAAAAAAGACAGAGAGAGAGAGGGAGCGAGAGGGCGAGAAGAAAGAAAATATAATTCACCACCTCTGCGCCCATACACACACACACGCATTTACAATGCATTCTTCAAAAATCAGCCATTTAAATTTACAACCATTACTTTTCAATACTGAGGTAGGTTTGATAATTATATGAGAATTCTTTAGTATCGTCACCAAGGCCATTCATCATTATCCTTTTCTTCGCTTTTTTTTTCTTCTTTTTTTTTGAGACGAAAAGACTCGTTGTTAGGGTCTTCATNCACCAACGCAATCTGTTCCATCACCCACCCCCCCCCCTACTGAAGACTTCATTAACCTTATTGTTTATTCTTATCGTAACTCATGTCTAGATTGTCTTATTTCGATGAAGACCCTAACAACGAGTCTTTTCGTCTCAAAAAAAAAGAAGAAAAAAAAAGCGAAGAAAAGGATAATGATGAATGGCCTACATTTATAAAGAATAGTATACCGTAGTAAATTGAACATACACATAGAGTGAAGAGAATATAAAAGAAAATAAAAGAAGATCATAATTTAACCCTATCCTGTTCTGAGTAGTATACTTCGTCTGTCATTTTTTCTTTTCTTCTTCAGCATGTCATGGTTGAGGTAGTATATACTTAATATACTACTTGATGAATTTTCACACATATGATTGCATCATGCATCGACTTATGTTGTTCAATCATCTTACATATATATGAATGCATTGAACAGAAAAAATAAGAAAGGAGTGTTAGTGTTAGTCGTAGTAGTAGTATTTTTCTTTTCATTTATTTCAAGTGTTCGATTTTAATTTTAGATATAAGAATTGTTTTTCAATTGAAATTCAACTGAGAAAAAATGTATCATCGAATGTATTTACGCCGATGTTCAATGTCTAGTATAAGTGAAGAATCAGAAACGGGTGATGATGATCATCTCGACGATGAATTTGCTGTATGCAATGATGATAATAATAATAACAATAATAATAATAATGAACAAGAAAATCGTTCTTCAACAAGTTTATCAGTTGAAAATTGTCTTGGTGATTTGAATAGCTTTAAAAAAGTAAGAATTTTCGTTTTGTTATTATTACTTTTGTATACAAATTTTCTTCCTCTTGACCGATCGTCAAATTAGCTAGTCGTCCAAGCATAATCGCGGTTGCTTAATGATCTCAGTCGGCTTGCGCTTTTTATTGATTAGTATATGTCCTTTATAAGAACGATGATTATTCTCTGATGAAATGACTAGGTATCTTTTATGCATATTTACATATGCATACAGACATATATAGTGGCGTCATATTGTCACATTTGGGCTTGATTATACCGGATGTGCGTTAATAGGGCACATGTATATGTAACAGATTTATGAGTCCATTTTTTTTCTTTTTTGGCACGACTAGCTATGCAGCCGGTGTCCCGTTCTTCTCTCTGTTGGCTAATCAACATAGTGATAAGAAATGTTTCATTGTGAACATTTTTTTCTCTCTCTGAACATAATGTAACCGTAGGGTTACAAATGTAAACGGAAATCATTTCGGCTCACATCTGCACCGGTATTTTGAACAATATACATATTTATTATTATATATAAATTTATTTTTGTTTCTGTCTACTTTTTATAATTATTTTGTATGATAGGAAATTCGAGAAGCTTATGAAGAATTATCCACATTAGAACGACAAGCTCGAATTAAAACATCAACATCATCGACAATTTCAAATATTCAAAAAGGTAAATAATCGAATGTTTATTATTAGTTTTTACTTATTGATTAATAAATGCAAAGGAAAGGCTAAATATTGATTGAGTATTACACAATCATTCACTTGAGACCAAGGCAGAGAGAGAGAGAGAGAGAGAGAGCAAGAAACGAGTTGATGCTATATAAGCATAGATAATAGAAAACATTGTATATTGAAGAGATTAATGAAGAGTGGAAATACAAAAGGACATTTGTTAGTGCCAAACTAAATCTAAGACATCTACATGATATTGGATAATGAAGGGCAATTTGTTGACGAGAAAATAACGCAATATAAATAATCTAGCTACCTGACGTTCAATTTGTTCGAAGTTGTTCATAAAGTCTCGTATTCTAGTCTAAGTATGATTAAAAAAAAGAGAGGGAGAGAAAACAGTTTGCTTTCATCGGTGACAGCCGTCAACAATAAGCGTTGTTCGGACATACATATCCGAGCAAACAAATATAGGTCGCGAGTTGATTGATCACAAAGGCAAGTATTTGAACACGAACAAAAGAGTTTTATTCTCAGGCACCACTTAGAAATGATGATGAAAAAAATCAATGATGAAGAAGAAGAGAAAGCTACTCAGACAGAATGAATTGAAGTATAATGAGAAAGTAAAGAAAAAAATCAATCAACAATTGACGAGACGATATTCAAATGAGAATCAATTCAAATTTCTATTTATTTTTGTTTTTATTTTATTTTAGGAGATGATCTTGACATATTACTTGAACAACTTCATACACTTGAACAACGATTAGATCAAACTAAAATGTTTCCTAATGAATCGCTACATCGTAATAAAAAACCACTTTCACCCACTATCGTTGCACAATTTGATGAACTTGACCAAGCATTAGCTACGCTAACTAATACTTTGAATAGTGTCGAAATTGAATTAGGCGATTCAGGAAATAGTTCATCATCGTCAGCAGTAAGTGATTCAACAACGATTCATCATCATCAAAGACAGAATGAACAAGATAATAAAAATCCTGATATTGAAGGTGATGAACATTTTTCCGATAGCGGTTTGTCTCAATCGACAGATTCAATCAGTTTACCATTTAAACAAAGATCACAATTACGAACAAATAGTCAAATATCAAATGCTTCAAGTGTAAGTAAAACAAACATTTTCTTACGTGTATAGTTTTTTTCTTCTTCTTCTTCTTCTCAATATATCTATTTAATTTTATTTGAAAGGTTGTTTCATGTGATACATTGAAAAATTTTTCTGGCGAAAATAAGATTCTTGTCGCATTGGAAAAAATGCAAGAAGCGAATATTAAAAAAATGTTTGTCAAAATTTATAACGATGATAAATCAACAAAAAATATTCTCATCAATGAAACAATGTTAATATTTGATATAATTGTATTACTTCTACATAAATATCATTTAAATCCAACATATAATTATTCCATTGTTGAAGATTTACCGGATTTACATATATATCGTATATTTGAAGATCATCAAAATTTAATTAATGATGGCTTAGTTTATTGGTCACGCGATACAAATAATCGTATATGTTTTCAACAACATGATATTAAATATTCAATGTTCAATGAAGCAAAGAAATTTTTTTCTTTACAAGAAAAACTATCCGATGATATCTTAACTAATTATATATCATCGAATAGTATCTATCTACCTGACAATATAACGAGTATACTTCATATTAAAGATAAAAATCGAAAAATTTGGAAAAAATATTCATGTGTGTTACGTCAATCAGGCATATATCGCATGCCTAAAACTGTATCACCAAAGCGTAATCTTATATGTTTGTTAAAATTTGATTCAAATATGCAATTATATCTTGCTAAAGATTGGGTTGAAACCTTACATTCACCGACTCAATACGGTTTCGCACTTAAATATGCACATATACAAAAGAAATCTAATAAATATATTCATTATTTATGTGCAAGTACATCTGACGAATATCAACGATGGATAAATGGTATTCGAATAATACAACATGGAATACATTTATATAAAAGTTATGAAAAAATGAAAAAAATCATCGATAATGAAATTGGAAATCTTTCGAAAATATTACCTAATCAACATAATTTTAATTTTATACAATCAAATGCATCATCATCCATGATGACAGAATCAATGTCAACTATTTCATTACCAATAAGAGGCATGAATTCAGATGTAAAGAGGTCACTGAATAATCTTGAAAATAGATCCATGGAAAAGATTTTTAGTTCGTTAGGTAAATCGATATTTGAATTTTCTATTATGAATTTATTGTGCCTTTTTCTTCCCTCTATTTTAGATCGTCTCAAAATATCAAAAAAACATTTTATGCGTTCATCATCATTTCATGATAGTTTACGTCGCTCAAATAAAAGCGAACAAAACCTTATGCGAACATGTTCAATATCACCGCCAAATTTATCAACGATGAAAGCTAATGATTGTGATCTCAAACGTTCAAAATCAACAAAAGAAATGACATCAAAGTCAGCACAAACATCTCGTTCGAAATCGACGAATAAAAAAGATCATCATGAAACTACTAGGAGTTCATCAACATCATCGATTATTCCTTTCATTCATCAATGTATACAACCCGAAAAAACAATGGATGACGATAAACCACCGTTGCCACCGCCTAAACGGCCACCCCCTCCTGTTCCTAGAAAAAACTCATCGCTTAACACGTCAAAAGCAACGCCATCAGCAACAACTGTCGATAATCATATCTATGATTCATTTCAAGATAGTCCGTCGTTAACAAATAATTGTCGACGAATATGTTCATATACAAAAACCGATGATATTGAAAATTCAATAGTATCTAAACCGCTTTTACCTCCTATGAGAGTAACAGATTTATAAAAGAAACCAAAACAAAGTGTTGATGACCGGTGATCAATCTATGCTTATAATCAGTATCGGCCAGCAAAACAATAATAACAAGCAGCCATTATGTTTTCTTTTTCTCACTCGGAAAATCTTATATATTTGTGGATTTTTTTCGTTTCTTCTTTTGTTTTCACATCACAATTTATTATTTATGCATCAAGATGTCCATAAATACGTCGCAATTTTTCTTTCTTATTACGATTATTATGTTTTTTCCAAGGTTTTCCATCTGGATGTTGGCTCATTGGATCGTTCATAGTTTCGCCAACTAACATGGGAGTACTTTTTCTTGTGTAATTTACTCGACCATGAATACCTTTGCTACCAAAACGTACATCAGTCTACAGAGAAAAAATACGCATAAAATTCAGGACAATGAAAAGAACATCAAAGAAATTTACTGGATTGAAAAATTGTCGATCGACTTCTGACGGTTGAAAACGGGATTTCTAAAAATAAGAATAAATGAAAATACAAACGTGTTTGTTGTTGTTTTTTTTCTTGTAAATAATTAAAATTTACTTTTGGTGTTGTTTCATTTGACGTAGTTTCATCTTCGTTTGTTTCGATGTTAGTTTCATCGACTTCAGGCTCGAGCTCATACCGATCAGAATAGCGTTGAAATTCTTGTGAATCATAACCGGGTGGTGGATAACAATACAAAAGTTTTCCATTGACATAATCTTTTAGAATGAGACGAGCTGCTCGACTTCCATCTGGAATACCTTTATGAGTCATAAAACCTCGTCGATCTAAAGAAAATGTTGATTATCATTCATATACTTATCTAAATAATATATTGTCTTTTTATTATCCTTAATTCAATTGAGAAAAGAAAATGTCTTATCTTGTCATATCATGCCTATGATTTGGACCTCATTGATCAAGATAAGAAAAGAAAGAACGGTTACATATTGACACCAGTAATTTCGATCTAATGTAAGGAGCAATCCTTTTCTTTTGTTTTCTTTTCGTGATGATTGATTTAGATAGTATACGAAAATGAATTTCAGATATGCAAAAAAAAAAAGAAGGATGATGATATCTTAATATTCTATAGATGTCTTAGTTATTCTCTGTCCTTTGAGGGTAGTTCTTCTCTCTCTTTTTTTTGCAATCAAACAATAGTCCAAGGTGATTTATCATATCGCTTTTATTCAAGTGGAAGAAGTTAATTCAAGCGTTCACACATTGTACGAATCAGGATTATTGATTAATATAAGACGTGAATTACCGAATAGAATGAAAAAATAGATTGGATATGTGGTATTTCATTAGTTTCTATTTGTAGCGAATCCATCTTGAAAAACAAATCAGGTCATCAATAGAACATTGGTGCTTTTTTTACTGTATTTATTTTTCATTACCGAGCAAGGACGATGATACACGCCTGATATATCACATTAAACTAAAGCTCACATTAGATTACTACCATACGTGAATAACCATTTTATACAAAAGGACAACAACTGGAGTGTGCACTATAGCTCTCAATGTTTTTACAGAACGGATGAATTTGTACCAATTAATATAATGCAGGTTTTCTAACTTGATCTGCTTCAAATCTATCATCAAAATTTATGATAAATCTTTCAGAAATTATAGATATTCTATTCCACGGAGTCATTCAATTTTCTTCTCATTCTATAGGACATTATTTCGCAGTACCTATCCTTATCAAATTAATTTACAAAACAAAATACGCAATCCGATAGATTTTCATCTTGTAGTCAAAATGCAAGCGTTTCTTGCTGTTTCCATGCGAAAAAATACTCGCTAACCTTTTCATTGTAAGATAGACTTTCATTATTAGTCCTAATCGATACCATATATTCATCTATTAGCATCATTCACTAGTCAAAAAACTTCTATATCTCTATGCGATCGCATAGTCTTGTTTACTTTTTACTTAATTAAGAATACAATTAAAACACTATACTTACAAGCATACGTAGCACAGAATTCTACGGCTGTTGGTGGTCGCTTTTCATCTTCGCCTTCTTTTGGTAATGGCAACATAATATTGTAGACATATGAGAGAACAGTTCGTGGAATCTGATGACAAACGTATACTATTGAGTTAAGGATAAATAGAATGCTAAAATAAACTAAATTAAAAAGAAAACATATACAAGAAAAAAGGATATCAGGTTGATAGGAGCGATATAATCGCGCATTTGATCAATTGGTAAAATTCCATTGACAATCAATTCATCTTTCGTCGAAACAAATGATGGAAAAACAAGACCAGGGCAATCACATAGGAGAAGATCTTTTTCAAGAAAAATCGTCTAAAAATTAAAAAGCATGATGGCATAAAAGAACTTTTGTGTTCTAAAAAAATTACTTGAAAATGTTTAGTTTTTCCTGGTGTTGATGATACTGAGACTTTTTTATATTGCAACAAAGAATTAATTGTTGAACTTTTACCAACATTTGGGTATCCAACCTATTAGTTAAATTTACAAAAAATTTTTTTCGTTATAAAAAAAAGTAACTTTATTGAATTACCATTCCAATGGTAAGAATATCTTCTCGAACAGTTGTTTTATGAACATATAAACATTTAAGTAAATAGATCAGTTCTTCTCGATTAACAACAATCGATAAATTCTTCTTTTTTGTTTCATTGGATTTTTCATAAGCATAAATTTCTTCGCGAACTTGTTCAACAAGATCTCCGTCTTCATGTTCTTTGCCAGATGAATCTTCTTCTTCTTCTTCATCATCATCATCATCGTCGTCGTCGTAATTTTCATTATCATCCGAAGGTAGTTCATCATTATTTATTTTGATATCTGTTTGTTGTTTTTCATCACTTTCACCTTCTACTTCAAGAGCGTCAAAACGATTCATTTTTTCCGGCAATTTCGATATTTCAAAATTATCATCAGTATAACTGGTTTGATTTTTTTTAATATCTTGAAGGATTCTATCTGTATCATCAATACACTCGGAGTCATCCTTGTCGAATGGAACTGTATTAGTTTTTTTTGACGATGGAGCTGACTGTAATGCGGAATAGAATATTACACGGATATCATGTTCATCAAAACAAATTGCCCATGCTTGTCTAGATAAATTAAAATGCATGAAATCAGAGAAAGTTTTTATATTTTAAATTACCTTTGCTCTTCGGTTAATAGATCAGCTTTATTAACAAGAATAACATTGACTTTTTTATTATCTGGTGATAATTCACGAACATAACTTTCTAGATCTTCACAGCGGAACAATAATGGATTTCGTGCATCAACGATTTGAACAATAATATCACTACGAAAGATGATTCATTTGGCACATGTGATTATATTATATTTATGTATTGGCTAACCTTTTTTCAATAACTCTCCATAATTGTCGCCAAAATTCGAGATTTTTTTCGAAGGGTGTCAATGTTAAATCATCGATTTGTTGCAATCTAAAGTATGTAAAGAAAATGTATTGAATGAGAATTTCACTAGTCTAAAACCAAAACGATCATTATGAATCATCAATTTTTAGGCAAAATATTGTGTTTGACTTATCATTTTTTTCCCGTAGAATTTCATCAATAAACGATATTTAATTGTTAGAACTTACAAAGCTAACTTTCGTCTCCAATCAAGGAAACTAACACGTTCTTGTTGATCAATTTGTTCAGCACTCATTTCAGATGTCCATGCTGGTCTGAAAAATCATACAAAAAAAAAACACTCATAGAGAATTTCAAAACAAAAACAGCTACCTTCGTGGAATACGCAATCGATCTCGATGTAATTGTTGTACTTGTCGAATACGTTCTTTATCGTCATCAGATAGTATTCCAACTTTAGCTACAGCTGGTACAAATGTTACATTTAAACGTTCTAAAAAAGAAATGAAAGAGCCCAACATAAACATCTCTCAATATCATCATCATAATAATAGTAACCTGCTGCAAAATCTGTTCCCGCTAATTGAGCCGTAGTTAAAAATTCATCTAATGAATTTTGATCAGTAACGGATCGTAGATTAAGTCGATTCCAGTCAGTAGTAGTAGTGAAATCAGGTTTTTGGTGTACCTATTAAAATGCAAAGTAGATCTTTATCATAATATTTATTGCACTCTACCCATTCATCTCCATGTGTAGCACGGCGCTGATTAGGAAAACGTTTTTTAACTAAAGATCGTCCAACTGCATTTTTAGGATTCGACATTATTTGATGTTGCTTTCTCTCTTGTCTTTTTATTTATCTAGAAAAATTTTAATTGTTTTTTTTATAACTATTTTTATAATTATCAATACATAAAAAAGAATTCAAAAATGAAATTGATTTTCAACGAGTGCACGTTGTAAATGATCAACTTTATCTGCTTTCGAAAAATTTCCTAATTTTTCTGCTATTGTTACTGGTAACATTTGTAATTGTTTTTTAAATTCATCCATTTCTTTAACATTTTTTCCAAGCATGCTCATCATTTGCCCATAACCCAATGGTAAATCTTTTTCTTTTAAAATATTTCCTTGTAATTCATTCACATCAATTTCAGGTAAATTAATCATTAAACGATGAATATTTGTTATTTTTCTTTCACGTTTTTCACGCTCATAAATTATTCTTGTTATTATACAACACAATGTACAAAAAAAGCATATTCCCATACATATGAAACCCATCATCATTGAATATGTATACGATATTGATGGTATCAACAGACGATTTGAACTAGTCATCTTTTATCCTTTTCCTTAACGCGCGAAAAAAGAAAACATGAATTTATTATTATTTGAAATTTATTTGGAAATTAGAAACTTGCTTCTTATGAATCGTAAGCAAATAAACACAGATTGAGATCGAGCTTTTTATATACATCTGATCTGACAAGAAAAATGACTATTGAAACAGTAACAAGAACTAATTAAGACGATCTGAACATTTATCTATATATAAATTAAGACTATGTCTTTGCACATTATACAGAACCAACAAAAAAAAGAGTAAGTAAGAGAAAGAACAAGCACAATCTACATTGCATGATTTGTACACATACCAATAGCACAGAAATCTTCATTTCAGAAAAAGATTTTTTTGTTCGTCATTGTATAAATTTTTATTTGCAAGTACTCGGTACAACGAATAAGTCACTATACGAAGGTAGTGGATCATTCTCAGATGTAGCTAGAAAAAAAAACGTAATTAATTAACAACTAAACTTAAAACATAGATTTGAGAGATGATAATTGTCACTCGACAGTATGATTGAATTTCGAGACCAATAGCTATTCTAACCGAAGAGTTAAAGTTAACATTCTCAAGTTAATGTTTTACTGAAAACGGAATAGTTACTTTGAAAATATGAATCACTCTTTCGATGTAATAGATGGTGCGAAATGAAATCCGCATATATAAATGCGAGTTCATTTTTGTCTAATTCTCATACCTTCGTCTATCAAACGGTTATTCTATCAATTCAGAAGATTTATATTCAAAAATTTCTACGTTTAATTTGTTTTGTGAATATTACTTTGAAAATAATCATTCTGTGGAGTCAAGGGTGTTCTCATTGTCGCTTCATATTGTGGTGTGCGTCTATTTGTATCTGTTGCACAATTAATCCTAGATGAATATTGAGGAGTAACTGGTGTACTTCTTTGTCCTATTGTTGGGAAATTCGAGCCAGCTGCTGCTTCAGAGATTTCAGGTGAAAAAAGTGAATCTTAAAATGTTACGAAAAAAAAAAGAAAATATATATTTCAAAATATAAAATTTAAGGGCTAGAATTTTACTTGAAAGAGTTAAATGATTGTCAAGAAATTTTGGTCGTTTTGCTCCAGGTAAAGAAGTTGAATCATTTGGTGCTGCATCAAGCATAACACGTAACATAGTATCTATGTCACGGCGAGTTTGTATACTATTAGCAGCAAAATTTGATAAACCATTATTTGAATCCGGATCATCGCCACGAGATAATTGATCAATGAAACTCTATCAAAAGCGAAAAACAAAAACAATGAACAATATTAAATAGAAATTATTAATGATTACTTGAAGTTTCTCGAGAATAGCCATTTGTACTTTAAGATTATACAAACCAATATCACAATACGATGATAAACCTTGTTTCAATTCTTTAGCTGCTACTTGTTGATGTTTCGACCATTCCATTTGTACTGTAAAAATACACGTCAATGTTAGAAATGTTAGAATTTCACTCTTTTCTTCTTCATCAAACCTTTTGTTAATAATTGATTTTTTGTATGATCAGAGCAATGATTTGTCACAGCTTCTTCAAAAATAGATTTTGTTTTATCAAAATCATTTGATAAATTATCATTTAATTTTTTTAATGCTTGTTGAAGTGAATTCATGGCATATTCTATTTTATTATCATTGTAGTACAGAAATATCTACCAATTAAAATTTTCTTACCATTAAATATTCGTGATGATAATTGATGACGCATAGCTAACGAATCTATTAAACCAGTAACTTCCTAAACAGATTTAAAAATAGTTATATTTGAAAGACAATCTCAATTCAAAATTCTATTACTTGTAATGGTTTACAATCTGATAGTTGCCCAATATCATTGATAAGTCGAGCAACTAAAGAAAATCTTATAGAAAAATGAACGAAAAAAATCTAGATTCTTTTACCATGAATTTCAGATGCAGGACTATCAAAAGTTCGTTGTGCAAATTTCTTTGTACGATTTATTTGACTTACTGCTGCTTGTACTTTTTTACGGTATTTTGCTGCATTATTCAAGAGAATTTCGTCATTTTCAGTAAGTCTTTGTGATTTTCTTCTAAGAAAAAGAAATTTATTCAGAATCAACTAAGATTATAGTTTCTTACGAGAACCGTTTGCGCCATGTTGACATCGTAAATAATTCTTTAACAGATACGAAATTGTTCTCTTAAAAAATTTTTCGTCAATTGATCAATTTAAAGAAGATCACTGATGAATAGAATACAAAGAATCGCCTTTACAAATATAGCAATTGGTACAAAACATCAACCAATTGAAATACCAGCGCTACTATCGCCTAGTGACCGATCGATGGAAAAAAATTTAATTTACGCTAGAAAATTCTAAAAACAACTACGATAATGAATTTAGAACATTGAATTATAATTATAAAATATTTTCTCATTTATTTTATTGCATATTTCGATTACCGCTCAATGAGTCTGGTGACACTTGAAAGATAGTTCAACATGCTATAAGAATTGCGAAGTGACCACTATTAGTTTGCGGTAGACGTTTGACCTTATAACCGGTGAACGATCTTTCTTTTCTCTATTCTTGTTTTATCTTTGATGTAAGTAAGAGAAACTGTGATCATTCAATCGAACAGTAATGGCATTGGACTTTTTGTCTGTTCAAAATGAGTCTGTTTGATTATATTGATCACAGATTTACTTTTACTTGTACCGTTATGTTAGTTATGTAATAAAATTTGAAACTTATACTATGTCATATTGAAACAAGAGCTGACGCTATAGACATTCGTGTTTATTGATCTGAATTGAACACTGAGTGTTTTTTTTTCTTCTGTTAATTAGCTCACTTCGTGCATTAAACACTTGTAGAGTCAATATTTTGAATTAAACTATTTCTTTTTAATCAATATATATGCACTTTTTATGTCCTACTTGTTTATGCGAGCGTCACTCGGATGATTTTTTTTCTTACAGTTTACGAATCTATGAAGTAGTCGATATTTGTTCCTCTCTGAACGTTTGAAGAGTAACGTTGTGATTATATAAGAGTATAAATACTTGATGTCTTTATTGATGTAGCTATGCGTATGATTTCGAGAGAGAAAATAGCTGTGATCGTTATGAATTTCAAAAGCCATATAGCGCATAGTGACTGTTATGCATCATTTATGAAATTTATCTAGTTTCTAGAATGAAAATTGGAACAATCCTAACAACTTTGACAAAATGAACACTGGTCTATTGATTAACTTTTAGTGTATATTTTTCTTTCTAGATTTTATGATATTTATATCAGTATTCTTTTTTTTTCTTTTCAACATCAATTGATGAACAATACGGTGAAGATAAGCATTCAATGTTCTCGGATGCAGTTCTCTTGAAGTTCAGTATGAATTTGTCATATATTATGACATGATAAGTTTATTCTAGCAGTAAAATTCTTGAAAAATTCTTCAAACAGTAATCATCGTCAAAAACAATAAGGAATCGTTGGTAAATATAAATAACTTTTTATAGTGATTATCTATTGTGAGTTACTTCTATATTTGTTAGATTCCTATGTATGGATCTCTTTGTATATAATTGTATATCTCTTCTTCTATGTTTATTATTATTCGATAAAATTGATTCTCAATTTGAATGGATTACCTATGATAAGATCGATGAAATCATGGATAAAATAAATTCTGTGAATAGCGATAATTGCTTTGAAAAACAGCCAAATGAACTTGTTTTACCAGACGAAACTGTTTATCAAAAACCATCTATTGAAATGCTTAAAAGAGATATTATAATGAGAAATCGATCACAGTTATTGCACGTTAGAAATATTGCTCATCGAAATGCCATGTTATATAGTTATTTATTCCAACGTTTATTTGACTTTGAAGAACCCGGTCTTACATATATACTTTTGCATAATGCTGGTAAGTTCACATTCGTAGAAGGCCACGAAGACGAATATTTCTGCGATTATTCTTTAGCCGATGTAACTGGTGGTCGTGGAATGCTTAATGGGTCAGGAATCTTTTTTGATACAAATAAATATTATCCACATTGGTACAAAAATTTTTTCAATAAAACAATACCATTATTTGGTCCTTATGCTTGGCGAGCTGATGATTTCTATGGTAAAAACAAAACAGAGCATTCTGAAACAAGTATTCAACAAAATATTATGCTATTTTAGATGCATTTAACTGGAAAAATGAATGGACTAATCAGACTATTCAACAAGAAGATATTGGTGCAGGTCGTTTTCATCAATATACATCACGATATAATCGTGGGAATGAATGGTATAGAAAATGGTTACCAGATGAAACGCGAAATATTAAAAAAAAACGTAATTATGATCCAACTATGAAAACAAAATCCAGTTTACTCTATTTCTAATTATCGTTTTTCTTGCAGAAGAACACTCGAGTAATTCTACAATGACATCACCTAATTTAACTGATGATAAAAACGAAAAAAAAGCAAAAAATCAAAGAAGATTGATCAATGAAAACAAAAATGATACGATCCATGACAATGATAATGATGATGATGGTGATGATGATGATGATGATACCATGAAACAACGTATAGTGCTCTTTATATACATATAGATATTAATCGATACATATTAGATTCTTTATTCATTTATTCGTATATTTCTTTCACATTTTGGTGATTGCTTTCTATAATTTCGATGGTGATTCGTGTCGTAGAATATTTTTATTAGTCAAGTAAACGAGAGAGTCATAGCAATATAGATACCATTATTTTATATAATCTTTAATAAAATCATTGGTTTTTATCTATAAAATGTGTCTCTCTCGTTCATTCTTGCACGTTTTCGTCTATTCGTTAATTAAATATTAGTTTCACTATGGTATATTTATTTGTTCATTCACTGTATTACGAATATTTTTATATGAATTATAAAAAAAAGTATATTCTTATTTCGCAGGTAAAGGTGTTCATACGGTACAATTGTTATTAGCTGAAAGAATGTATAAACTTTATGATATGCCACAAATATTTGACTTTTTGGGACCACCACATCCCGAAGATCCACTTGGTAAGTTATTTTATATGAGAAAATATCTAGACAATTTTTACTTTTGACAAGGTCCAACTATTTGGACACGCCCATATTTTGATTGTGGTCGATCAAATAAATGGATCATTAGTGCTGTTTCACCTATTGTTGATATTTATCCGCGCCATACAGCATATCGACATTTTCAATCAATGCGTAATTTAGCAGTTGCTGTAGCTGATGCCGACTTTATCATGATGGATATAAATCAATGTCCTGAAACTGATCAAATAACTGTACAATCGAAACAAACAAATCTATTTGCCGGAACAGATAAATGTAAGCCAACAACACGTTGTGAACCATTGTTTGGTTTTGGATTTCGACGTGGTGGTTATCAATGTCTCTGTCAGCCTGGCTATCGTTATCCGCCGTATCAAGATGGACCATTTAAAGGTTATATTATCGAAAAAGCTACACAAGAAGAATATGTCAATAATTTTGATTGTATTAAAGTTGAATGTAAGTACTATTTATTCATTAGTCATGTTTTTATGTACACTAATCTTACGGTTAATTGGAGTACAAGTTATCTTATTTCAAAAACATAGTCAGGAAAAATAAGTTGTCTGATTTCAAGTTATTTTTTAAAATATATTAAATAATTGATTCATCATTGTACCAATTTTAAATTAGAAACAAAGATTAGAATTATCGATTTACAAAAAACTGTCTTTTAACTATATCACTACCTCTCGCTGAAGATATTCTTTTTTCCCTGTATAATATTTCCAATGACGACCATTCCAAACCATAGCAAGACTGAGATTCCACCGACGATCATCTGGACTCCCATTGTAATAGTTTGTAGAATTTTTTCACCGATGTACTGTATAGTTCTTTTAACTGACCAATGATTGTGACTCATCGATTCAAAGTGAACGGTCTTTTCTTCAGTTAAATCGAGTTTAGTCCATCCAAGATTTTCTTCGGTTTTTCTAGGTTTATGATTGTCTAATGAGATAAGATGAGCATCACTGCGTAATGTGTCTGATATAAAACTAGTAGACTCTTGGTAAATCTTAGGTGGTACAATTGTTGCCATCGTAGATTTTGAAATTGTTATTGTCGATAATCTAGGTTTTCGTTTTTTCAATGAAATTAATCTAAGACAAGCAAAGTAATGCATTTGCTTAATAAGACATTGCTATGTAAAATAAAATAATGACAATGTATGCAATCGTTGTTTTAGACAGTGAAATGCTAAGATAGCTAACTAGCCTATCACTACGTTGACTAAAGAATAAATAACGAAGACAAGCAGTCTGTTAAATCAAAATCACAAGAGAAAACTAACAGAGTCAAGATGAAAATGTTCATATACGTATATATCATCCGAAAGATTAGAAGCGATACATTAAACTAGCTATGAGAAATATCATAACAGAGAAAATTGAATAGTAAAAACGAAAAATTTCAGGCGTAATTGCTGCCACATCGCAAAGAAAAACAGATGACTAAATAACGACTCAGTAAAATCAAAGTCAATCACGGCGAAAGGACGAATAGAAGAGAAACACAGTACTTTGAATAGGAAAAAAACAATATGCTTCAAAAGAATTAAAGTTGCACATGGGCAAGGGGTAAAGAACTAAAAGAATAAAAAATAGAAATAAATTCGTGAACTGTTGCATCGATTTCTACTATGTCAGTTGTACTTGAGGAGATTTCGTTTGGTTGTTTGTTTTTTGATAATGTTTCAGAACAATCTTGATCGTTAGCTAAGAACAACTGAACAGACTATTCAGAACAAACAAAAGCTAGCGCAATTAAGCCCTGAAAGATTTGAACTTAGTTTATCAGATTAGAAACGATCCATTAATTTTTCAACTATTCACACGATGAGTATGGAGAAAGAGCTAGTTTTGTCATTTCACTCACGCCCAACCAGTATTTTATCAATGTATCATTAATTTTTCGAAAGATAATTTCTATTTTTCTTGGGCTTTAGTATATCGACAGTACCCACAATATTTCCTTCAATCATATTTCGGATTATTTCCGCCGCGTACACGTCGATCGACTGATTATAATAGTGATCTATCAAATAGTTCCATTTATAATAATCTAAGTAAGAACTCTATGTTACCATTACCGACCGATTCTGGTACGTTTTAATTTTAATTTTATTCTTTCACAAAGAAGTTTTTCTCTTATTCAGTTTCAAAAGTGAATATAATAACAACATTATTAGCAACATCATCCTCTATATTTAAATCATCTATTTATCCAATACTAGCATTATCTAGTCATTTTATTGCTAAATTTCTCAGTTATAAACAAGAAGATCATATAGAAAAGCTTCGTTCAAAACGTGCCACTTACGAATATCCAACACGTATTGCATCGATAATGCAACTTTATAGTCATCTAAACTATAATCCACATATATGTGAATTTATGACTGAAGATTTGTTAACGATGTCAGGTGATGTTTTACATGATGTTGATATCCAATTCGAATCTCAAGCACGTTTAGCATTAACACTATCACATTTTCTCTCAAGTTTTTATCAAATTGTTAATTCTGATGAAGACTTTCCGTTGCGTAAAGCTGAAGTTGATTTAACTGATGAACAATTAATTGGTGAAGTCTTAGCGGCAGTTGCTAGTGACCATAAAGTTGTTGGTGTTGGCATTTTTTTTGATCGTGGAAAATTTCGAAACTATCGTTTACCTTATTTTGGACCCTATGCTTTTCGAATAGAAAACGATATTAATCGAAAATATGCTGTCGTTGATTGGGCAGGATTACCTGATGGTTATGAAAATGAAATTTGGTTTCGAGTAAAGAAAAATCATTATCAATGAAAATAGTTACTGATACTTTTCTATTTCTTACTATAGACAATGAAAGCTCGATGGGCAACAAATGGCGATCGTTCAGAACTAACTGAATATTGGCTTAAATTATTTATTCGTGCTGATTATTTCGGTAGTGCATTAGTTCCTCATGAATCTGGTTTTCCACTATATTTTCATGCACCAGAATTAAAGTAAGAATAAACACGAATGTTTATAGTTCATTATTAGTAGTCCTATGCAATACATTTTCAAACTTGGATCTTCATAAACATACGTCAGACTTTTTCGATACGTGATCGGCATAAATGTTTTTTAGTTTCTTATATATAAAAATTTGTTTATGAATGTATTTCTAACGAGTGAAGTTTCAGGATGAAAATTAAATATATTCTGTAGTAGATAGAAATATTCTGAGTTTACATTTCAATGACGGCAGGTTTACTTGAACAACTTTGTATTTCTATGTTAGACATGGTCAATGGTTCCCACCAAGATTTCAGTGCAGTCAAAATCATACATTACCACGTCAATGGATAGTAACTTATGCTGTGCCTTTTTTTGGTCTTGATACACTTGGAATTAATATTGAATTCAAGTAAAATTATAACTTCATGACTTTCGTTTCATTAGAATGATGGATTCAAATTTTTTTAGAGGCGTCGTACGTATCGATACTTATTTAAGTTATTTGGATATCAATCAATGTTCAATGTCTCATTACGTACCAAATGCATTTAAAGGCAGTGATCATTGTGATTATCAAAGCACACTAGTATGTTTTATTGTTGTTATTATTTCCGCTCGATAATATGATTTTTATCAATCTATTTAGTGTGAACCCATCTTTGGTCGGGGTTTTCTTTTAGGTAAATATAAATGTCGTTGTCGACCTGGTTATGAATATCCATTTCTCGATCAAAATGATTTCTTTCTTGGCGACGTATTGGATACGCAGTGGGATATATTGTTGAGTAACACGTCACGAATATCAAGTTATGATATACTTAAATGTCGTATTGCTATTGCTAGCTCCATAAAACCAATTAGCTTTATTCTTCTAATATCAAGTATTTCATTGGCAATATTACTATCTACATAATCTGAACGTATTTACTTTGTTTTCATATAGTTTGTGTTTCAGTATGGATTACAAATCCTACTCATGATTCTGTGCCTATTCTGTTCTTTTTAATAGTGATATTAATTTATGTATTTTCTGTGAGGATATTGTTGATTGTTTTGTTTTCTCCACGAAGAATCTTTTGTCTTTTTTTATTTCTTGTTTGTTTAGTCATTTTTTATATTGCTTGTACAAACTCACAAATGTTGAGGTTTATTTTTTTATTAAGAAAGAGAAGTAAACTCTAAACGATGGATCGTCCAAAAGAAATTTTTTTTTTGAATGTACAGCATATGGTAGATTGTTTAACGGTCAACTTCACCAAAGACAATATCCAATGTTCCTATAATAGCAACTAAATCAGCAAGCATGTGACGACGGGAGATACGATCGAGGGCAGCCTAATTATAGAAAGAAAAGAAAAATCAAAAAAACTAAAAGTAATGCAATAATCTATTTACTAAATGAATAAATCCAGGAGCTTTTATATGAACTCGATATGGTTTCGATGTACCATCGGATACAAGATAAACACCCATTTCACCCTAAATAATGCATATAATGATTTAAAAAATAGTTCAATATTTACGAAACTAACTTTTGGTGCTTCAATAGCAGTATATGTTGCACCAGGTGGAACAACAAAACCTTCACTGAAAAGTTTAAAATGATGAATAAGTGCTTCCATTGATTCCTAAAATAAAAATGGATTAAAGTTTGCTCGTTAACTTTCATTAATAAACTTGCTTTCATTTCTGCACGTTTCGGCGGTGTTACTTTGTGATCATCTACCTAAACACATTATAGAAAGCAAAACGATAATTTTGTTCATAGAAAATGTTTTTTCTCACTTTATATTCTCCACCTGGCATTTGATTGATACATTGTTCCATAATTCTTAAACTTTGTCTCATTTCTTCCATACGACATAAATATCTAGTAAGAAAATTAGTGAGTTAGAAAAAGAAAGATCAATTGAATTTGCAGTTATCTACCGATCGAAACAATCACCGTTGACACCAATCGGTACATCGAATTCAACTTTGTCATAAGCATCATATGGTTGCGATTTTCGAATATCCCATTTAATACCCGAACCACGTAGCATAACACCCGAAAAACCGAGATTAAGCGCTTCTTCTGCTGATACAATACCAATGCCAGCTGTACGTTGCATCCAAATACGATTTCTTGTTAAAAGATCATCGACTTCATCGATACGACGAGCATATCCTTCACACCATTTATAGACATCTTCCATAAAGCCAAGTGGTAAATCAAATGCAACACCACCGGGTCGAACATAAGCAGCATGCATACGAGCACCACTAACACGTTCATAGAATTCCATTATCTAAATTACAACACAATCAAAATGTATTACTCTCTTGAATTAAAATATTTTTTAATTATGAAAAATAACCTTTTCACGTTCTTCGAACAGCCAAAAAAACGGTGTCATTGCACCAACATCAAGTGCATGACAACCAACAGCTAGTGTATGATTAAGAATACGTGTCATTTCTCCCATTAAAGCTAAATGAATAAAAAATTATAGTATAATAAATAAGAAAAAAATTCGATATAGACATACTTCGAATATATTTTGCTCGTTCAGGTATTTCAATACCTAGAAGACGTTCAACCGCTATTGAATATACTTGTTCATTTGTCATCATTGAGCAATAATCAAGTCGATCAAAATAAGGTAAAGCCTAAATAGAATAGATTCTTAAAAAACTAACGTACAAATTAAAAACAAAATGCAGAAAATCGTCTATTGACTGATAATTATATATTTCCTCAGTAATGACATTCGATAGAATATTATTACTAAAATTCGCCGATATAGAAATACATGAGTATTTAATTCTGTGTTCACTCTCGTGAATTCGAAAAAAATAATATCAACTTCGTATCTATCACTTTTCGTTTCTATTAAACTTAAACGTTACTTTTCCACTTCTCTATCACAATTACTATTTTTTACTTGAATATATGTTTTATATTCGCAGAGTTTTTCTGTTCCACGATGTAAAAGTCCAATATGTGGATCAGCACGTAAAACAGTCTAGAAAAAAAGAATTTTTCAACTATTTTCAACAAAAATTAATAAAAAAGTAAACTAACCTCTCCATCAAGTTCAACAATAAGACGAAGTACACCATGAGCAGCTGGATGTTGTGGTCCAAAATTAATTTTGAAGTTACGTAACTTACGTTTTGGTGGTGTTTCTACCATTAGTTCTAGAAAGAAAAAACGAAACCGTTTCTAAATACGAAAAGCTAAACAATAAAATAAATACCATTTCGAAGTGGCTTTTCTTTCCATTGTGAATATTCAGGATTTGAATAAAAGTAGCTTCCTTGTGATAAATAATTTTGTTGTTCTTCTGAGCCCAAAAACCATGAGACCGAACGTTTTTGTTCGATATTCTTTGATGTTATTGGGGCCAGTAAAAATGTATTACAAATGGATTTTGATGAACGTAAAAACCATTGAAGTGGCTTTCCACTTAGCATAGCTACTGCCATAGCCAGTATGAAAAATAATAAAAAAGCGAACTTAAAAATATTATAGAGCCATTGAGAACATCTATCCATTCGATTGGTTGATTTATTCTAACCAATGATAAGCAAAATGATTATTAGGGGGGTAAAGTAAGTGAACAATAATAATAATAATAATTATTTTTATTTTTATTATTGTGTTTGATCAACTTGATTAAAATATTTATTCAAAATGGATAGCGAAGATGATAGTGATGATGAAGTAAATGTAATTGAAGAATTTTTTCAACATTCAATACGAAGTGACATACCAGAACAGTTTAAGACGTATATTGAACATTTTCAACGATTTTTATCTCCACAAACAATTACTTACATACAATATTGTTTATTACGAATACCATTTTTACTTGCTTATGATTATCTATTTACCGATCAATTTTCATCATTAATTAATTCTTTTTTAAAATATTCAATCGATATAATTGATAAAGAACATCGAATATTGTTTAAACCAATTAGTTATATATTAAAAAGCTATTTTTTTGAATATTTAATTTATCTGAATGTAATTTTATCTCTACCAGTTTTAGGTAAGATTATCCTGTAATGAACACAAACAAAACAGAATTAATTAAATTCTTCTCTTCTTTTTGTCTAGGTTTTATACTTTTAATTCTTTTATTGTTATGTACTAATCGACGTCTAGTAGTTTTCTACAGTTATATTATATCATTATTTGCTATCTATCTAAATTATCAAATAGTTCGTCTGTCAACATTTCAAATAAATACGTTTGGAATTCAATTGATATTTTCATTGATTTATATTCAAATGATAAATGTACGTTCTCATCTTAATACATATAAAATTGAAAAACGTTTATGTCAATTTTCCCCATTGTTATTCTTCTTCACACGTTATTTATTTTCATTGAAGTTGCATACATACATAATTCATTTATATTATTTTCTTTGGATATGCGTTCATTTATTTGGATTAATTATTTCTCAACAAGAAACAATATTTTATATAATAAGAATACGATTTCTCAATGAATTAATCAGTTTATATGAAAATTTTGGTATTCAAACATTAGTTAGTTCTTTACAACAACGAATAGATTTTGTTACATTATTAAAAATTTTTTGGCTAACTAAAATTATTATTTTACCGTTCGGATTAAGACAAATGCATACAACTCCATTTGTAGCAAATACAACGATAAACATGGATGCACTTGACAATAATATAACGTTGGATTATAATGAAACATTCGCTACAACAATCTATTTTACACTTTTATATTATGGAACAGAAACAACATTTACGTAAGACGAGTATTTTGAACAAAAAATAGCTAATCAACTCTTTATTCTTTTCTATAGTTTGATTAGTCTTGCTTGCGTGGTTTCTTACGGTATGAAAATAATTTCTCATCGTTTATTTCGTCGTTTATGTCTATGGTCAGACGATGTTGAACAAATCGGTACTGTTTTCGGAATAATGTTTTTTCTTTTACTTTTTCAATCGAATTTAACTCGACTTGATCTTAATCGACGACATATTCCTTTATTAAAAGCATTCAGTTTAATTATTATTGCATTATTTCATCTTCTCCATACAATTCTTGAGCCAGAATTATTTAAAGTTGCAATGCAAATGATGACAGTAAAAATGGCATTTGATCAAACCGATGAGTATTCAGAAGAAAATATGGAAAATAATAAAAAAAGGTAGATTAATTATTCATAAAGGTCTTAATGAATTGTTTTCTGTAGTGATCCCAATTCACAATTCTATAAAAAAAAAAAAGATTTCTTATTTCAGCTTCTATTATTGTGTAAGATTATTAATTAAGTTTCAAACTAAATTTTGACTAAAAATGAAATCTTATAGATAGGCATATTTTTTTCTTTCAAAACCAAACTTCCTACAAATACTCATACTTCAAATTTATTCCGAGTATAGTACATAAAATATGCATTTTTTGGTTGTGCAAGAAGAAAAACTGTTTCATATAATTTCTTAGAATGAGTCCGACGTGATAGAGAATCGACGACTATACTCAAATACGCGAAATAGTTCTTTCTTTTTGTTATAGTTGATCTTTAATGTAAACATGAATAGCCCTGCCAACATTGAATATATGTTTAAGTCTTGATCAACACTATTCAAGTTCTACATTGAATTGTTTTGAATATAGCTAGGGAATAATTTATTATTGAGATTTAATAGCATTATTTCTAGAAATGATGAACTCTGTTCTAAAAAAAAACAAAGCAAAAATAGTTCTTTTTAGAAAGCTCTCTTTATTCATTTATAATTTAAAAGAAAACCTTTAGCCACTAAGAAAATTTGTCGTAATTTCCGTCTGCTATCGGATAGGATGTCGTAGTGCTACTGTACAACATTACAAACAGATAAAACTGTAATTTTCAAGTTGTAAACTGAGTCCGAATTAATTAAATAATTTCTTTGTGACGGTCGATGATGGCTCCTGAAGTCTGCGATGGTCTCTAGAGACTCCATACACCATACACCATAATACAGGCCGTGACAGAGAAGCTCCACAGACCGTAGTAGACGGATTTCAGAAAAGGAGTTTTATCGTGTTTCACATTTTAATCCTACAGAGATTGCGCTAACAGCTTCTTTTACTTGCAAATATTGTTCATAACCAGTTAATGATTTTGGAAAATAAAATAATTTTGTCAGCAATCGAAATTTGTGAATTAATTCATTCGAGGCTCGTCAGTACTTCAAAGTTTCAAATAAATTTCCCCCTATTTCTAGAACCACATATTATTATATGTTGGATCAAATACAAGTGAATAAACTACAAAAGAGTAGGTCGTCTAAAATAAAAGATAGCTTCTTTTAAATTAAACATCATGAAAAAGCTTTAAGAGACTTTGTAGTTCTAAGGATTTCATACCCTTCGAATGTTCCGAACGCTATGAAGTTGAGCATATTAATGAATAATGTGTAAAAAATTTGAAAGTCTAGTGCAATATACTTTCTGCGTAAAACATGTTCGATAAATTTCATCATCCGCAGAAAATACGTTTTGGGCTCAAGCACAATTTTTACTGTTTCCTACAAGACAACATCGAAATTCCCAGACCAGTTCTTGTCATGCAATATTTAAAAAATAGACTAATACAAAAGCTCTCCAACATTCTTTTAATCTATGTCACGCAGCACTCCGTTATGTTTGTCTTTAGAAAAGCAACACCTGGCTGAAAACATCTTTTTCTAAAAGTTTCTCAAGAAGAAATACCCGGCAGTTGTTTAGCTATTAAAAACACTGATTCGATGAGATTATATTCAGACACGCAATAATATTGAAAGGAACTCAACAATGAAATTAATAACCTTCTCAAAATATTTAGTATTTCTAGACGAGTTAAATTTTTAGAAAAACAAAAGTCTAGAAAATTAGCTAATCTATATTCTTTAAGGATTTTCAGACAGGTATTCTTTTTATGATTCGAATCTCATGAGATATTTTTATTGAAATAAATTGTGTGGTAAATTCCAACTTCGCCGAATATAATTTTCGCCGACTCCAACTTCGCCGAATAAAAATCTTCGCCGAAAAACATCGAATCAAATTTGATCCATTCTAGATATAGAATTTTATCCTAACTAACTACTTTAATAGTGACTTCATTAATTAACCCCATCTGATTTGGTAACCATCTAACGTGGTAACCAACTGACTTGGTAGCCAACTGACTTGGTNCCCATAACCACACCCACACACGCCCACACTCACATCTACACCTGTTGGCACCTGTTTAAACAAGGCAACAGATATAATTGACTTGGTTGCCAAGTCAGTTGGTTACCAAATCAGATGGGGTTAATTAATGAAGTCACTATTAAAATAGTTAGTTAGGATAAAATTCTATATCTAGAATGGATCAAATTTGATTCGATATTTTTCGGCGAAGATTTTTATTCGGCGAAGTTGGAGTCGGCGAAAATAGGCGTCGGCGAAAATTATATTCGGCAAAGTTGGAGTCGGCGAAAATAAAATTCGGCGAAGCTGTACTAATTCAATTGTGTCATTATTTATTTTTCTGAAATTATTTAGATCAATGTTAAAATTATATTTTTCTCGAAATTTCCTTCATTCATTTCATCATCGACATATTTATACGTGTTTATCGATTCTATTCATAATTATATCTTATACCACTGTCCTCTGGAATTTAACAAGCATTTCAACATGGCTTTTAGCTGTGACAGCGTTTTCATTGGAATTAATAGTACGCCTTCTCGCATCATTGGCTCAATATACTCTTTATGTACTTGATGCATATCGTTGTTTATCAAATGCTGATTCATTTGATGAATATATATTTCGTATAAAAGCAATAACATCATGTTGTGAATTTATTCTTGGCGTTTTTCTGCTCTGTAATGGATTCTATATTTTATGTTTTGAGGCTCGAGGCGCATTACGCGCATTTATGCTTGCTATACATGCACATTTAAATATAATAAAAAATTTCCGCCGTGGTTGGCAGATACTACGTAATCGAAGATCAGCATGGGATAATGTTAATCATTTACCATTGGCTACGGAAGAACAAATTCAAAATTATAATGATATATGTTCAATATGTCATAATATTTTAACAATCGGTAATACATGTATAACACCATGTTCACATTTATTTCATCAGAAATGCTTACAAAAAGCATTTTATGCAACACCGAATTGTGCCTTATGTTTACGGCCAATTGTTACCAACGAAAAAAATGGTCAATAAGAGTAGAAAGACAAGCGAACATTGTTGTTTTTAGTATTTTCATTATGGCTTTTGTGATGAAATAAATAAATCATATATTTATTTTAATTTAACTTGTGTATAAGATAAATTATTTTTTTTCAGATGACGAAATAAAGAATGGAAGCATCTACAAGTGTATGCATTAATAATGTAAATTTCCAATTTGACATTTACTGATTTAATTTAGACACGCCCATCGAAATCAACAAGTGTGGCCGCTTGCTTTTGGACTAATCCAGAAGTATTACAATGGATGAAAAATAGTTTACCTGAATTATTTAATAAATATGGCGGCTTTTTTAAAGCACATGGAATACGAGGTATGTCATATGTAAATAGAGTTTAAGTCTATGAAACTTTTGCTAAAACCTAGATGTTGTTTTTGTTTTGTGGAACTCACATATATTTTCGAAGAAAATGGTGAGTGTAAGTTTAAAAACGAGATTTTTGCGGGGGGGGGGGGGGGGGGGGGGGGGGGGGGGGCGGGGNTGATTACAGACACTAATGAGTTTAAAATTGTGCTAATTCGGAGCATGACTAATTACGCACTACACGAAAAAAGCAATGCTTGCCCATTACAGACCATAGCAAATAGTCTCTGCCATTGTTAAATATGCGAGTTAACAATTAATACTCTATTACAAACATAGGCAGTGACCTAATTATACTTTTTGGAAATCAAGGTAGATTTTTCAGATGAACTATTTTGAATTCTTTTAGTAAGCCTAAGGGATATATGTGAGTTCCACATTTTAGCCCCAGATAGGCTGCGTTAACAAACTTTTTTTTATCATGGTAGATCTAGATACACAATTATTTTTATATTGTGTATTACAGGTTTGAACAATAATCATAGTCGAGTATAGTGTGACTTAGTCTTTTCTTTATCATGATTACGTCAAAGATATAAAGTCATGTAGCAATCAAAAGTTTTTATTAAATTTCCGTCGAAAATTTACAGCTGATCGATGAAATATAGCGAACTAGGGATATAAAGTTTGAGCCAAATGAACAATACCACTCGGTATAGTCAGTGTAGATTAGCAAAACTTAAAAAAAATAAAAACAGGCACACTTTGATGAAGTGAACAGCTCTTTATTGCAACTGATGTCAATATTGACGACTCACTGTGCAGCATTTACACCTACATGGTCCTTTTGTCTAATTGACTTTGACTTATCATGTGTATTTACAGACGTATGTTCAACAGTTTTCTCATATTTATCTAATAAAATTCAAAATGTCGCTGTGGCCAAGTCATTAAAACTTATGATTAAACAAATCTGTACTCAAGAATCGCTCATATAAAGTTAAGTGAACTGATAAATGGCATTCATGAATTAATTTTTATTTTCATGCATTATGAAGATTCGACATGATCTCTATTCCAGTATATTCTCATAGAAGTTTTAATCACTAAATTTGCTGAAATGTTCCGTAATTTTGAATTTGGTCGAAAGGAAACGTGTTGAAAACAACTGTGAGAGTAGTAGGAATGTTTACTGTCATAGACTATGCTTATTGCCCGTTTTACTATTCGAGCAAATGTGAGTTAATCGAATTTTTGCATTAAAAATTCTTTTACTCGACTTTTGTTAGAATTTCACTTAACTCTTTGAAAAATTCCTTGAATTTATATATTCGAATATCACATCTTTTAATGTTCAGGTAAACACTAATTGAACGAAATTCAATATTTTGTTGTAATAACATGAATTGATTTTTTTGTTTCTGTTTTAATTTTAGGACGAACGTTATTCATGTTAAATGATAATCTTTTACTTGAAATGGGTATAACAGATTCACAAGATAGGTAAACATTCTTGATAATAAATAGATAATTGTTTTATTGGAATTATTTTAGAGCGCAATTTCGTATTGAAATCGCCAAGTTAAAAATAAAATCTGATTTACTTACATTGAAAAATACTCATCATAAAGGTAAAATAGTTTTTATTAAAGTTTAAATTAATGATTTTTTGTTTTAGGAAATATTCGATTTCTAGAAGAAAATCCAATCAGTGAATCACCTCAAAATGAAAATATTTAGATAAATTAAAATTTTTATCTTTGATTTTGTATAATTTTTCTTTTTATCTAATATTGATTTAATAAAATCAATCTATTATGAATATTCACATTGTATAATACAGATTCATTTTTAGATTTTTGATATTTGCTAACATCACAAATATTGTTTGATCCGTAAATGATTAATATTATTTTTTAACGATCATTATTCGTGTCTAATAGAAATATTTATATTGGAACAGAAATATTGTGATCTTGATTAATACGATCAATTCTACACTATTCGTATTGTAATCGAAGTTCAATTAACAAATCAATTATTTTTTCTTTCATATAGGTAGTAATCTGGTTTTGGTATGTAAAAATTCTAAAAACAACACATCGATCATATTTTAATATTCACTTAAATTAATTATTCATGTTTCTTTCCTATCGAATTTAGATGTTGGATAACATACGGAAACCGTTTTAATAGATAGAATTAAAAATGAATAAAGATAATCAGATATTGAATAAGAATATAAACAGGAAAGATATAACCTATTTAGATCGTATGTGTAGATTTTTTTATTGTATATAAAATGTTGGATTGATTCAAATTTTTAAAATCATAGTTTCTTAATTTATTAAAACGAACGAAAAGCTCTGTAAACTATTTGACTATCAACTAAAATCCTTTTGATGAGAAAAATAAGGTCATGGATTCTTTGTAAAAATATTTCTATGAAGAGCATCAAATTAACCATCATTTTGTTTTAATTATCTATCCTCTCTCGTTTCAGTTTTATAATTGAGTCTGAGAAAAATACTAAAACACTCAAGTGAATTTTACTCGATCGGGTACGATCGGAAAGGAGTAATGCTGATGGAGTTCATACATACTCTCTAGAATTCCGACGAAACCTGATAATGTGATCGTTCATTCTTCGAAAACAAAGACTCTCGCAACGATCATATATGCCTTCCGAACTTGTCTGACTTTGACTAAGCCTGTACGTTCTTACGCGTATCTTTTACAAGTGATTCCTCATAGGAAATAGCATGCGTCCAACATGTGTTAAAGTAATAGGAACAAAATGTCAAACTAATATGCTGATCGTGATAAATTATTGTGTTTAGACAGCTAGGACAAAATCAACAGCAAAGGATGCTGTAGAATCTGGCATCAAGTTTAACTTTATCACGCTTGTTCAAATAGAGATAGAGATAAGCGAGAAAAATAAAAGCTGAAACGGCATGCTTTGTACTTCGCGTGCTTCACGTTTATCTTTTTACTTAATTATACAAGTATTAAAAAATTTGAAATTAAGATAAATCCAAAGGAGGATAGTCTGGCATTTCATCTCTCTAAGATGAATGGAAAATCTTTCTCGTTGTTATTTCTGTTTATGTCTTGTTGATTGCATTTTCCTACATTACTGAAAGAGTTTTATTGTAGCTGTTTCGTTTTTCCTTTCAATTGGCCAGGAGTGTCAAGTTTCTAAATCTGACACAGTCTGTTATTTTTTTTAATTAAACTGCCTTTTTCAATCATAAAAGAAATTCTGTAAATAGATTAATATTCTGCGAAAACTTTTAGGTTTATCAAATGAGTCACCGGGTTTTTCTCTACTTAGCAATTAGAAGTTTCTAAAAAAAAGTCCTCTTAAGATTCGGTAACTAGATTAAAGCATGAATCTTATCTATTTTCCACAGGATATTAAAATTAATTGTATTTTCAGATACACTTAATTTAAAATGTCTATTTTCCACTCAAGAAAATGCTTAACTTCAAAAAGTCTGTCTTCGTTCTATCTTTATTGTAAATAATTGGAATTTCGGCTGTCAATATTTTGTCGTTCAGAATTAATATTAGTATGAAGTCCATAAGAAGATGAAAACTATAATCGGTACTATTTTTTGTCTTGTAAAAATCTATCAATCATTGTTCGAAAATATTTTTTATTACTAAAGATATATGATTGATCATATTCATGTTGTATCAAAACTGTTATTCATTTTAGATTACATACAATAATTTTAAATTTCATAGTTTCAACGTCAAATTTCACGATCGAAAACGGATTTATTTTTCTTTGAGACAATTTGTAACATTTCGTTTTTCAATGTGAATATTAATCAATTTGTTCGTTCAAGAACCATCACTTTCATTTTTTCTCCTTAGATATCATATGCTGCGAAGTAAATCTTACTTGAATGAAACAAATGTTTTGTTTTAAAATGGTGAATTTTGTTTTTTGTACTTTCGTTTCTTCAATATACAAGTTCTTTTCAGGGTCATGGAGTTTCATCTGATACAACTGGTCATACAATAGTAGAACAAAATTCCAATGAACATTATCTTGGTCTTGTGAATGTATGAGTAGAAAGAAATTAATTTTTATTATTATTGGAATAAAACCTCTAAGATCTTTATTGTCTGTTATAAAATATGTCAGTTTCTTATGCTGAAACCATGATGATATTTCCAAGAGCTTAGTTTGTCACAATTCTCAATCGGTAGAGAACTATCACAAAATAAACTCTTGGGAAAGCATCTGGATTTGGTTTCCATTTGAGTAATCGAAATCTCATAATTTGCATAAAAAGCAAAAAATTGCCGTCACTCACAATATTTTCTATTGATTGCTTTTAGTTTGGTAATACGTGCTATTGTAATTCAGTGCTTCAAGCTCTCTATTTTTGTAAACCATTTCGAGAACGTGTATTAAATTATCGTTCGACACAAAAGAGTAAAAAAGAAAATTTGTTAACATGTTTAGCAGATTTATTTCATATGATTATCTCTGGTAAACGACGAACTGGAGCATTACAACCCAAAAAATTTATTAATAAATTACGAAAAGAAAATAGTATGTTATATTTAAATTCTTGTTTAGTTTTAATGATCATTTCTTTCGCAGGCACATTTGATAATGATATGCAACAAGATGCACATGAATTTCTTAATCATTTATTGAATACATGTGCTGATATTTTACTTGGTTTGTATATTGAAATTTACGTTTCTTTTCTCATGATTTTAATTATTTATGTGTTATAGCTGAAAGAAAAGAAGAAAAAGAAAAACACGATAAACAACGAAATAAAGCAAATGTTGTTGCCGTTACTAATAATTATGGACAATCGAACGGTGATGGACAATATATTAGAACATCAGTCAGTATAAATGGTAATAATGACATGGCTATTGCTAATACGCCAATCGAAGATACTTGGATACATGAACTATTTCAAGGAACTCTCGTATCAACAACCAAATGTCTTAACTGTGAAACGGTATGAGGGAAATAAAATATTTATCACTTTTATTATTTCATCTATGTCTATGAAAAGTTGTCAACCAAATAATTCCATGCCGTAGGTCTTATTTTGGTTCTTCTCCGGCTAACGAGAAAAATCTTATATCCGATTAATTTTCTATAAATACAGATCTATCTGCATCATGCCAATTCAAATGAGTTTCAAGTATGATGATCAGTGCGCACTAGTAGTTTTGTCTTTTAAAAATTCTATATTTTTATGACAGCTTTTAAAATGATTGCCTAAAATTTTCATGTGAACACTGATTTGTTCAGTATCAACAAGAAACTTTCCACAGACACCAGTGTTAAAGAAATTGATTGCGTGTAAATAAAGAAAACTTTATTGTTCTTCCTATTCTGATATTAGTTTCTCAGTGTTGATAAAGAAAACGATTGTATTTACACAAATAGAATTGCAAAAAATGCAGTATCTTGGAACTAGTAATCTAAGATTGTGAACTATTTTCTGAGTACTCATAGCTAATTGGAATTTTCGTAATACACATATGCGCGACTCAAAAAGTGATATTTCATTTTGAACACTTCCTTCATAAGGACATTGTTTATTAACAATAAATAAACTATATTTGATAAAAGTATCAAAGTTTTAATTTCATATCGAGAGACCTTCTGAGACCTTTTCAAATAAAACTATTGAGAAAGTCGATTAACTTAAATTCATACAATCAACAATCTACTATTGAGTGGATCATGTTTTCTTTTCAGTTTTGCAAAACACTCTAAAAACACATGGTCTTCATCAGACGAACAATCCCTAGTCAACTCTCCCTAGAAGAATCTTCAGGGAGTCCCCTGACGAATCCCCGGGGAGTTGTCGGGGGAGAGTGGACTAGGGATGGTTGATAAAAAATAATGGTATTCGATTTTCCATAGTTTATTTCCTTTTCTAGAAGAAAGAATTATACGCAACTTAAATATCTTTAAAGTTTGTTTATGTTTGTTTGTCAAACCAATCAGATTTGAGTATGCACTAAACCAATAAAAATTTCGGCAAAGGCTCTTCGAAAACGTTCAACCGAAGTTAGTCGGAGTCGGGGTCGGGGAATCCTAATCTGTGATCAGTTTTTTACTCCTACCATTAATGATTTTGTTTTGGAGAAAAATTCGTCGAAGGTTGTTGGAGTTCAAAAACAGAAACAATGATGAGTTTATTTTACTAACTTAGAAATGGTGAGAAATGGTAAGATTCGCTAATCCGATCATAGTTCTGGGGAAAACATCACGGGAGAGAAATCATGGTAGAGGTCGCAATCTATAATAAATGGTGGATTTGGATACTGTTCTACATGATTTTCCAGCAAAAATTCGTTCGTAATCCAAGCTCAATGCGGCGCCTTGCATTATCATCATGAAAGATGAGACCTCGTGTTTCTCTTCGTTCAGATACAGCCTGGAAGACTTGTGGTAAGCATGCATTGACATACCAGCTTGCATTCACTATTGCACCTGTTTCTAATGAAACAGACTTAATTAAACCGAATTTCATGAAAAAATATCCACCATTCTTTTCCCCGGCACTTTTGATTCGATGAATTTTGATTGAACGTGGATCACTTGTTGACATCCAAACTTTTGATTGTTCTTTTAATTCGGGATCATAATGGTAGAACCAAAATTCATCACCAGTAATAATGTCAAATACACAGCGAGACTGACTTACTTCGAATCTCTTTAGCGAATGGTGGCAAAATTGAATTCGCAGCTATTTTTGGACGTCGGTTAGTTTGTGCGGTACCTATCGAGCACAAACTTTTCTTAGATTTAAATAATCCTGAACAATCGAATTAATTGTTGTGGAGCTGATATCCAATGTGTTTTCTATTTGCTGATATGTCGACTGAGGATCATCTTCAATTATTTTTCATAAAGCATCAATTGTTTGTTCATTAACAGATGTTGAAGGACGACCTGAACGTGGAGCTTCTTGAACACTAAAATTATCGAGTTGAAATTCGCGAAACTAATTGAAGACTGTGTGATCAGAAGGTGCTTGCTCCCCCCATGCTTGCACCAAACCGGCATGGCTATCCTTGTATGTTAAGCCAACTTTCCAATCATATAAAATCATAGTGCGAAATTGTTCACGTGAGAGTTGAAAACTCATATCGAAAGTGATGCGAGGGTCACAAGAAAAAAAAGAAAAAGTATAATGATGGATAATGCGTTAACGGTTGAAATTTTGCACATAGTCCTAAATATGTTTAAGTATTATAGCGGAATAGATGCCCTCAAATTACCATTTCTAGAAGAGTTGTATGAAAAACCTTTTGTAGTGGCCTATGTATGCAAATAGGTATTACACATAGAAATGGACAGTTCGATGCGCTAAAACGCAATGATCCGTAGCGTCTATTCTACAGAGAGAATTTAAGCGAATCCATCTATCTGACAACAACAGTGAGGTTTTTCGGGTCTACATATTAACAAACTCAAATAATTTGGTGCCAAGACTTCATACTGAGCGCAATAGTGTGTTCTGAAGATGATCAGTATATTAGTAAAATTAATTGAGAACTGCGTCGGTTAGTCGCGAGTGGCGGCCCGTAGAGACGCCGGCGAACGACTAAACGTTGATATTAAAGTTTTACCGTAGGTGTATTTAAGCGAAGATTCAGAGAAGATAGTATGGCTTTCGAAAGAATTCCACCAAGGCTTTGCTGATGGTCGATTCTAGTAAGGCAGTACTTTGAAGAAGAATCATCAAATAAAAACTGTGACCAATAATTCGATACGAAGCCTAGACATTGCAATTTCCTACTGCGAATTCTTGTATTATAAGAAAAACTAATTATTTGCAAGAAAGAACACCTAAATCGCCCCGACCATATGTGGAAATTGGCCATTAGTAGAGGAATCAGAATTAGCCATGGAATGTCTAGTTGTGAGTGGCGACTCTATGGGCCGCCGACGAACGGCTAGACGTTGTGTTGCAGCATTCGTTCCAAGATACGGCTGTAATTAATAGGAAAACTGCGAAGTCTACCAATGCAGCTGATTGAAATAGTATTCCACATCGGTTAACAACTGAAAGACGTTTCTACATACGAAGTTCTGGAAACACTGACGTGAACATAAAACACTTTCATGCTGAGTCTGACAGAAAACGCCATTGAATAAATTTGAAAGTGTCAGCAATGTAAGTATAAAAATTCCCTTCGTCATTATATTTATGCCGAATAGAAAGCTGCAAAATCATTTTTTTTGGAACAGGACCCGAGTCCGGAGATGAAGATGTTTGGAGCCTGATCCGAAGGTCTTTACTACCAAACGATCGAAATATAACAAACAAAATGAACGGAAAATTTGATTTTCGTGTATAAATCTCTTTTTCACTTTCTGTGGTTATCTATTTTTCTCTGTATATGCCTTATTCGCTGTTATTTTCTAGCAAAATAAATGGAAACTATTTTACCATTATCATAGACGCATCTAGTTTTTTTCTTGATTTATTCACTTTTTATTTCAGAAAGTGTCAATTTTTTCCTCACTTGAAAACAAAAGTGGTATATATTGATATGTGAAATGATGGGAAATCCAAATGTCACCTATAGTAAAAATTTACATATGTCATTTTCCGAAAGCAAGTAATGCAAGGGAAATCCAGCTCGAATGGCACTCTGTATTTAGAAGGTCCGCGTTAGTACAAATATCTGTTATAAGCAAGGGGGAAAAACGATCCCGGATCCCAATAGATCGCAATGTAACCTGATGAATGTTTCTAAATATTTCTGAGACCATATTGACTTCGGATTTTTCTTGCATGACTCGCACAGGTGTCCATTAAGATTTGATGCAGTTAAGCAATATTATATTTCGATGATTTCTGTTATCGATTTGGTCAATTTTTTTTATCTTCTTTACAATAAAGATTTTCGGAATTTTTGATGTTTCGTTCAAAGTTGTTTAAAAGCTTATTGTTGTAGAGAAAAAAGCTAAAACATGGTAGAAAATGTGAGTTATATGCATACGCAGCAGAACGTATAGTCTTGCCCAAAAACAAATATGAGACTAGATCAAACGCAAATTTAGTCTTATTCGAAAAGGCAAATCGCATAATATTTTGGAGTTGCCACCTCTGCTACGTTTATTTATATGGTGTAATCTGGCTTCGTTGAGGCACTTTGTGAGAATATAGGAATACATAGGAATTAAAAGTATCATTTATATAGGATCCTGTATTCGTATATAGCACATATATAGGACCCTGATTCAGGCTAAGTTTTAGGCCCTTTAACTTGAATAATTGAATCTTATTAAAAGTATGTACAACTGAACATCACTAAAGCTAGTACGAAAAAAATTGAAACCGCTTATAACCTAGACAGTAATAAAAATAATAGAACAAAAATTTTTATCGAAAATTAAACAAAAATTGAAAAAATCATTATTAATAATCTATAATTCAAACTGATCTTCACTGATCGTATTTTTTTTTGTTTCATTTGGAATTCAATATATGATCATAGCCCGATTCCACTTGGATTCTGTAAAAAAATAGGGCGAGTGTTTGACTCAAGAATCTTTAATAAAAAAAAATAAACAATTACATCGCAGTTTAACCATGTTGACAACAAAGAGAAACGAGCAGTATATACATATATGCTAGTTTCCAATCGCGGCTTCCACCTTAAAATAATACAATGTCAGATTGTCGGAAAAATTTTCGTTAAAACTTCCACTAGTCCTAAGATATATGGTAAATTGGAATTCTTACTGGTAAAATGTGTTGAGACAATGCTGTTGCAAGTATTGCAATCATCTATGAAAGAACTAAGTACTGGCTGAAATACCAATAGATAATTTTCTATAAAGTTGTTCTTCTATAGAAAATGTTTCTTAACTTCCTGAATCCTACTTCAACTCCTCGATTGGCAATGGTATTATCTGGGATACCATTTTGTCTGCATAGTTTTCCAAGAAAAACTAATCCAACCACTATCCCGGGACTATTAAAGATTTTAACGAAATATTTTCAGCTAGTCTGGCATTGAACTTGTTCAAAGTGAGAATCCGAGATTAACCCAGGCAGATCTGGAAGTGGACCGAATGCCAGATTGAACTTTGGCATGTATATGCCACTAACATCTATGGGCTTGGTTATATAAGGTATTGAGAATATTAAAAGTCGTGCACAAATCGTTATTTATAGCAAAATATGAATTACGTCAAAAGAATCTTCATTTTTCCGAACAATTCAGTAATATAGGAGATTAATATAGGATGACTACGAAGTCCGGTTATAATGAAGAGAACTGAAAAACTGAGACAATAGTAAAATCAGTAACCGTGTTTGCATGGTTCATAGTAAAACATTTTATCTTATTTGCATGAAATAACATGCAAACTTATTAATCATAGAATTATGCAATCTGTAATCACAAAAGTTAGTTATATGAGAGGATACATCTTCTATTTTATTATAGTCATTCTCTTCATTTTATTCAGTGCCACGCAGTCATAATAATTAATTAATGTTTAAAAAAAATGCTGACTAAACAATTATAGTCTGAATAAAGTTTAGTTTTATACTTACATCTGAATATCGAGCTACCCCTTTTTTCAAATGCATATATTCCAATGATTCTATTGGTGCAGTAGGAGATTATTGTATAATTCATAATAATCAAAGAATACTTTCACGTTTATATAGATACTAACTATATAAAGGATATTGTGTTTTCAGCATAGTAACAGTTCTAAATTCTAGATTGTAAAGACGATGTTTTATCGAAACGATTTGCTAGATCGATACTCCAATAGTTTACGAAAAAATAAAATAGCCAAATATTGTGCTCTCCATAAAAAATTCTACAAAAGAAATAACTTTATCTATTTTACTAATCTTTTACTAAATTCTCGAGATAAAAACAAGGAAATATGTTCTTTCACTTAAGTCAAGGATACGGGTATCATCTGCTTTCCAGACGCACACCTACAAGAACATCCTACACACTCAATTAAACTCTCTTGTTAGAACCAATTTTTAATCCTAAATAAATGATTTTTGTATTGTTTTCTAACTTTTCCCTGTTTAATGAAACTTAGAAATTCTGTCTACAAATAAAAGTACGAGACATAGCAATGATTTTTTGTGGCAAAAGTTAAGCAAATATTCCGATGCGGTTTATCACCTGAAATTAGTAAATTTGTCTCATACTTCGCTGTGAGAAGCTAGGTTAGGATAGCAAATCAACTTCAACTGAGCTTCACCCAATTTCATAAAGTTCCACCCATCCCCCTCCTGAAATATCGTAAGACAGCGATTTCCTATCATTCTCGCCCTTATTCTAGAGAACTCCTAAAATATTTTGAAAAGTACTCACGTGCATGGATAGTCTCAAAACAACATAAATAAGTGAATGTCTTAATGGTTCTTCTCCTACCTACTGGAAGGTAATAATATAGTTTCTTAATAACCTAATATTACAAAATATCATATATATATAAGTTCGAATTATGAGCATATTGCGTAATGGCCAGCCTACTTCTTCTATCACGTGTTTTAATTTGAAAATTTTTATAATATGAATCTTATTGATGTCTTTTGTTTTTATAATTTCTTAAAAACATAACTTATACCAATGAATATCACTGGATCTCATGGGAACCCAATAAATCCCATTGGATCGTGGGATCCGCTTTTCCCCCTTGATTATAATACGGCCGAAAATTGTAAATACTTAAAACACTTTTGTTTCATATAGCACTTTAGCTTGTCAGTAACAGCAAAATATAGAGAGATATTTTATAGAATTAAAAAAAGTTGATATCACGCAATAGAAATTCCACCGGTCACTATCTCTAAAAGTCGTAAATCAACTAAATCAATTATCTCATTGACAATCAACTGTGCTTTTCTGCTCTTTCTATCGGTGAGAAAACATTCTTTCAGGAAAAGGTCGGAGAATCCGTAGGATGAGCGTTACTTGTTATTATATGTATTCTATCTTTAATATTTAATAAAATAGTTATTTTTCATAGCGACCGCTTATCAGTGGAATGACGTGATAGTTCTGAGATGTTTTCCAAAAATGAAAAAGAAGATGTCTTATCTTTTTCTTTCGCCACACAGCATAAAATGAATTATTCCGATTCTTTATTTATTCTCTTAATAGTTCTATGATTACAATAGGATCTTATGGAAATTAACAAAGCTTTATTACAGTTTCTAACAAAAGAAACAATATGATATAGGTCATTTCTATTTCAATTGTATTTTTAGAACAAATTATACTCGTGCATTGAAGCAAAGAAAGCTTCTCATTTTTTTTTAAACTTCAGTGAACAACAGTAGTATGCAACGACTGTTGTCCGGATCTTAGCCAGGGTGGCCAGATCGAAAATTGAAAAATCAGAAATCTTTTTGTAAAAATCAGAAAACGATCAGAAAATCTTTTAGGAAAATCAGAAGTTTATCAGAAAGATTATTTTCTGTGAAACGGCGACGTCTGTATAAAATGCTAGCATTAACTATTCCACTACTTTTATTTCATTGGCTGGTACTTCATTTTCAAAGATTTGTCACTATAAAGCTGAATATTCATCAATCGATAACAAATCTTCACAAAAAAAAACTTTTTTCCTTTATATGTCGAAATGATATTGCTGTGGCTAATTAATTTACTTCAATTTGTTTCTCTTCACAATCAAATTCAACCATATTAATATCATCCAATAGATAATTTTGTTTTTATTTGTGGAATGTGCAAGTAGATAAGATTCTTGAAACCAAGAAAAGAAATTTATCAAATTCTAGTGCATTGCTGTAGCTGAAGTTGCCTATATAAGTCAGAAATTACCAACGGATAATTGAGAAACACAAGGTGCCGCAATATACATCTATAATAGTAATGTGCTATAATTTTACTGAATTGCACTAGCAAAACTGGGATCTGAAATAGTTTCGAATTCAGAAAAAAAATCAGAAGAAAGTATTAAAATCAGGAAAAATTAGAATATAGTACGAAAATCAGAAGAAATCAGAAGATCAGAAGACACTCAGAAAGGACTTCAAATTTCAGAATTTGCCCCTACTTTTCAGAGGATCTGATCAACCTGGTCTTAGCAGAATAGACATTTTCAACAACAACAAAAAGACATGATGTCCTTCGATAATTGCTCAGGAATTCAATATGCGTGAACATCTTTTTCAGTATATAATTTGACCTCAAACTCAATTTCTCTTGGGAATCACTGTAGAATGAATTACCAAAACTATCAACGTAGATATTTATCAGAACTTCAAGAAAAATTTCTTGCTGATTCAAACCTCCTGAATACGTTCTTGTGGGAGGTCCCTAAAGATAAAAAATAGTTTACATTATTAATATTTGTTTGATCAAAATTTTACTGAAAACTGAACATTTTTATTATATAGTAAACTCTAATTAAGATTGTTGCCGTTTCTTTCTCTTTCTATTGAAAAAAGACATGAAAAGCCTCCAGAATTTTCTTTAATTTACTTTTTTCTTGATAGAAATATTTTTTGTGAGTCTCATTTTTTTTAAATAATTAAATATTTCGAATTGTTTCTAAAAATAAGAAAAAAAAAACAAATTCAAGCGTAATGTAAATCTTAATTGATGTTTTATTAAAAAAAATGTGGAAACTTCGGATTTCATCCGAGGGTTATGTGTACTGCAAAAAGTGCATGGGACATACGAGTCATTCTAGAATGTCTTAACACCAAAAATATCATGAGAAACTAGGCAATTTGATTTCTGGATGCAGTTTTTGTGCATTTTGAGACGTTTTTCAGGCGATGTTTCGTTAGAAAGCTACGATGTAGTTCAAAACTAATATCAGATTCGGAATCAGCGTTAAAAACTGATTCGATTTATATATGTTGTGAATAATTCTGAAAAATATTTGCTTTTTGAAAAAAATCCCTCTATCCCTCCTCAGGGATGGTCTGGTCAAAAATGACAATTTTTTCGATAGCTCAACCATTTCTTGAGGAATCATTTTCATCTTCGAACTCGACCAAGATATTCATGAGATTGAACTGTGTGAAAAGTTTCATCACGATCTGGCTCTCCTTTCGAAAGTTATCGTGCCTACGGACGGCCGGACACGCTGATCGATTCTAGTGTACTCACTTTTTGAGTGCACAAAAATATGCTATCTTCTCATAATCTTTCGATATTTATTGTTTGATTCCTAATTTTTTATACTAGATTGAGCAGACAAAAACAAAATATTTCAGAGCATTAATGAATTTTACAAAAAAAGGAAACACTGATAGATTGAAGAATTTTGGAGTAATTTCATGAGAGACCTATCGTTCAAAATTAAGTGAAACTTCTAGTGATAGTTTTGTCTTGACAGCTTATTGTTTATATTCATTCAAGTTCATCTGAAGAGTATCTAGTAGTTTCCTTGGTTCAAAGAATAAAAAAAAAATTTCTGCGTATTTTTAATAATGAAGCTTAGTTTGAAGTACCTTTTTTAATTATGGTTTATGGCAATGCGATAGATGCTGTCAACTATTATTCTTTATTAATAATTTTTGCAGCTTGTTTTAGACTTTATTTTTGAAATAATACAATATTCTTCTTCTTTTTTTTCCAGGTCAGCAGTAAAGATGAAAATTTTCTTGATCTATCGATTGATGTTGAAGAAAATACTTCAATAACAACATGCCTTCGTGTATTTAGTAATATTGAAACGCTATCGGGCGAATCCAAATATTATTGTGAAATCTGTTCCAGTAAACAAGAAGCAACAAAAAGGTTATATTAAAAAGCATCTAGAGCAAAAAAAAACATCTTCTAAGTCTTGTTATTATTTTTATTTATAGAATGCGCATAAAAAAACTGCCACGTATATTAGCACTTCACTTGAAACGTTTTAAATATTTTGAAGTGTTTAAACAATATAAAAAACTATCGTATCGTGTCGTTTTTCCATTTGAACTTCGATTACTCAATACGGTAAAAATTAATTTTCTGTTTTTGTTATTCACATTTTTTACTAGTTTCTTTATTCTTCTCGTATTGTTTATTTTAGTCAGAAGATTGTACAAATAGTGATCGTATTTATGATCTAGTATCACTTGTTGTACATTGCGGTATTGGTCCCAATCGTGGTCATTATATTGCTGTTGTTAAACGAGACGGCTCATGGCTTGTTTTTGATGATGAAACAGTCGATGTAAGAATTCTTTTCTTTTACATTATGAAACTGACATTATTTCCCGTTTGTTTCTTCTCCTAATAGCGACTGGATCCATCCAATTTTGAAGAATTCTATGGCGTTTCTCATGACCTTGGTCGTCAATCGGAAACCAGTTATATTTTGTTTTATGAAAGTCGTGATGTTTAACCAGAAGTAAATCAAGAGAAAAATCCTTACTTTCCATATGACAACGAACAAAGTCATTACTTCTATGTCTTAATGTTTTTGTTATCGTTCTCAATATGCAAATAGACATTTCAAAAACTACAACTTAAAAAAGAAGTGAACACACACAAATATGTGTAATATAAGCTCACACTAAGAAAGAAAAGGTGTTTTCTGTCCTATTTACTAATACTTCAATCGTATTTCTTTTCAATGCATGTGTGAGAAATTTTATTCTGAATTCAAGTTTTTTTTCATGTTGCTTCTTGTGTATATGTTTTATTAGTTTTCGTTTTTCTTTCACAAAAAAAAGAAAAGCAAACGAAATTTATATGTAACTAAATCAAACAATATAAATATATATCAATGAACATTGTCCTTGATGCACTTTAAGATATATACAGAATAGAGATCGTAATAATACATAAATCTCATAGATGTTTGTTTTTGAACGACTATCCTATATGATACAAAGTCCGGAAAGAGTTTTGAAATAAAAGAAATACAAGTCTAATCTAAATAGAGCAAGCATGTTACAAAAACAGCAGTGACAGACGACCACAAATGCCTCTTCTTTATTCTAAAACTTGACAAACATTTGAGGATGTATTTTTTCTACTAATAAACCATTAAAGTTATACTCCGAATATTGTAGCATCCTGTAGGATCGGTATGAAACACAATTGTATTTGATATAACCACCTTGTAATCTTGTTTGACACTGACTTAATTATATTATGATTATCCTCTTTCGCAATCGGTAAGTTGCAACAGTAGGCAGTAATTTGCACATCAAAACAACTTTTGATGAATTCCTTTTTACTTTTTATAATATCATGAGCTGGATTATGTTTCATACTTTAATCCTACCGGGATAGTTCTAATAGATTTTTATACTACTTGTCATCGGGTAGGTAATTGTAGGTTAGTAAAATCTGATGCCAAAAAGATGAATTAGATTTCAGGAAGAAAAGAGTTAGGCATCGTTTGTCAAGAACAAAAAGAAATAAAATATAACTGTCTATATTGTATATTCTATTTTCTGTTGTAACAGATAAATACTCAAAAGGCAAAAAAATACATCGTGAAAGTTATTTGTCAATTGGTATCGATATTTATTCATAATGCATCTTAATCCAAACTGTAGTAGAGACGAACAACTGGAAAAAAAACAATCTATATTTATAGTTCTTGAACCTAAAGCTACATGAATAGTGTAGGTTCAATCGTGAAAGAATTTAGCTCATCGGATGAAACAATTGTAGTGTCAGACAGATTAGCAAATCTTAGATAAGCTGTGGTCTTATAGGAAAAAAACTTTAGAGTACGAATTCTTTTAAAGAGAGCCTTTCCGTTTATCGGTATCTAACTAATTTTCTGAGACTATTATTCTTTGATGACGAGATAAAGGTTCTAAGAGAGAGATAGAGAAAAATAGAACTGTTTCCTCATACTTGCTTTTTATTTTGTTAATAAACTGTAACTTGTTGGTTACTCCTCATAGATACATGATTTGCATTATTTTTCTTTTCTTTTCTCAGAGTTTTTATTCTTTTCTCTCATAGGACTGTTAACACATCCCCTATCTTCGTCTAGTAGTTGTCATCCTCTCTACAACTAGTGCTTGTATTGTTGTTGATAGTATTCGATGCTTTCAGACTTAGATACGAAGGACAATCCACTGTATTCTATATCATATTTATCGATTGTTCTCAGTTTCTCAAATGAAACGAATCTCGGTTTCTACGCTTATTTATTTTTCTTCTTTGTCTCATTTATGGCCACTAGGGTTGCCAATTTCCTCTTCTTGGTCCTTCTGAAGAACCATGTTGCTTTTCTGCAAAAAGACTCATATCTTGATCGTAGACAAATCATGCAATATCAAGAGGAATATATACAGCTTTTTTAAGGAACTCCCACGTACATTTCCCACCTTGCAGAAAAATTTCTGCTGGGGGTGCTCAAAATGTTTTTTTTGTTGGTCCCACTACGGATAAATAATTCATGTTTTTTTTAATGAAATCATCACTTTCTTATTCACCGAAGTTTCTTCGCAATCCATTTCAATCATCTGCTTGTTGATCAAACATTTTTTTTCTAGTTAGTATTGAAAATTGTAGTAACAGTTATGCTCCTCATCGTCATGCTGGATCGTGTCAACAATGGGCATCATCATCTAATTGAACTAATCGACGATATTCATGGAGAGAAGACGTATCTCAGTTCGATGAGCTACAATTTTATTCTTCATCTACGATTATTATAACACATAAGAATTTCTTTGAAGATGATGTTTGAATAGGAAAAGAAATAAAATTCTACATAAAATAGAAGTAGTGACTGTGTAATCAGACATTAGTAATTGACATGATTAAAAGCATGCTGTAATATTAAAGAAAAAAGAAACTTGCAAATTTAAGAATCTTTTTTTCACAGTATTAATTAGTAAAAATTAGTGAGTAAATCCCTCTTTTTGTATTATTTAGATGCTCATCTCTAATGCTTTTCTAGCCATTATTATATTTTTATTCTTCTCACTAATTTTTCTTTCTCTCTTTTCACAATAGTCTTATTAAATAAAGAGAAAAATAGACTAAACATCTTCTCATATAAATGTAGTATACCGAGTAAACGATAAATAATTGTGACATGTAAAAAAAAATCAGTTAAACTATTCTTGCTTTGACTTATTCATACACACTAATTTATTCACAAGTAATAGGACTTTAATAATCTACATAATTACTACGATTTATTATTATTGTTGGTTTGATGAAACAAATTTTTACGCATAAAGTAGTATCAAAAGATAAATATGTAATACATTAAGAAAATTATCACTTGTTTTCTAAAAACATTTATTAATCATAGTTAAATTATGCAAACAAAATCATTTTTCAGAGTTAGCTAGTTAGTTTAATAGTAAAAAAGTAAGATATATTGAAATTTCAAGTACGGTACATAAGATTATATTTTAGCTATCGAATACAAATTTGAATTGACAACTCTCTCTCTCTCTCTCTCTATGTATATATATATATATTATTCATGGAGTATTTCAATTGAAAAATGAAAATTAGAAATGCTGTAGATATATGATTTTCTTTTTCTAGTTGACGAGAAGTAACATTTGTTTTTTTTTGTGAAGTCAACAGTAGTCTGAAATAGTGTTATTTACACGAATTATGAAGCCTCTCTCATCAGACAAGTCGTCAACTCCTTTGAATAAGCTAGCCATTTTTTTATGTTGGCGACATTTTCTAAATATACTCTGAATATTTAAGTTTTCTTTCTTTTAGACAAAATAAAAGCAGTACTCGTTCATAAAAAATGAATTACGATAGTAATTGTACTTCAAGCAACGGTTCATATGATTGCATCAATTATTTAAATAAGGATGGCAATAATTTATTCTTATTTATTTTTCCCATTCTTTTGGTAACTGTCATGATCATTGGTGTCATAGGAAATCTACTTGTTATTTATGTTGTACTTAACTATGGTCGATTAAAAACTGTCACAAATACATATCTATTACATTTAGCCTTATCGGATCTTGTCTTTTTAAGTGGTATACCATTTTTTGCATCATCTCTTATAACTCGTGCATGGATATTTGGTGGTTTTACATGTAAATTATTTTTTCTAACTCAAGGTGTTAATCAATATACATCGATTATTATATTAGCTTTATTAGCATTCGATCGATATTTAGCGGTTTGTTATTCAGCTAAATCTATAGTATGGCGTTCACGTGTCAATCCGAATTTACTTTTAATATTAACATGGATACTTTCATTCATTTTAATGCTACCAATTATAGCTTTTACAGCGACTCAAAATAATCCTCCTTCATTAGAAGTTCAGTGCATTATTAATTTTCCAATTTCTGACTCACGTTTACTCTACATGATATTTGTTGTGTATACATCAGCAATCACATTTGTTTTGCCACTCAGTTTAATGGTATACTTTTATATACAAATTGTTTGCCGTTTAAGACATAAAGTATCTCAACAACATCGTCGTTCACGTACATCAACACGTACACGAAGAAAAGTATCTGTTTTAGTTTTAGCTGTTATAAGCATACACATTTTATGTTGTTCACCATATTGGGCATTTCAAATGCTAGCAACAAGTGAATTATTACCTCAACAAAGTCCTATACTTTTACCAATATCAAGTGTAGCACAATTTCTTTTATTTGTTAATTCAGCAACAAATCCTATCGTATACGCATTTCTAAGTGGAATATTTCGTTTAAGTTTCAAACATGTTTTTTATTGTTGCTTATCAACAAATAATGATCAATATTTACAAGCTAAACGAGTGATGAAAACAAACTTAACAATAACAGAAAATAATAATAATATTTGTTATTCAAAAAAACAAAACATACCAATGCGCAGTGTGTCCGTGAACAATAATGCAGTTCAATCGAAGCCAAATCAACAACGTCTACTATCATTACCAATGACACAACCAACTTCAATGGTAGTCAACGAAGAAAATCAATGTTCACCAATACCACCAGCTACTTCGCTATCTGTTTCTGATGTGTCATACGGTTCCGAGGCTTAAACCTATTTTTTCCTATTGAATATTTTTCTTTTTCTTTGATGTTGTCCGCGTTATTTTGTTAAAAGTACCACTGTTTTAACTTTGAAGAAATAAAAACAAAACAATTTATCTATTTTTGACTAAATCCCACTCGCAGAATAGAAGCCCACCCGCTGGGTTAGATTTTTCCGTTGAACATCAAAGTTTACTTCATGTAAAATGAACTGAAACCGATGAAAAATGAAAGGATGAACATTTCTTTATCAAATAACGCAAAATTTGGTATCTGGTCATGCTTTGTTATAAAATTATAGCTTGCGCAACAGAGACACCACTCATGGGCTTCTATTATGTAGGGGAGTTTGTAGCGGAGATTTTGCTGTTTAATCATCGGACTGCTATTTATTATTATATACTAGATAATTATCATTGAAATAATTATATATATTTTAGAATATTAGATTAAAAGCTTTTGAAGGAGGCATGAATGAAGTTCCCTCTACTAAAAGGAGGATCATACAAAAAGTGAGTTATATTCGTCCGGTCGTTCGTTCAATAGGACAGCAGATGCACAAATTCAACTAAATTCTCACAATATTTCTAGGAATAATTTTGGCGAAAGGTTTCCGGGATAGGGGAACTCGAATCCGTCGTCAAATTTTCAAAAATTTTTGATCCTCAATTGTTTTAGTAAAAAACATCTGTTTGAGGAAATAATTGTTTGTTTTTTTAGGGAGAGAGAGTGACTTTTTTAAGGAAAAAAAGATTTTGTATAAGGTTTGACAAAAAGTTTTTGGGGCGGATTTATTAGATTTCAAGTGTAGTTTTTCGAAAAGATTTTGTCATCGTTTTAATAAACAAAGAGGGTTGTACAGAGGTCTATTGCACAGAATGAACACATGCGCTTTTGAAAAAGTAAAACTAAATGACTAGCAACTGACGAGTGACAGGTATTTCGACAGCATTTAAGAGTAGCATCGACGACGTTATTAGTGATTTCATCCTCCATATTTTGTGATTAGTCATTCATGTGCCGTAGTCAATTGGCTATTTAAAGAATAGAAAAAACAAATCCATTTCATTTCAGCTATTCACGTCTCAAGTAAGACCAAATATTTATTTGAAATTACAAAATTATTTGTTAAATTTTAAAGCTTAAATCAAAGATGAAATATCGTTTTAGATAAAATAAAATTTTTTTATGAAAATTAATGAAACAAGGCGTATGAGAAATTTTTTTCACAAACTTATAAAATTCAATATTCTGAAGATACATTTATCATACAGAAGACAGTTCATCGATTTTTTATTTGTTACTTAACGATAGTAGTTTTCGATTTAAAATGTTCGTGTTTTTTGTAACGATATAAAATGAATGTGTATTGTTATCGCGTATCTTAATTCGATCCATAATTTTTTTCTCATTTGTGCTTATGTTTGCGTTTACATATGTTGTAATGTTTTCAATAGAAATTTTTATTTAGTTTTTCTCGCATTCTGTTGATAAATGTTTTATCTCTACGTCCTAATTAAAAAGCATTTTTAAGATAATAAAACAATTCGTTTCTGAAATTCCTATCATGCACGTCACTGTTCTATCATCAGTTTTTAAATAAAATAAATTGAGCGCATCAGAAAGATGCAGAACAAAATATAGATATCTGAGCATTTTATAAAAACCCACCAGAGTACTACTGATGAGTAATTAAATCCACGAGTACTCGTTGTGCCGATATTGATGGCACGCTTCGATGATTCTCCTTCCTTCTCTTTCTGTTCTCTTTCCATTGTTCTAATGTATCTCTCTCCTATATATACGTGCGTCATGTATGAAGTTGCTACACTCTGGAGATGTCAGATGACACAATACACCATCATGCCGATGGGCATAGGCGACACTCTCTAGTTTTGTCGTTACACTCTGGATAACTTGAAGTAGCCTAATAAACATCTTTGCCGAGAGTGGCACAAGCTAATCCAATCTAGTTGTTCGTTACACTCGTGAGTTCCCAGGGCATTTTCTAGCGCGAGTGCTTTTGAGTACTCGCTGGGTGAGTACATTCACTAGGACAGTAAATAATGAGAGTGATCAGTTTATTATATAAAATAGCAGTAAAAAAATATCATTTGTACCAGTAAAAAAAGGAAATTTGATAAGTAAAAGAAAAAAAGGGTGGGTGTGGATGTGATATGATGGTGAGTGAGTGGGGATTGCAGTTGTTTGTGTCCACTAAAATCATTTCTTCAAATTCAGCCAAAGCCATAACCCACCCTAAATCACTTTGGTGTACTTTTTCGGATACTCAATCTCCACCAATATAATTTTCACCAATTATTGACAGGAGTCCAGGGGGTTTATTGGCGAACGTCGACCCAACTTTCGGCAATATTAGCGAAGGGCATATATGGACATTCGCCAATATTCACGAGAGTCAACTCGAGCAATTCACTATACTAACGACAGGCTTTGAATCATTCAACTTTGGATCAAAAATTGCTGTACGTTCGTCAAGTTGGCCAGAACATAAGATAAACTGTATGGGATTTGTGAAGAGTCCATATCATATATCAATATCGTTTGCTCTAATAATTGAAAATGTGGTGGAGTTTCGCCAGTATTGGCGAGTGTCATATTACCAAAATTCTGGATGCTCTACTTTTTGACTTCTTTACTTATTGTTTGCTTTAAGTAACTGTTACTCTATTTTATTGACTAATATTACAATTTTATTACATAACTTTTAATTTAACAACTGATACTTTAGTATATAACTGATCATTCATTCAATCAACAGATTTCGTAATCTTTTTTCTTACTGATCATACGATCTATTTTACTGATAATCTAAATCCATGCCATAAATAAAGTTGCTTCAAATAAGAATACGGCTATCGCTGGATTGAATATTAAATGCTTAATGATCTTTCTTTGCTTGAGAAAAAAATTATTATTTAAGCAAACATGGCTATGGCAGCAGTGTTAAACTTGAAACTTGAATTCAGTTGAAAATAGAACATTTCAATTTTCAACTCATAGCGATATATGTGAGAGTCACGATTCTTCAGAATGCTATTGGTTTAAAATTTGAAAATTGAATTCAAGTTTCAACTTTGACATATATGGGTTATGGAGAATGCTGCACTAAGGTCTTTTTTATCAAACAGTTGAACATAACTTCATGACTGTATTTTGTGTATAAACACTAAGATATTGAAGACTTTTTTCACAGTCTTCAGTTTATTATTGATATGTCAACTTTTATTGTAGCACGAAGAATTTATTCAAGCTTAACCCCAGAATTTTAGATTAGCGCATCTACGAACGTACGCAAACTGTATAAGTACTCGAGAATCTTGTCTTATTCTTCTCTAAATTGTGAGGAATTTATCGCATGTGTATATGCAGATGAAACTGAATTAAATTAGTCTCACAACAGTTGTTTTCGGGTTTCTTGAAAATTTTCTTTGTTTTCATCTAATAATTATAGAATGAAGCGAAGCTTTCAATCAATCATGCAGCATTTAAAAGGATCACGTTCACCGCATACATGAAACAAAACTATTGGAGGGGACTAGCCGCTCAGTTAAAAAGCTGTTGTCATTATAACCCAGGTCGAGCGATCCGGCCTGGGAACGGCCGGTCCCGGATAGTTCCCTTGATTTTGAGGAAGCAGCATTCCGGTTGGAAATTTTTTGCATTTTTTCCGGTGCTTTCCGGCAGGAATTGATCGTAAACCACCGTAACTTGGCAGGAATTCTCGGGAAAAGACCGACCGTATTTTTGACCGGAATGCTGCTTCCATGTTCCAGCGATTTCCCGTGTTTTCCTGCTGGATATGGTGACTTTCCAGCATATTCCCTGGAGTATCCTACGGGATCCGGTGGCCGGAATATTCGACCTGGGAAGACTGCAGGTCTTGCAGACTTATAGAATAGTTATAAGTTGTTTCGATCAGAAAAGTTGAAACAATTTTCGAATATGGTAGATGCCTTGACGTTCTTCCGAAGACAGATTGTGAAATATTTGAAATTTATATTTGTCGCGAATATCTTAAAAAGTTTAGCTTTTCCTGATTGCGACTGGGTTTGATTCAAAACATTTGTGTGTTCGATTTTTGTATCTGTGAACCTGTACCCAGAAATGCATATATACATTAGAGACCGAAAAGGTACGAAAATAAAATGAATCTACATGAGTTTGAGCAAAAATCAGGACAAAGCTAATCGAAATCGAGTTAGAAAAAGTTAGTTTGATTTGATCTCTGATCTACTCGTGTTGATTCATGTTAAATATCTAGTCCACAGATCAATTTGAGTTGTAACTTTACTAAAATAGAGTATTTCGATCGTAGCTCTCTTAAATGGATATTTTTCTTCACTCCGTTATCAAGGTGATCGAAATTTTTCGGAGCATAGCTTGAGTTGTACCCCTAGTCACCTCTCCCTATAAGAATTCCCAGGAAGTTCCCTGACAAATCCCCGGGGACTCACGACAGGAAATCCTTAGGGATTTTGTTCTTTTGCGGGGACTCCCCGGGGAGTTATACGGTCATAATGGAAGAAATATCTAATTACTAATAAATTCTTCTTAATTTTTTAAAATTTAAAAGTTTCAGCAATTCTCCCCGGAGAAATCTCCGGGAGCCCCCAAATAAAGTCGTCGGGGAGTCGTCGGGGGGAGAATGGATTAGGGTACCCAAGTCAATGATTCCGGAGAACGGATACTATGGGAACCGGCAGGAAAATGCGAGAAAAACCACCGTATCCTGCAGGAAAGCACTGTAAATCGCGGAAATCGGAAGCAGTGTCCCGTCCGGAATTTTGCGGTTGTTTTCCAGTGATTTTCCAATCAGTTCCAGCCTGAAAGCACAGGGAAAATTCCGACCTGAACACTGCTTCCACGTTCCAGTGATTTCGAGTGTTTTCCTGCCGTACGAATTCAACCCGAGTAGCAGATTGGGTGCACTTAACTTCAATGTTGGCATCTAGCATTAGTAAGTAGTACTTAAATGACATTTCCTTGGTGATTCTTCCAAGCAAGTTTTCTATTGATGCTCGGTTATCAATCTCTTTTTTCCTGAAAATCATTTCGTAGCTATAAAATATGAAGTCTCGCAGCTAGATAATTTTGGATAGCTACGTTCTACATGACTGAATCCCTTTTAGTAGAGGGTTGGCGACACTAACGTCGCGTTACCATATAATAAATATTCAAATGATGTTCATGTTAATGTGAAATAGCATGTATTTTTAGATACACACGCAAGAGTTTCGGCAAGCATGTTAACTACGATTTTACATGTGCCTTTGAAAGAACGATATTAAACTTATTGGACGATTGTGAAGCATTCAATAATTATTCTTTATTTTTATGATAAGATCACTTTAGAATTTTAATATTGAAATTTTATGAAAATTATAAATAATGTTTATAATATAATCGATATATGAATAGAAAAAAAATGCACACTAAACGTCTGATTTCTTTTCTAATTACAACAAGCGAAGTTCTATGAGAAGTTAATGCCGATTAAAAGAATAATTTATTAGAATTCCTTTCCAGTCTATTAGATTAAATAATTCATATTTTAGAAAAAAAAGTCTCTTCAAATGAAATCATAGATATTAATAAACTTGTATTTCATATGAAGTTAGAAAATGTAACATAGAGCGTTCTTTCTAGTGTTGAGTAAATAGAAAAATGCAATAATCGACTGGCGTGACTTTCGGAATTATAGCAAATAGGATGCATATAATTTAATGGGATAATGCGACTGTTTGTGGTCGTTTCAATAATTTAAAAAGATTTACGAGAAGCATCCAACCAGGTCGTAGTCATGTCTGCAAATTTTCATCCAATCAAAGAGTAACTTGAGTTATTTTTTTAATAAAGTTAAATGACACTTTCAAACTAGACAGTCTGATTACAGTGTATTTTTATTTGAAAGAACTCACAAAGGTTCGACGTACGTAGATAATTATGTTGGCGTTGTGTTTTCACTATATACTTTTCAAAGTCAAGTTAATAAGCTAAACTTTTAGGCGAGCATTTCTTCTCTATATTTTGATAAGATACAAAATCGGCACATATATTTTATTAGGTATCTAATAGCTGAATACAAATGCAGGGGAATTTTGTTAAGTGCATTTCATTTATCAATCGAAAATAAAACTATTCCACTAAAGAGAGTTTTTAGACTACTTGTACATCAATGGAATAAATAAATTTTCTGTGGATATTTATCATTGTTAAATATTTTACTTCTTTTGAAACTCCATAATTCAATTATATTCATGTTTAATGAACTTCATTTTTCTTGTATTTGTAAGTATTATTATCTCGTTTTCTCATTCTAATTTCTATTGTTGCTTTGATTCTTATTCATGATCTATCAACGTATTTGTTGTACTAAAGTGGCACTCTTTTTTGAAGCTATTTTCCATGATTCAATTAAATGTCAATTCACATGAGACGAACGCTCTATTGTTACAATTGAGCTTTCATCTTAATATTACTTATAATCACATTCATTCATAAAAGTATAAATCATTCATAACTAAAAATCTTTAATTGTCATTCATTTGAGACAAATATTAAATTGATTTCTAAATGACTGAAACCATTGCATCATTAAGTAAACATCTGTAGATAAATTTCTTTGGTGAAGCTATTTATGTTATGAAATCTGTACAAGAAGATTTCTTAAAATAATCAGTTTCTGGTTGATGAATACTGTGGTTGATGAAAAGACCTTCGAAATTATACTTATAGTGATGTTTAGACTTTTACCTACAAAAAATAATGATAATTTCAGTTTTAAATAAATTGTACATTGTTAATAATATTTATTAATAAATATACATACTTATAAAAACTGAATCGTGTTGAAGAGATTTATCTTGCCGGGTTTTTCTCTGAAAATAATTGACCTTTTCTCAAATTGCGGTAAAAACAACCTTGATGAAAAAAAAATGCTTTGTTTTTCAACAGTGCTATTGAAAAATACTTCTCATTCAATCAAAGTATCCAATCAAGAAATATTTTTCTCAAGTAGTTGAATCAGTTACAAAAACATTCTTACATAAGAGAAATCTGGCGTTCTTTCACTTTTCAAATTTGTCATTGATCAATGTCAGTTAGACCTAGCATTGAGAGAGAAAAAAGAAACTTTGAGGTATATGGCATGCAGGGCATATTCATTTCAATATAGATGTCAGACTGTTCGTTTCTTTAGACTTGTTTCTTTTCTGAATTCATTTGGAACGTGGATAGATATGCCATAGAAGATCACAGAAATATATCGATAATAATTTATGTTAAAATTACGAATATAATAGTTGAAGAACAATAATATTAATTAATAATATATATTTACAATTTATTCAAGTGACCATTTTACGGTTGACTTTTCTCTTTATGTCAACAGATTCCATACAAGTTCTTCTTTCTCTTTCATTTAACATTTTAAAATACAAGGTTAACATCACACTAACTATTTATTCATATTGTAAATATCTCAGGTGTTTCGTAATATGTTACATTAAGAGTGTACTCGTTATTATCAGTACAAGTATTTTTTTTCAATTAATAATTAACATATTTCCTATTGATGATAAATGAACCAGATCAGGGATATCTATTTTAATATAAGTAAAATATGCACATTTACTTTCGTATTTTATTTTTTCTTCTATTTGAGAAATAGTTTAGGACAAAATGTATTTCATGACATGAAATCGGTTGTATAAAATATCGAAAAGAAAGAAACGAATCGTCTGTAAGTCGCCCTGTAGGTAAAAATTAATGGGCTATAGAGATGTAATAACACTAACGCTGGTTTTCAAGGAGAGTAAGAGCAAAAAGTAAACCTCTCAAAACCAATCAACTTCTTTGCTGTTGTCACTCAAAACGTTTCTTTAGTTTTCTACTTGTCAATTTTGTTTATTATTTCACTGGTTAACGTTTTTTTTTTTTTTCTTCAAAATGAAAAATAATATTTTAATCAAATCTAAATATTTAAAAAATTGAAAATATTACACATAAAGATGCATCGATTAGAGCTTGTTGAAAGAGAAGAAAAACGACAGTTACTTTTGATTCGTTTTTTTTGCATAACTAGTAAAATATCATTTTTTCTAACAACAAACCTGGTCGAATACAAAGGCACAAAAAGATTTTGTAAATACAAAGAATTATTTCATAGCATATTAACATGATAAAAAGTGGAAAGCATTGAGATAATAGTATCATTCACATATATCCATCAAAAATATGTCGAGTTCATCGATGGGCATCAAAGTTGGTAATAAATTTGATAGATTATCTGGCTGAGTTTGTGCAGGAGTCGGTGAATCAGAAAATAAATCTTCGAAACAAAATGAAGATACTTGTTGAGATGGTGCCGATGTAGGAGCACTAGTTGAGAGAACTGTAGGTATGAGATAATTTTGCGCGTTCGGTAAAGATCTACTTGAACATAGCTTGTCGTGCGTGACAAGTCGCGTCTCTAATTGAAGCTTTTGAGATTGGAGCAATTCTATAATATCGAGTAAATTTTGTTCTTGATTTTCTAATTCATCAATTTTCCCTTGTAATTGTTGTTCAACATTAAGTCGATTGATACGCACTCGTTCAGCAGCAGCACGATTACGTGCACGTCTTATATCACGTTTATTTGCTTCTTCAGGAGTTAAAATCTCATACTTGGACCTACGACCAGTAGCTAGTGTCGGTGCTGGTTTTCTACGTCGTTTTACGTTAATTGGACCAAACGCAATTATATCATTATCATCAACAGACGTGAGACTACTTTCTGACGAACTTATTGGATATACTGTTACGGTTGGTGGCCATTCTTCAGTTTTAATCATTGAAACATTCAATGTAGAATTCTGATTTTTTTGATGTACATTTTGCATACACATAACTAGTGAATCAATTGATAACAGAACCTGATCGCGTACGACGATGTTATTGTTCGAGTATTCATCGGCTGGGTCTTTTATAGAAATTGTTACCAAAAAAAACCTTTTTCCGTTCTGTAAAACGCCCGTTTAAAAAAGAAAGCTGCGTCACAACACATGCTTTGAAAGGAAAAAAGCGATTGACGTATTTATATGTCATAGTCGTGTTTTCTTATGCTTCTGACAGCATTTTCACGTCATGCACCATAAATAGCGGCAAAATAGAAGAACATTTTTTTTCGTTTTTGTCTTTTCTACGACTCCTTTTCTTTTGAGGAAAAAAATGAATTACATGAGTCGATATTAATAATAAAAAATGCGTGGTTGGTAATATTTTGCTAGCGGAGGTGTCTGTGTGCACACGTGTATTACTGCGCGCATATTGATATTTAAATACTTCATACTATGGTTTACCTTGTTGGGGGAGGGAAATCTATGAGAATTCTATAAATTAATCATTCAACACAACAACTTATTTAAATTTAGTGGAGATGAATGCGTTTCATGGGATTTTTAAGCAATCTAGCATATGTTTTTAATGATTCTTCTGATTCAGAAGTACCATTATTAGCCATGATGGCTGCCATTTAGTAAGATGGCACGTACGCAATATAAAATCAATGCTACAGTCGCAATAATATAGCTTAAAATAGACGAATCACTTTTTGATCATACCATTTTAAATAAATATTTAAGTTAGTTTGTAATAAGAATGTGCCATTGGTTGAATTCATTCTGATATAGTTTGCAATAGAAACTTATGAGAGACACAAGTCTACTAGTATATTGATACTTGGTAGTATAAATTTAAAATCTATCTTTTTCTTTGCAGCCTTCAATGATAAATCCTATAAATAACATCACATTTTGCTGAAATTTTCTCTTTGGAAGCTTTGTTCCATTGAATACAAAGTTAAAATCATTAAACAAAATGAACTAAAACATTGATATAGTATTTGACTATTGATTGTGTACATATCATATACAGATTGTCAGAACATTGATTGCCAAAGATTCTTTATCCCTACAAAGAAAAGAAATAAACATTATGTTCTAAAGAAAATTTTATCAATTATATATATTTCAATCAATTTATTTTTCTCTAAATGCAAAGATTTCTCTAAATGCAAAGATTCATCTAAATACGTACATTCTCGAAAATAATTAAATAGATAAGTTATTGAACAAATATAGTCATATTTTCTGATTTTAATTTTCGTTTCATAATTTCATTGAAGTAATTTCAGATACGACATAATTGTTTTTCTAGTTAATTTCATGACGAAAGCCATTGTTGACATATTCAAGTCATCTAATTCGTGTTTCTTACACATCATATTGCTACTAATCTATACATGAATAAGCCTCATTATGAAGAATACACATTTTATTTTTCGTTTTGAAATTGACGACGTTTTCATATTTGTCAGGATCAAATCATGACAAATTCATTGACGTCAAATATTCGTCATGAGCCTACGTGCTCTTGTTTTTATGTGTACATTACTCATGATATAATGTCGTGCATATCCAATAGGAGACAATAATCAGTATTAAATTTGTAGATGACTCTGGTTTGGATTTAATTATTCATAAAAAAAATAATGAATTAGCTAATTGAAAAGGTGATAATGAACTTTTTATTCTTTCATGAAATACTAGATTTGACTAGTCTCGTTTCTTTTTTCAAATTCAAGTTGATTTTATATGGCTATCAATAATATTCTCTAATATATTCACCGTGAAATAAAAATTTGTCTAATAATAGAAGGTAGAGTATAAGAAGAAAAAGTTTGAATATCTCCATTCTGTTTCACTCAAAAGAACAAATTGCTTTCTTTAGTAAAAGAAAATTCAGAGATTTTTTTCCAATAAGAACAATATTTTTCAGTAGTAATTTGAAGTTCATCACAGACTCTAATAATTTTGATAACATTTTTATACGTAGAAAGTGTACATATAGTGACAAATAAATCTTGCTTCATTTCTAATCTCACAATATTACAAAAATGCTTTAACCAAGACAAAATTGACCGATATAAATTAATCATCTGGAATAAATTAATCATTTGGAATAAATTAACTCAAATCTTCAAACTACTTAGTCTCAATCGGGTACTAATACACTGTTGAGATCAATCGGATGCAGCTTGACAAACTTTATCTCGCAGATCGAACTCTAAAAAGGTCGTTGTGACAAGTTAATTGACATTTTGAGGTGAGCTAGGCTTTCAGCCTTGTTTTTGTATACAATTTGCTTAATATAACCTGACATGAATAAAAGTGTCGGCGTCAGACCAGACCAGAGCTGGAACCGGTAAGAAATCCATAAACGGGCCCTGTCCGGCCGGTAAACCGACCGGACATAAATTACTCTCGAACCGGTGAAACTCCGACAAATCGGACAACAACTGATGGAGTTAATTCCTTGAAAATTGTTTCAGATAGCCAAAATACGATAAAAACTGATAGAGTTCCAGCAATGATATCAATTAGTTAATGGTTAAATAGGCCTATTCAAATCTTATGACTCAGCTCCTTACATTATAAATGCTGATAGCTGAATACTCTAAATTTTCCGATCAAGCTTCTAAGGAAAAGTATTTGAAAAAATACTTAAGAGAATTTACATTCTTGATGAAATATGATTAAAGCTATCAACAAATCTGTAGAAAATAAAATATAGACGTTTCAAATTTTATTATCAAATCATCTTGTTACAACTGTGTATGATAAAAAAATAACACTGTCAATAAAATAGAGTGCAGCGGCCAATCCAATTGATCTGCCGTCGCACTTTCGTTGATTTCTCTTTTCTGTGAAAGAAAATGAGATGTATTGCTTGTGTTTAGGATGACAATCAAATATTCCTTCTAAACTACACAAAATATTGGATCATCAACACTTTCGTAAGACTTTCTATATATATATATATATTGATAGCACAATTTCATTATATCTACTTCATAGAAATATTCATAAAACATCTTTTTAACAAAAATAAAGCTAATGAAGATAGTTACTTTAAAATTGCAGCCGATGATTTTCCGGTATTTAACGGCTCGGTTGACTTTCTGAACCGATCCGGCCGGACTGGTTCCAGCGCTGCTTAGAATTAAGTGAAAATCGCAAGATAAATTTGATTTACATAGGCGTTATGTCTAGAGAGTGGACCTATTTTAAATTAATATTAAAATGATGCTATTTATATTTTTTTGAAGTTAAGTTAAGTACATTTCTATGGGCCGGAAATAGTTCATTGAAACATCTTATAAATAATTTACTAGCCAAAAAGAAATAATAAACATAAATTTAATGAACACGTGATGGAAAGTTGCGAACACGCTATATAGGCACAACTATTCTTGAGAAAGAAATTGTTTTTACTTCTATATTTTCTATATATATATGTATGTCGTGTCGAAGTTACACTGTTAGCCAAAGTTACAACTTTGATGGACAATTTTTCTTGTCGAAGTTGTAATTTCGACACGACGTATATATATCCCGATAGTTTCGCAGGCTAAGTGACGGAAAATCTTTTGGGGAAAGCTTCGTTCAAAACGATAACAAAATGTTGAAATGCTGATAGACTAGCTTCAGGCCTATATATACTCTCACGTAATCTCAGAATTCATTTTATTTCCATAGATGCATGTAAGAGATTGTTCGAACTTGCTAACATCTACTTACTCATGTAGAAAAAATCCTGATACAGGTTTACTGGATAAATCGTTTTTCTTTTCTTTTTCTAAGAAATTAGTAAGTGTACGCGAACAAAGAAGCATAGAAAGTTCTCCTAATTCGAATTTACTTTTTATTTTCATTAGGAAAAAATAAAAATAGATTAGCAATGTTGAGTCCACTATTTTTGAATTTATCGCATAACGAATGGACGCAACCTGCACTAGCATCTTGTCAAATTTTAAAATGGATTGGCGTTTATTTATGTTTTACGTTTATTTGTGGCGTTGGTCTTAATGCAATTATTATTGTTTTCCTTCTTCAAAATAAACATCGTCGATCACCGATTGATATCTTTATTATTGCTTTATGTTTTACTGATTTATTAGATGCTATGCTTGGTATTCCTTTAACTCTCACATCGAATCTTTCTTGCCGGTAATATAATTTTGGTTTTTATTTTAATCACATTAACTTTCGATTTAGATGGTTATATGGTAAATATCTATGCTATTATGAAGGTTTTATTACTTATTTTGTTGGCATGGTTGGACTCTATATATTAACTGCTCTATCATTGAACAGGTTTGAGAAATAAATTCGATAATAAGATTATACGTTAACTATTTCGAAGGTATTGGAAAATTGTTAAACCAGGAAAAGCACAATATGTTACTTTCCAAACTGCTTATATATCTGTATTTTTGTCTGTAATTGCTGGTTTATTTTGGGCAATAACACCTGTATTTGGTTGGTAAGTAGGAAATTGCTATATTACATACAACTATATATCGAGATCCAGAAAATGAAGAGAATAGCCCAAATTTAATAAAATGATTTACTATAGAATGTTTTTTCCTTGTCCTAAAATTTATAAAGGACAATATCCGTTTTTCATATTATAAAAACCTAAGTATTATCTTTCACTTTGTTGCTTATATCATTTTGAAGATGTTTTGTAACTCCCATGAGAAATAAAACTAACTAAAATTTATATATGGATAAGATCAAGGGGGAACAAACTGATTTCTTGATTTCCAGTGATTTCTATTACTGGAAATCAATTTTTATATGATCATTGCAAACCAGCAGAAATCATTGGAAACGTTTAGAAATGTTGAAAAATTATGAGAAATCAATATTTTCTTTCACTATATGTTCGAGAATTTCTGTAATTTACATTTATTTACATTTGTTTCTTGTAATTTCTAATAGCTGAATCGTTATTCACATCTTTAATATATGATGATTTCTAGTGATTTCTATGCCTGGAAATCAGTTTGTTCCCCCTAGGATAAGACAAAATGAGTAAAATGGCCTTTGATAAAAACAAAAATTTTCTTGTTAATTAAGCATATAAACTATATTTTTAGAGAAAGTGTTTAAAATGACATAATGGAAACCGTATTTTTTTCTCTCAAAATAAATAATCTAGATTGCTTAATTTGACTTCCTATTTCAACCTATTGCTAATTGAAAGTTTTGAAGCATTTCTTTGTCTACAAAATGGATGTCTAGACACGAATTTCAACAATCATACAAGAAAAGGATTGTCTCGAACTTCAGATTGCGAGCTAAGAAAACACAAATTACTATGAAATAAACTTGTTCTAGATCGATAAGCGATTCGAATATTTAATTTGTTCTGTTTAGGAATAATTATAAACTAGAAGGTGCACTAACAACTTGCTCGATATGTTGGCAAGAGCGATCATTTAATGTCATGAGTTACAATATTCTCATGTTTGTTTTTGGTTATATTATACCATTGATTGTTATGGTTTATTGCAACACATGTATTTATCTAAAAGTAAGTTTAATCTATTGTTTGTTTCTATAGTAAAATATAAAATATGTATATATCAAAATAAGGTGCGTAAGACACATCAGAAAACAATGGCATGGAATAAAATGGCAACTACACCGAAAGCTGGGCGTCGGAAACAAAATGTGGAGAGACGTATAGCCAAAACAGTTTTCTGTATCATCAGTGAGTTATTATTTCTCTGAAAATACAATTTCATCAATGTAATAATATGTGTACACATCCGAGAAAGTTATTAGGCCAAATATAATGGTATTAATAAACGGAAGTTAGATTTTTCCTAGTATGCTTCCGCGCAATTACACGAAAAGAAGTATTTATCTAATTAAAAATAAAACTTCCAAAAATACACCTTTTTATTATTTTCCAGTATCTATTTCTGTCGAGACCATAATGTATTAGCAATGAGTGGTTCAACTTATATTGTTCGCTTTTCCTTGTTGTTTAATTACGGAAAATTATACTTTTTCTTTAACTCCAAAGCAAAAGGACATCTTAATATTGATAATGAACTGGCACGCATTATTCATATATCTAGTGCATCCTTTTCCCCTCATACTCAGTTTCTTTTGATGATTCGGTTCTTCGGTATATGCGTCTTTCTATCAAAGACATATGTGAATTGATGTAAAAAAAAGTTTTTTTTAAATTTGCTGTTTAAATATATTAAGTATTACAAGCATTTTTCTCTTTTCATCAAAAATTCTAGTTTTAAACATAATTTTTTCATTAACTCTGCGTAATATCATTTCGGCTCGTTAATATAACTTTTTACGTGTGTGAGTATGCGGACGATCTGATTGCTTTCCGAAGTTAAGGGAACCGCTTAATGACAGGCTGTTTGAGAATGATTTTCTTTACAGAAATTATCTGGAAATTTGTTATTAGCAACAGGACACTAAGCAGAAAAAATTAACTGAATTAATTTTTTTATGAAAACACATTTAAAGTGCTGCTGTCAATAGATAAGTGTTGTTCTGTTTCAGAGTTCTAACAGCATGCAATTTTTTCAGGATGATTAGCTGCCGCTATTTTCTCATACAAAATATTCATGAAGCATAAAATTCAAGGAGGAAAAGGCTCATTTCGAGTCATTAGAATGACTAGGAATCACTAGGAATGGACACGAATGGATTGGAATGGCTAGAAATAACTCGAAATGACTTTCAATCAATCGCTTTGAATCAGTGTCTTGACGTAGTTCAAGCTATGCAAAAACTTAAAAATTCATTAGAAACATGATTATCACTATTGTCGAAGTGCTCTGACTAAAGGAAGCCTGTTGAAAATAGCATAATTGTTTTCCAATATGTATCAGACTTTATTCATCTTCGTCACGTTATGTTGTTACTGGCACACATGAACATTTGCCATAGTCATAATTACAAGCAATTACTAATAACGAGATCTATCATTACGTTGATAAAATAATATTTTAATAGAATCAATTCACGATTGAGCCTCCCAAGCTGATCCCCATAGATTCCAATGAATTTTTGTCCATGGATACTGCACGATGTTCTCTAGTGAAAATATTGCACTATTTTCAGTGTGTAGTGCTTTCTTCAAATGGTATACGCATTTTCAGGTTTTTTCCTTTTCTTTGAATTATCAGAAAGTGAAATAAACAAATTTTGATTCAAAAATTTGTTAATAAATAGACAGACTAAACACTAAACGCTATGGAAATTTTAGCAATAATAAATATGTTCTTTTAAATATATTCCTTCAAAAAAGCACGATTGTCTAGTGTTTTTGAAAAAAGGACCTATTCTTCAAAAAATGAGTATATTTCGAAGAACACATTTGTTATTGCTAAAATTTCCGTGTTGTTTTAGTGTTCAGTCGGCAGAGGTGCGCAAGTACGAATAAAAATTGTATAGCGATTTTAAATACAAATGAGCATTTAATCTCTTTAACGATTATCTATTCACTTTGAATAGTTTGTATCGGCATGTATCGGGTTTGTATATCAACGTAACGACCCATATACCGCCCCCCACCCCCCAAAAAAAAAGCCTAGAATTCTAGAATTCTAGGTTTTTTTGGGGTATATGGGTCGTTACAGTGATATACAAAATCCGATACAAACCGATACAAGTTGTATCCGTATTTGCGCAGCCCTCTCAGTCGGCCTATGTATTAACAAAAGGAGGATGGCGGATAAGGCCAAAGCCAGATGTAATTGTAGATTTCAAGGTACTGATTACGAATATCGTAATTAGAAGTCTCAAAACTACGTTGCTTCCGAAGTTGTACAAGAGGATGAAAAGTTAAGAATACTAATCATTTCTATAAAATTGCTGTAGGGAACCACAACTACGATTATATATGTAGCCCATCTTGCAACGCTTAATCAACCGTATATACAATAAAAAAATTATGGATCTCAGCTTTCTTTCGATTTAAAAGTTTATGTGAAATTTTACCTTCTTGCAACGACTCGTACATTTTGTGAAGCGAAATTGTGAGTTGAAAGAAAGAGCAGAGATCCATAATTTTTTTACTGTGTGTACAGTTCATTAAGCTGTACAAGATGGACTATATATCTGTTGATTTCATGATCTTATATATTTTAGTGGTGGTGGTCTCCTACAGCAATTTTATAGAAACTATTATTATTCTTAACTTTTCACCCTGTTGCACAACTTTTGTAATATTTTAAAGATCTTCAGTCTTATCTCCAGTCGACAGAGCTTCAAAAAACACACTTATGATTCAAATTTGACGTTGCAGCAAGATTTTCTTCATTATCTAGGTAGTTAAACATGATGAGCAGGGTTCAAATTTTGTCCCGGAATCCCTATATTTTTTCCATGCGTAAGATTTTTTCGATGTAAATAGTTTAGATTCGAAGAGAACTCCAACTTATGAGTTAGAGGAAATTATTTTGCACTCAATTTCATCCTGTGGCTATTCGATGAGGGCCCAAATAACGAAAAATATAGGATCAAACGAGTGGTGACGACTACATCTGGCTTTGACTCGTGAAAAAACAAATATTGTTTTCGATGATACCTGTGGGGTACCCCAGGCAAAAAAATCGTCAATGTCAACTTTCGGTAAACAAAGTTGAAAAGAGTGATCGAGAATGATCCCTGATTAATAACTGATAGAAATAATTAAAATCTGAGAGGGGCCGCCAAATGGTCTTATCCGCTCTCGCCCTTTCTGAGCAAAATGCGATTATTTTTTCTTTTTCTGGGAACTCTAAAAAACAGAAAATCTGAAAAATGAGCATCAGTTTTCAAGAAAGTGCTATGCATTCAAAGTCTTTTGGTGTTTTTGCTATAACATCGTGCAGAATCATGGATGTAAGTTCATTGGAATCCGTGGGGTTCACTCTGGGAAACTCACTATAGTCAGTACTTTGACAAAAATGTACTTTTTCGATTTAATGTGCATACATAGATATATTAGTTATTGCAAAGAGCAAAATAGACAAAGTGTTTAGAAAATTGATTCCAAGCATAAAGGAAAATATGTAATAAAAGAATTCGACTGGTCGCTCAGCTAGGTGACTATTTAAATAATACTACTAAATGCCTTTTTTTCCGAGTTAACTGAATACTATTGAAATCAAATTGAATGTAAACAATTCATGTAACTAGTCTGCTTTATATGATTTTTCTTATCCGTGAAAGTTACTTGAATGTTATAGAAAAATAGTCATTCAGTATGGACAAAAGGAGATGATTTAGAATAATTCGGAGTCACGAATATCACAGGCTGCCAAGGTTAGATGAGGGCAAGACTTTCAATGCACTAAGTGATTGATCAGAGGATTGTTACAAAATTAGTCAGAGTTAAGGAGAGTTCCCAACTTTTTTGAAAATTGATCATCAAAAAGATACAATCACTTTGCTCAAGAAAAGCAAAATGTTTTTCGGGACCTAGGGATAAAATTCCTGCTGTACATTTAGAGTAAAAGTACTCCGCATCTCAAATGAATTTTTTCCATTTCATTCATATTCTTTATGTATTTGAATTCGGATAATGCGTAGTTTTCAATCAATGAAAATCTATTGATTTTCAATGATTAAGGCCACTACTTGTGAATATGTGTTAACTAAGTTTAACATTATGTAAATCGACTTCAATGAAGAGTTATAACCATTAGAAAATGACAAGGTACTAAAGACAGATACAGTTATTTATGAAAAATAACACTACATAAGAGTAGGGGTGGACCATTTACATTAATTTAAAATTACGTTCAATATCACCAATTAGCAATAGATTACAAGTACGAAGTGTTAAGAAGAAAAAACATCTTAAGTTTCATGTCAACTGACACTACTTCAAAGTCTCATTTAGAAAAATGGTCCATCCCTATTTGAGAAAATTTTAGAATAGTTTGGAATATTTTGGAATGGTTGCGAATGGCTGAGAACGACTAGAAATATCAGGGAATGCCCGAATGAGTTTTTTCCCCCTTGATAAAATGACTCTAACTCGATAATTAAAATAGAATATCACTGAGTTATTTTGAGAGTCTTGAGTAGTAGGTAACTAATTAAAAATGTAAACATCATACGATTGCCAAATATTGATGAATCTGTCAGAGTTCGCTATTCCCTGAAGCTTTATTTCAATAACATAATAGAATTGCACTCGACTTGGAATAGATTAATGAATCATCCAAATACGAATTACTATGTTTTATTAGTAATCCAAAGATATTATTTTCACATCACAGTATTGTATATGACAACATTATGTAGCACATGTTGTATAATGAATCAAACAGCATATAAGATGTTTTTTTTATTCAAAATTTGTGTAAAACAGGGATGCATATAATAGAAGATAGAGAGTATTGTCACCTTTATAAATATCACAACTCGAATTTAAAATGAGAGTATATTGTATGTACATAATAATAATATAAACATTCATGAATATTATCTATTCCTACTACAAACCTATTAATCTTAGTATTTTACCATAGTATTAAGATCAATAAGAAAGTAAACAGTCTGCTAATGGAAAAAAACAACAACATGTTACTCTTGATTAGGCTGAATCCCTTTCGAATATTTTACGTTTAATTGAAAGCTCAAAATATTCTTCGCAATATTTGTAGACTCGGGGATGCTTTAGTAAAGAACAAAAAAACGTGTGGTTTTGAACTTAACGCTTAATGTGAAAGTCCTTATGTGTGAATGTACTAAAAATTAGAATATTATTGTCTATCAGCCAAACGAACACTAAGCTGATCTTGAATATATAGATCTAGACACTTCGTCATTATTTACGTTACACTCTTCTTTTTTTGCACGAATTCTGCAGTAAGAATATACAGTGTACTTTAGACTATTGTTTATTTCAAAATTCAAGAAATTCTCTTTGCAATCGTGACCACATTTGTTTTATAGAGCTGAAAATTATCCATCGTGCAATACATAAATCAAAACATCCGATGATTAATATTCCATGATTGTAAATTTACATTTACAATGAGTTCGATTTATAATGAGATACTGGCTAATTTCAAACTTTTCAAACTATTGTTTTTGTCTTGTTCTGATAAGTTTGACTTAACTTGTGTGAAGTCTTTCTTAGAAAGATTTCTCTTCTATTTTATCAAGTAACTATCGCTTTTCTGTCTAAGAAGCTTCATGAATATATATTTTATGATAGGATTTTGAATTTCTCATTAACTACAATGCATGTTTAAAAATTTATCTTTAGTTACTTTTACGGTTGCATGGACACCTTATGCGATTGTAGCATTTCTATCATCATTTTTTTCTCCGGATTTAATTTCACCATTAGGCGGTACAATACCAGGTAACATGATTTATTTTTAAATCATTTAGTTACTATTGATTATTTTCTACCTTTTTCTCTCTCCATATATAGCTGTATTTGCTAAATCGTCGATTTATTTTAATCCATTTGTATATATTATATCTAATGCTAATATTCGCTCAAGATTATTCTGTGTGCGAAAGAATGCAGAACTATCCGATTGTTTGTATTTAATAATTATGAAACGAAACAAAAAGAAGATTTCTATATTTTTGTTTTCACATTTCAGATAGTAAATCATTACAAGAACAGTATCAAAAACCGATTTCAATGAAAGATGTCGACACCACTCCGTAAAAAAAAACTTGTCTAAATATTGTCTTATGATGGTTTTATCAAGAAAAAACATTTTGTTCATTATTTTGCATCTTTCTAATACTAGTTTATTGTTATTTTTATTTTTTGAAAAAGAATTAAAGAAAAAAATAAAGAAAAAGTTCTAATAAGGATAAAAAGAATAAAAAAAACAATCTATCGACTTATTTCTTTTCTACGGTTTATGTACATTTTTCACAACTATAATCCCTTTAAATTTCGATGCAACTAACGTTCCTTGAACACCCTTTAAAAACGCTTGTCCAACAATATTCATTGATAATTGATGACGTGTTTGTTCATTTTTTAGCAAAACATCACTAACAACATTACGTATAATTATATCACCATCAATATTTTCAACACGCGTATTAGAATTATCTTCTCGAACAACAACTGATTGATCTGTTGTACAATAATTATGAATTATAATTTCACCGTAATGTTTTGATAAATCGCCTGTTTCATCTACTTCTAATTCTTTTAACATCATTTGTTTTGGGCCACGATATAATAGTAAATCATCATTTAATACCAATGTATCAAATCCGAATTCCTCATTGGCTACAAGTGCTTCCTCACGAAATGCTTCTTTAATAACTTCATTTAAACTTTTATTCACCGGTTCATCAAGCGTTTGATGGCCAGCAGCTGCAAAGATAAATTACATGAAACTTTTTTCGAAAAATTATCGTTTTTATTTATATATAGCTATAAAGAAATTGTACACAAAAATGTTCGTTAGAAACAAGGATTATTATTGGAATGTTAAAAACCAAAAGATAAATTTCAAATCTTTTACAATATCAATTTAGAAATGTTTTCTTTGCTAGTTTTGAGATTGTTATGATAATGTGGATGTTAGTTTAGCTCTCGATTTCATTCAAACTCACATCTTCCTTTAAATGTACTATTACAATATAACAGATACGACATGTGATGATATTTGAGAAAATTATGGTAAGAGGAAGATTATACGAAGTCACATCATGTCTGGCTTCCTCATTATAGATAGGTTGAAACAGGTTATATGTACCGAAAATTTGATTCTATTGCTATCGCTTCAAACTCTATCTGTTAGTCATAATTGAAGAAAAATATGCGATTCTTCTTACCTGCTTGCATAACATTATTAACAACATTTTCAAGATTTTTTTCTATTTTCTCGAGTAATGCTGATGCATCATATAGTTTTACTAAAATAGAAGAAATATATGCGAGATAATTTTCAATTAGAATGTCCAGTGGCAAGAAAAGATGACTATATGTCGAAGAAAATTTTACCCGGTGTTGTATCAAATTTTAATTCTTGTACGGTATTAGCTTGCTCCTCATCTAATGGTGATGTTATGTTATCGATTTTAAAACTATAAGCCATGTTTTCTTCAAGATTTTCAACTTTTGTACTTGGATGTTCTTTATCAATTGTTCCAACCTAAATCATGTATTAATAATTAAATATAACTATAGAAATTTCTATGTGGAAAACAAAAGATTTTATAAATGTAATTTTTAGTGCACTACATAAATAAGATGTTTTTTTAGATTGGTGAAAACGAAAAGTTTCATTTGTATTATTAAAAACAATTCATAAATCATAATAAATAAAAATGAGCCTGTGTATTAGAAATTTTTACAATTTTTGTTTCTTTTTAATATATTACGTACTTTAGTCCAATCGTCATCCATTGTTTCATTTTTCGAATAAACATCAAAAACATCTTCAAATGTTGGTGTTTCTTCTTCGGGAACAACAGCTTCAATAAGAACACTAGTTGCATCAAGTTTTTGAATTGAAAATTGAGGAGGAGGAACAACATCGACGGCAGGTGCTTCATTTTCACTTGAAGCAACTAAAAAAAATGAAACAATATAAAAGAATAAATACATAGAATATCCAACTAACATCGTCCTTTTCGTATTGATGGCATTTTAACATCAAGAACAACAGAAAATTGAGAAGTGTCAGCTCCTTTCATTGTTGCCGTTGCTGGTGAAATAGGAGTGAAACGAAAGTGATAATCGGCACCTTTTTTAAGATTTTTAATTGCTAAATGTGGATTATCATGAGTAATATCGGACATCTAGTACGAAAAAAGAAGACAAGAGAACGATTTAAATTTGTCAAAATAAACAATATTTTACTTGTGTCCAATGATCTGATTCGTCCACTGTTGTATATTCAATTTTATATGAATCGAATGCTTTAAAGCCTTCTTCTGATATGTCAATATCAACTGTATTCGCTGATGTTGGATTAATATGCAATGAATTTAGCCATTCATTCACATTATGTACAGTTAATACTTCTGGTTCGACCTCACTTTCTATAAATATATATATAAAGAGAGAGAGAGATTTATATTCAAAAACAAAATGTTGTATTTCTCCTACCTGTCTTTTTGATTTCTTCTGGTTCACTCGATGATGATATTAAACGAAATTGACATTGATTAGCATCAGTTAAACTATCTATTCTAGCTGAACGTTGTGACAATGGAACTTCAGTCACTTTTTCCCATTGTAATTGTTCATCTTCTTTCTTTTCAATATCATAAATACTTGGTTTTTCTTCGTTTTCATTATTGTCCCATGTTAATTGCACGGAACTCGGTGAAAGTACTTCAACATCAGGTATAATGATATTCTTTTCTGGACACAGATTCATAAATATTTCATCTGTTGGTTTGCTCGTAAATGTTTGACCATTTTGAAGATGAGCCTTAAGACGAAACAATGATGGAGTAGTAGCATGAGTTTTCTTGTCATTATCATTCATTAGTGATATATCTAATTGAGTTTGATTGTCTAATCTATTAATTTTTTCTCCAATAGATAACCATTCTTGATCACCAAATTGGCGTTCAATTGTTAAATAATCAATCGTCGATGATGAATTGGGCGATGCCCATTGACAGAAAAGACGAATCAAAGAATCGTTATCATCTTGAGTTTTGTTCGATGATGATACAGGTTCCCAACGAACAGTAAATGACATTAACTCAATATCTCCCGAGTTTTCTTGATCGGAATCAGCAGATGATTTTCGATTTTTGTCAACATTATTCGCATCGTCTTTTAACACATTTTCATTTTGATCTTTGAAGTCATGTTCATTTCGATCTTTTAGTACATGTTCGTTTTGATCTTTTATCAAATTATTATTGTTTGTTAAACGTTTATTTGATTCAAATTCTTCGTTTTTTGATCCTAAATAGAGCCGAATAGAATTTTTGTCTTTCCACAATTGTTTATTTCTTAGACAAGATCTACTTACTTTCATAGTTTTTACTTTCTTCTTCAAGCATTGCTTTCAATTTTTCACGTCGTTTTGTAGTTAAATCATTGGCCTCATTGTCTAGAGTATTCGATCGATTTTCTTCGACTTGTCGTTTTCGTTTTGTTTCTGATTCAATTAATGCTGTATCATATTCAGCTACAGCTTGTAAACGAGATGACGCTGCAACACTACTAGCACGACCAGATGGTGACGGTACAAATTCACGTTGTTCACTTAATCGTTGTCGACGTTCTCGAAGTTCTTGTACACGACGAGATGTTGTTGGTAGTGTTGCTCCTCCAACTTTTGTAGGATCATGTTCTAATTCCTATTCAAATAATAGAATTTTTTATTTCAATGACTTAGTTTGATAAAATTTTATGAAATACTCGAAGACGTTCATAAGCAATGCTGCCTTTTAAAGTCATAGTTCTACTCCATTGATCAAAATCATAAGCCGATCGAGTTCGAGCTCTGCCCATGGGTAAAAATTCTGTTCGCCAATTAAGACTAAATTCATCTTCACCAAGCATACGTAAAATACGGTTCAGTTGTATTTCTTGTGAATTTATCTAAATAATTATATGAATAATGTTTTTCGTCTTTGTTTTTTGTTTATAACCATCTACACATAACTTACTGTTTCATAAGTATTACGTAAAAAATGATAATCTTCTAAACGTTTCTCAGCTCCAGCAGCCATAAAATGTGCAACTAAATGTGGTGCTTCTTCCTAGATAGTAATAAAATAATTCTATTGAACGAATCAACCGAAACATATGTAGTGCAACTGACCATTTCGTATTTGTTTATACTCAAACCTTGGCACCTAATGTAAAATCAAAGAAAATAAAAGCTATGAACCTCTTTAATACATCTAGTTTAGTGTCTACTTTAGATCTTATTTATTATCTCTTGTGAAGCCTAGTACTCGATACGAGAGCTATTTCTAGATGCTATTGCTATTAGAATTCACGATCCATATAGAATGGTGATAGTGAGACAGATGTTGTTGTTATTGCTACTGCCTATCATGCTGATAGATTGTATCGGGAAATCATCATATCCGTGCTTAATTGAATATTTTCCTAGACGATAACGGATTTTTCTTTTCTTTATTGTAGTATTATTACTATTATCATCAACATTACAACAGTATAATAAGAGGTAGTTCTATAGAATCGATAAGAACAAGACATAGAAAATCAAAGAAAAATTGGTAGAAAACACTAGTTATATTAATGATCTATCGATTATCATTGATATTCATTCATAAATCTTGTTGTTGACAAAAATAACTCAAGGTTATTTCTCACATTTTCTGTCTGTTTTGGATTTTCCTTTGGAGGCATTTAGTAGTAGGTTATAAGTTGTGTGATAATAAACAACTATTTCCACATGTTTTCTTCTTTGGTACTATGTTCGTATCAGAAGCATACCGCATAGTTTTTCTCCTATGATGCTTCAGATCCGTTCTTATCCATTTAAATGTCATGGTAATCATAGTGGGCGTTTACAAACAAAATATCGAATGAAGGAGTAGGAAACTATAGTCTAATAGACAACCTATAGTGAACACTACAGTTACAATAGGAAAAGGATAGAAAATGACATTTTTATTTGTACGTACTATAATAAGAATGCGTTTATTCAGATGTAAATGAATAAATTAAAAAAGAAAGAATTATAAAAAAAAAAAGAATCATTATAATTTTGATTTCGATCGTTCAACATTCTGAACAATATTTTCTTTAATTAATTGTTTAATATTGTCATTACTATAACCAATTTCACGTAAAATCTCCATTGTATGTTCACCTGGCAATGGTAATGGTCTATTGATTGATGGTAATTTCGATACTGAAAATTTCGGTGCTGGCATTGGTACAATTCTATTCTTATTTTGATCTGTAGAAAAATTGTTTCTTTCTTGGTTATGTTTATGTTCACATGCAGAATTCCAATCTAACACAGGTGTACAACAAGCATCGTATTCATTAAATATTTCAGTCCACTCTTTTTGAGTTTTAGTTTTAAATAATTGTTCAAATTTTATTTTCATTTCATTTATATTCATTTGACTATGCTTTTCATCATCGGGATCAAGACCAAGGCCAAGAAGTAATTGCGTATAAAATTGCGGCTCAAGTGCACCAACAGCCATATAAAGTCCATCTGATGTTTCATATGTATCATAGAAATGAGTTCCACCATCAAGAAGATTTTCACCACGTTGTTCACCAAACCATACAATGGGTAAATCACGTGAAGTCCACATCCACGAACTGACATAGGATGATCCTATATAAATGAATAAATAATTTTATTAACTAGGCCAAAAAGAATCTATAGACCTTCGGCAAGTGATAAGTCAAGTACTTGTCCAAGATTCGTTGCTTGTCTTTCAAATATTGCTGACATAATTGCATAAGCAGCTAATAAACCACCACCAGCAAAATCCGCTGCTAAATTAATAGGTGGATGTGGTTTGCTATTTGCTCTACCAAACATAGATAATAGGCCACTAATCGATAGATAATTAATGTCATGACCAGCTTTCATTGATAATGGACCATCTTGTCCATAACCTGATAAACGAGCATAAATAAGACGTTTATTTTCGTTTAGTAATACATGTGGACCTAATCCTAATTTTTCCATAACACCTGGTCGAAATGGTTCAATAAGTACATCAGCTTTAGAAGATAGCCGCCGAAATATATCAATAGCTGCTGGTGTTTTAAGATCGATTGAAATCGATCGTTTGCCTCGTGCAAGACGATCAAGCCGAGTATTTTGTTGATCACCTTTTCGATCAACACGTATTACAGAAGCACCATAATCAGCAAGAAGCATACCACAAAATGGAGCCGGCGCTAAACCAGATAATTCAAGTACTTTAAGACCGCGTAAAGCCATCGCAAGTCTGGAAATAAGAAAATGTTGTGAGACAATGAACGAAACATGTTCAACGAGAAATTTTAATCAACAATATTTTATTTATTTTTATTGATATTAATGATTTTAATATATTCTCTATCGATATCTCACTAAGACACATATTGAGTCATAGAGATTCGTTTATTAATGAATCAAATAAAAAGATAATTGATGAAAAGATTTTTTTTTGTTTTTGTTTTATTCAGCAAAAAGAAAAAAGGATAGAATTGATATTCAATCTCACTAAAGTTACGGGCAAAATAATTATACGATAATATGTGTCTGTGCAGGATTGAAATCTAGAGATAGATATAATAAAATGTTCAATGAAGAGCCCAAAGTGCTTTCAATGCTTTTGTTAAACCCATGTCGTTGTAGTTGAAATAACTAAAATAAGAAACAATGCATCAGTGAATAAAAATATTCGTATTCACTCTTACCAAAGACCACCAAAAGCAATAGCTGTCATTGCATATCGCAGAAGATTAGCAAATGGTAAGGCTTTTCTTGGACAGTAATCAATCAATACTGCGTCCATTCCTTGAAGCATACAATTTATTATTAGATACTCAAAAAATATTTATTCAACAAACCCCAATGAGCATGTATAGCCATGGTAGCAGCAAGTAAATAATTCATCATTGCTGAATCACAGACAAATGAGCCTGGAATAATAGCAACCATAGCTACAGCTACCACACGTTCAACCTTCCAATGATCTGATGTAGTGAATGAAGCCATATTTGCTACTGAATTTTGAGGTGAAAATACAGGTTGAATGGCTGTTCCACTAGTTATAGGTATCATTGATTTCTATTTAAATAGAATTTAAAGAGGCCAATAAAATCAAGCGAATTTTTTTTCAAATAGGCAAATTTTACCGATGACGGGCCACCAAGAAAGTATGAATTGACCAAAGATGGATGAGCAATACGACTTAATGTTCGAAAGCCGCGCATAAGTGCAAAACTCATTTTTAATTATTTATAGAGAAGGTTTACAAATCTGAAATATTAAAAATGTGTCAACTAGATTTTCAATTCTTCATTCTATTCTATGAATATCAATGAAGAAAAAAGAAAACACAAGATCAATTTTCATTTCTTAAAGGACCATGTTGAAGCTTGATGTCGATCCTAAAATGCATGAAAAGATCTTGAAATAAAAATAAATCAATAATTTGTTGTAATACTTTTATGTCAACACCAATATACTTCATTTGTGAACGATAATCATCGCATTGTTCGAGTAACAATTTCTTGGGATTTACTTCATCCGATGGTGATCGACGACATATTTCACGTATATTAGTACGAAATTGAACACTTTTTTCAATCACATTTTCTAGTAGAATACGATCTGATGAACTATTCTATTATTTTCAAAAACAAAAAACAAAAGCAAACTTTCATGAAAAATATCCAAGTCTATAGATTTACTTGATTTTGGTGACCAGATAAACTAATATCTATACCAAATATATTTAACCATGATTGAATAAAATCAACGGCTAGAAATAATGCACACGTTGGAATGTTATGTATTGTATTCTAAAGAACAGAAAAAAAAGTGATCACTAGAAATCGAGTAGATCAGAATCCAAAGAAATAAACGTAACTCTCTTCAATTGATAAAATTCAATATCTTGAGTTTCTCTTTATTATTTCTTTTCTATAAAGTTTTATTTTAACGCTGACAAATAACTTTATTATGTCTAGTAAATATTCATTTGGCGTGAGTACCTTCAATTTTATGGATTATTGAAAGTGAAATGTGTTTGGAATCAGAAGCAATTACTTAGAATTTTTCATATTTTGCTTTACTCGAATATGTGTTCACAATATCTTGATAGTATAAGATTGCGCAACAAATTTTCCTATTTTAATTTTTCCGAAAATATTTTTTAAATTGTATATTTTTAAAAGTAGCTTCAATGCCTAGTTTTCAAGCATCTCACAAAATGTACGGACAATGATTTCTATGATACCAAAAAAGAATAACATTTGAAGATATATTTGAAAAGATCAAAAGTTTGATTCGAATAGTTTGCATTTTAGCAATCAGAAAAATGAACGAAAGCTTTGTTCCAGCAGTTTTAAGTTCTTGATTTTATTTTCCTGTTTCTTCGAAGAAAAACAGTATGCAAAACAAATGGTATAACTTGGATCAAAAACAATATAGAGCAGATGTCAGTCGAGAATATTTGTACTTTTCGTCCATGTTAAAGTCGAAGTCAAAGTTCACAAAAAAAAAACATTTTTCAAAGGAAAGATCAAGTACTTTACTTGTTTTATTCCTGATGTACATACTGATAATCAATCAAAAAAAAAGCTCATAGAATATGGATACTTCTTTCTCATCAGTATGAATGAAAACGGGATTACATAACCAGTGATAAAAAAAACAAAGCAGAAATGAATACATAGTTAGAAAATTAAACTATTTTCTTAGTGTATAAAACTAAAATTGTTTCATGTCTATGCTCTCGATGTGTATGTACATCAATCGAATGGTGTTTCTATTTATATGAACATCTAACTTACCCATTGATATATCATACCTCATTGGTGGTAGGTGTGTCATAATTCATATGTGAATTAATCCAATGAACTAATTCTTGTAGCCGTGTCATAGCTGATGGAGTATCAAAATTATTTGCTAAAACATCAACAATTTCTTCCTGTGCATTTCTGATTCTATACAATTGAATAAGAATAAAACAGATTAAAGACCGCGATAATTTTGAAAATTATCTCTTATACTTTGTAATTATTTCAGCTTCAGATAAAGTTGATATATCAACTAGACCTTTTTGGCAAGCTTGAATTGTTTCAAAAAATGCTTTAAATAATTTATCCACGAATAATGCTTGTTGAATAGCAGCTGATTCAAACGATCTAGCTAAAATCTATGAATAAATCTTAATATGAAATTTCTTCATGAACTTACGTGATCGATAATCATGCATTAGACAGAATAAACGAAATTGTGTTGCTGTATATGTTTTAAGCATATCACGAATAAGTATTGTATTGTTTAATGATTTCGACATTTTTTCATCCATAGATTTCGTATTTAATAAACCTAGATTTCAATTATTTTCTTTCATTGAACTAAAAAGTCGTTAATTAATACCCGCATGTAACCAATAATTAACCCACGTTTTACTACCATGGTAGGCTGTTGATTGAAGTATTTCATTAGCATGATGAGGAAAAACAAGATCGAGTCCACCGGAATGTATATCAAGATGAGATCCAAATGTTCGGCTAAAATAATGGTTTCGTCTTTGTATTTTTTTCCAAAATAATAACAGACTATTTATTTACCTAACCATTGCAGAACATTCAATATGCCAGCCAGGTCTTCCAAAACCCCATGGTGATTGAAATTTCAATTCGTTAGCTGTTTTGTCTCGTCCTTTCCATAGTGCAAAATCGCGGGCATTTCGTTTTTCATTAATAATATCTGATTCTAATGATGATACACCTTGTTCATTCATACGATGATGATTGTATTCATTTTTTTCTCCATATCGAGTCATATTAAAGTAAACTGACCCTTGAAGACAAATTTTTTCTAATTTATATGAGATGAAATCTTGTCATTTACCTGATGGACATGAATAAGCAAAGCCATCATCAATTAGTTTTTGTATAAAATTAATTATTAATGGTATATGTTCCGATACACGTGCGTATAGTGTTGGTGGTTGAACATTAAGTTTTGACATATCATCAATAAATTCTTGCTCATATTTTTTCGATATTTCTAAATAGTGAACATGTTCCTATATGAAATAAAACGAAAAAAAAAATGAATCCTCTGCAAGTATTTCTAAACAAACTTTTTGACTACGGTTTATTATTTTATCGTCAATATCGGTTATACCCATCATAAGAACAATATTATAATTGAATACATGCTTTAATATTCGATGTATAATATCAAATGTGACATAGGTACTAGCATGACCTATATGAGAACTATCATAAACTGTTGGACCACAGGAATACCTTTATATCAACAAGAAAGGAAAAAGAGAAGCATAATGAAATGAAAGAATAAGTTGCCTACCAAAATATCGTTCCAGGATATTTAGGTTCAAATTTCTCCAATGATTTAATTTTTGAATTATATATGTAAACATCATGGATTTGTGAAGATGATGAATAGTATCTTTGGTAGGATGAGGATAATAAAGACCGAAAAGATGCTAGCTGCGGTTGAAATTTTATCATATCTATCGTGAACCAGAAAAATAAACAATAAATAATTTACCTGCTTCGTAATAAATTTTCTATTGGTTTGAATATTTTAACCAATGATATAATGAGTTAGAGTTCGCTAATTCGAAAACTAAGAAATAAAACAATTTGAAGAAATAAAAATTATCTCAAAAACTTTCTTAAAAATTTCATTGATAAAGAATGTATAATCTATATGTGTCACTGAAATAACCTTACGCCAAATGATTCATTTATTTTCTGTGATTAACTATGTAGTCAACAGATAGTAGTAGTCAAAACTATTTGATCATAATAGTAACAATTATTTTATTTTCTAGATTTCTCGTGCATACGTTTGATTCTTTAACTTTGCAATTAAGAATTACAAATGATGCTACCCGATTCACCACAAAATATTGTTGTTGTAAGAGCGCCATCACCCTCTGTTCATTATATAGCTGGCAGTATGATAAGTGATACATCAAGTAGTATTTTATTGACACAAAATAATCATCAACATACGACAGTCTCAACAGTACAACAACCAATTTCTGCATTTAATCAACCGATTTCAGAATCATGGTGTTTGACAAGTGTTAAAGTTATCAAAGTAAAGAATTGTTTTTGTTTTTCTAGAGAAAAGATGGAATGATAGAAGTAAAAAACTAATTATTTCCTTATATGACATGATGAACTAGACGTCTTCAAACATATCAAACTAATGTTTACATGAATATGATTGTTAAAATTTTCACGTGTAAAATTAATTTTGTTTTCATTTACGAAGGATACGATTTGAGTACTTTATTTAATTTTAAAAATTGGACTTTGTCAATAGTTTTCTTCATGGACCAATAAAATATTTCGAATTGAATGACTCAAATGTAAATATGTTTTTAGTTGTCGATAATAAAATAAATAAGTAATGATTCATTTGAGGATTAGTTTTCTATTGATACTAATTTCGTGTGCTATGTTCGAGATAATTTAATATTTGTTTTTTCTTTTTTTTCTTAAATAGTTTTCATTTCATTGGACAATAAATAATTTTTCATTTTGTCGTGAAGAAATGGGTGAAGCATTAAAATCGTCCTCATTTTCAGCTAATGCAAATGATAAACTTAAATGGTGTTTACGTCTTAATCCAAAAGGTCTTGATGAAGAATCGAAAGATTATTTATCATTGTATCTATTACTTGTTGCCGCACCAAATAGTAAATGTGAAACAAGAGCTAAATTTAAATTTTCAATACTTAACTCAAAAGGCGACGAAACAAAAGCAATGGAATCTCAACGTGCTTATCGATTTGTTCAAGGTAATTTTTTTATCAAAAAGTTCTTCTCATAAATTTCTATAGGACACAACGATAGTACTGTTGTAAATTACAATAATATTGTTTTATGGTTTTTATTTTGGAATACATTCGGTTTACTTATTATTAGTCTGAGAAATGCAATAACAACGTAGATAGTAGATTACAATAAGACGTTATTGAGGCGAAGTCCAACTTATTAACACAATATACATAATTAAACATTCCTCTTTGTTTCATGTTTTACAGCGAGAAACAATTTTTTTTTCAAATTTTAGGAAAAGATTGGGGTTTTAAAAAATTCATTCGTCGTGATTTCTTAATTGATGAAGCTAATGGTCTTTTACCGGATGATAAATTAACATTATTTTGTGAAGTTAGCGTTGTTGCTGATAGTGTGAATTTTAGCGGACAAACACAAATTAACTCGGTAAGATCGTTGTTGAAAATGAAAATTTATCGTAATTTTCTATTTTTCTAGCTTAAAATTCCCGAATGTCATTTAAGTGACGATTTTCAATCTTTACTTGACACTCCGATCTATTCCGATGTAACACTTGTTTGTGGCCATAAAGAATTTCCTGTTCATAAAGCAATATTAGGTGCACGATCGAAAGTTTTTCAAGCAATGTTTGAACATAAAATGCTCGAAAACGAACGTTCACGTGTTGAAATCGAAGATATTGATGCAGATATTATGTTTGAAATTCTTCGTTTTATATATACTGGAAAAGCACAAAATCTTGATACAGTTGCTGATGCACTTTTACCAGCTGCTGATAAATATTGTTTGGAAAGACTTAAAGTTCAATGCGAGGAAACATTGTGTACAACTATTGATCGTGACAATGTTGCTGATACACTTATACTTGCTGATCTTCATTCAGCTACGCAATTGCGGCAACAAGCTATTGATTTTATTAATGCTCACCCACAAGGTATTAAAAAAGAGATATTTTTAATGCTAATATTTAATTTATTCTTTTTTACAGATGTCTTAGATACACCAGGTTTTCAAACAATGATACGTACTCATCCACATTTATTAGCAGATGCTTATCGAGCTATGGCGTCACTACAAAACACTATTATATGTCCACCTAGAAAAAAACAGAGAACTTCATGAACTTTATCATTATTTATTATATACTTTTTATTTTTGTTTTGTGTCTTCCTTCGTAGCCATTATTGTTCAGATTATTCGAGAGAAAGTATCTGAACAAAAATCGTTTTTGTTTCGTTGCATTCGGTTGACGTTCTTTTTGTTTTTAATGTATATTTATGTCGTGGTTTGCGTGGGCATAGGCGTGGGCGTCTTTTTTGACTGATATCGGTTGTCTTGTTGTATAGCCTAGTATTCAGTGCGTGGTGTGCTTTGAAAAATTAACAAGAGATAGTAACGTCAAGTGTAAATAAAAACTTTTATTTCGCTGAAGTACGTGGCATTCGAGTCGACGATTGAATTATCACATGCAAAATAACAATAACAAAAAATAGTCAGCGTGAAAAGAGTTAGCAATTAAAATGAAATTTCATATAATTTCGTATAGTCTTTCTATTGTGGATACAGGAGTGAGCTTTTCTTTTTGAGAATAGTTATAGTGTAACTGATAAGTTTTACCAAGACTATATTAAATGAAATTGTGGAATGCATTTTCTGTCGTAATTGAATGAAAAATTCTAACAATATTGATTCTGTTTGATAGAATCACTGATACAACTTCTTTTGTATTACTTCGATTTAATCATAGACGACATTCAATACAGATTGTATTGAGCTAAACAAAAATTATGAATTGTAATCGCTGCAAAAATAAATTAAAATTAGTTCAACTCTTTTTTTAATCAGAATTTTACATTACATAATAGTATTGAATGTATTGGTTAGTGGTAACCATTTACTATCTTCCCGCAAAAAACAACTTCCATTTCAATTCTTCTTAGTATATTTTGCTTCATATTGTCAATTTGTGTTTAGAATATTGCATGGGTTATATGGATTGGGAAGCTATTTTTTTCAAAAGTAGAAGATCTAGTTTTTTTTTTATCAAGATTACTACATCTCGTAATTTCTTGCTGTGAATGGTACAAGGAAGAAATTCTCTATTTCATAGAGATATTCACATGTATGATATGGAAAGTTTTAATTCTTCGACATATACCTCTTTTACAACAATACAAATGTTAATTGATCTAGACGTCAACAAACGAGTGTCACTGAAGAGGCTCATTATGTCTAATGATTAGCATCACATGAAGTCAAAAACATTCTTTTATAAAAGAATGCTATTGCTTGTGACACATCTCAGTATGTGAACAATTATTATAGCAATCTATCTTATTTGCGCTTCTGCTGTATTATATCTTCAAGATTGATTTAGAGAGCTGACTGTTTCTTTTTTTCTTATATAAAAAATTCGGAACATACTCTATAAGCTGTGCTTCGTGTTCATCACATTCAAGGATTTTCTATAAATACTTAAATGAGAATGGCCTTGTTGTTTTTTTCTTTTTCTTTGGAGTACATATTGCGTTTAGGATAATGACGTTCGTAAATATGCAACTAATATATAAATTAAAATGAGTTTTCTGCTAACTAGTCCGATTAAAATATCAAATGAAAATTTGTTTTGCTTAAAAGTATTTTTATTTGACAATGTATTAAAAACTCATAAAAAAGTGAAATAATAAGAAAAGAAAATGCTAATACTACTTCTTCTTTTTTGTCATTTTACTACATATTTAACTCTATCTTTTGAAAGATATACAATAAAATCGGATCACAATATACAGATGATTTAAAGCAAAGAAAAAACTTAAACAAAATGTCGTATTGTTCATGTCAGAGTAAGTAGGTTTAGACAAATACATCAATGTACACAGTCTTGAAAGGATTACATTATTTGGAATAATATTTTTAAGCTTTTTTATTATCATGTAAACTGTTATTTGTCGCATTCCATGTTAAACGTTCTTCGTAAAATTTAATAACCATTTGTGGAGATTCTTTATTCACTATACGAGATGGAACAAGTTCAGCTTTACTAACACCTTGCCATTTTACTCTTTAAAAAAAGTATTGATTTTAAAGCATCGAAAAATTGAAATTTCTTACAGAAACATTAATTCTTCATCATAAATATCCGTTGCACCCAAGAAAGCATCCGGCTGAAGACCACGAGCGTAACCTGTTTGTTCGTATTCAATACGAGGTCGTTTTGCTGACGACGTATTATTATTATTCTTATCGCCATCTGAATTGCTTTTATTATTATTTGTCGTAATATTAGTATTAATAATGTTAGCTGAAGGAGTATTAGCTGAAGCAGTATTAGCTGAAGCAGTATTAGCTGAAGCAGTATTAGCCGAAGGAGTATTAGCCGAAGGAGTATTGGCATTATTCGTAGTTGTAGCATTAGAATTTGCAGTTTTCGCAGTATCATTGTTATTATTATTGCTATTGTGATGATTGTTATGATGAGAATTATGATGACTATTGTGATTATGATTAGTACTACCACTCGTACTAGAAGATCGTTTTCTATTGGAATTTTCATCGGTTCTCGACGATGATGCTTCGCGCTTGTCTTTTTCTTTTTGTTCAGCCAAAAAAGCAGCTATTAATTCAGGACAATCAAGATGTTCTGCAGGTTCCTAAAAATATCAAGCGGCTAAATTTAAAAATAATAGAATTTAAAAAAATCATTATTTACCCATGTGTTTTGAGTATGTGGATAACCTTTCCATTTAAGAAAATCTATATTTTAATAAGAATAGCAAAAAACATTGTATAATATGCATGGTTAAAGATAAAAATAATCGGATCTCTCACATTCAACTTTGCCTTTTTTTATAGTACGCATCTTGAGAATTTTTTCAACAATATATTCTTCTTCATCGAGATCAGAATCTGAACCTGGTCCACTATCGCCGTCGTCTCGTTTTATGGATGAATTACCAATTTTTTCGTCGTCACTGTCAGTGGAATGACGTCCCATCTTTTTGTTGAATATGTCGATTTATAGAGTAGTTTTGAATCTAGAATTTAATTAGTAATTACATGGAGCCGGTACAAGTCCTTGAGAATAGTATAGAAAGAAAGAAAAAAGAAAAAGAAAAATTTTACGCAATTTGTTATATGAAACGGCAAATAAAATATCGAGCATCGTTACTTATGAGCCTCTATCGCATAGTTATAACAAACTTCATTTTATAACAGAAAAAAAGGAGACTCCATTTGCACGTTATTGTAACGATGCATTCAAATAGTGACCACAGCTACGAACATAAAAACGAACGAAAAACAGAACAGAGAGTCGTGCTTGATCATTGGCAAGGTAATATCCAATGATGAATGAAGTCAAATTATTTCATACAGTGACATCCGTCATCATATCGCATGTATTAATAACTACCGGTAACATTGCGTGATAAATAAAAAAAAGTACGTAAAAACTACATAAAATTGTATGTGCAACCAGATTATAATTGGATCACCTTTGTTTTTGCCTTTTGCTACAAGTAATAATGATTGAATATGGATATATTGTCATAACTATGTTTCAAATATGTTTAGTTATTTCAGCCCTAATGCCCAGTTGTGTTATAGTATATTAACCGGGGTTCAGCCAGTGCAAACCTATCTGACAATAAAGTCTAAATAGTTCATTAGACTCGAAAATTTTGAATATCCACGAAGTAAAACGAAGTATTTACGATTTATTGTCAATTAGGCTTGCACTGGTTGGGCAGCTGCTAACATAGCGTAACACAAATGAATAGTAGACTTGAAATAACTAAATATTTTTGAAATTTAGTTGTGACATAGTCTGGGAGTACACAAAAACCTCGCTTTTCCCTGTTGATGCTTTTCTTATTCTAATTAAAATCGAAAAATTATAGCGAAATCTATCTTTTTCCCTTTCTATATTTATTTAAAGATATAAAAATATCTGGAAGTAATCATTTTAAGTTTTCTCTTGGCATATATGATGTTGCCTATAGAAGAAGTTTCTCCTTACAGTTGGTATACATGATACAAGGGTATTATTTTAGCGACCTTATGTAAATTAAAACGAATTATTCCTTTTCTCTTTTTCTCCCAAAAAGATACAACAAAAAGCTCTGAATTGTAATAAGAACTGTATTGTGAAGATTGATTGTTAATATTTTCTTTTCAGTTATTTGTCAAGTCATGTAATATTAACTGTAAAATATTCTGTAGGAATGATATAAATGTGGCAAACGTTGAACTCATTCAATAAATTTTAAAATTTTACGTATTGGTTTTATTTTTCATGTAATAAGGCTTGTTTCGTTTTGTTGCTGTTGATGATGTTATAATATTGTATTATTTCTAAATATAACAATCATTTGCTACGGATGCCAATTTCAAACTTTAACTTAAAGGCAAAGTTTAAATGCTACCCGTAGATTCGTTAGATTTTCAGAGATTAACTCAAATATTGCTATTGGTTTGTCATTTTTATAGTAAGTAAATATGAGTGATATGGCTTCATTAGTTTCTTTTCTTCTTAACTCTACCACTTTAGCAATAAGTTGACAATATAAATATTTTGATGTCTTTTGAATTCGCACTAGCTAGCAAAATAGAAATACTATATTATAACTTATCTGATGAACTTCACTTATTTGAATATGTCAAACGAATTTCCAAAGTAGTTTTAATAATTATTTTCGAATCATTTTCAATAAAAAAAGTGATTTTTTCTAAGTTTTATGTTAGCAATTAATTTATCATGAAACAGCTAATTTATCGAGTAATTGATCATTTGAATCAAAATTCCAATAATCGACCTCATATTCGCAGTTCTCATTCTGTTCTAATTCAGCATCATTCAGTAACATTCTAAAGTCTTATTTTATAGTTTCATGACAAATGCTCTTTGTTGATAGATTTAGAAGAATATCTATATAATGTCTTTTTCTAGCACAACTTTATGAATCATCAATGTAAGTGTTTCGATTAGACTTTGCTAGATGTATGCATGCATGCTGTGAAGAGAAGAGTTTTTCAAATTTTGATGAAAGTCAACTGAAAATTAATATTTGGTTCCCTTTGAAGTTCACGTTTTTCTGGTGGGCACTATTGTCACAATGCTACACGATATTATGGTAGCTATTTAGAATTCAGGAAAGATATACTTATTTGACTGGAAATTTTTATTATCAAACTGCACTATGTGGCTGTACCAATAGTAAAATGATGAGTTCAGTATTGATGGATGAATGTATTATTGTTATTACCCGGTACAAGACAAAATGTTCAATGAGAAAAAGAGAACTATTGTTAAAAAGTCCATAGAATCCTTCTGTACATACTCAAAATAGATTGCCTACGCTGATAAAAAAAAGTGCCGAACAATGAACGTTTATGAAAATGCAACGTATGATATACCCTTTTCTACTGTTTAGCAGCATGCGATAAACCCTTTTATCTACCCATCAGAAGACGAAATAAAAAGGTTTAACAAGTGAATATACCGCGTGCCGAAACGGCTATCATAGCGTTTATATGACTGAACAACTTTAAAAGGGTCCCATGTAATAAAAACCGCATGAAAATCGGCGGCTAACCGCGGCTTTACCGGTCCGGTTACCGCAGAACGGATAAATACCGCGGTTTACCGCAAAAAATGATCCGGTATTCGCAACATGGGGTGTATCATACGTTGCATTTTCATAAACCTTATCGAAGGTATTAGAAAGTACTCTGACAAGTTATTTATTTATTTATTCTTATACATCCTTGTGTCGTCTTTATACGTTTGTATTTCTTATATGTGCAATTCAACTCGAGATGCACATACGTCAGCCGCTCTTTTTCATTATTTTTTCTAAATTTTCTTTTATTCACAGTCACTTGTAAAATAATAGATTTTGAATCAAATGCCGTATATACGTATTCATAGTTAAAATTAAAATTTTATTCATGGGGAAATTGAAATTTTACGAATGAGAAAGGATTCTAAAAATAAATTCCATTCTTTACATCATAGATGGCCACATCATCATCTTTGCCGTACTGGTGCGCATGTCTCATACTTTTTTTGCGCATGTTTCGCTTCAGTTGATTCAATAAACTTTCATATAATTGAAATTTAGAAATTGCTCGTTTGAAGATTTCTATCAAAAAAATAAAATCATTTAATAATAAAAATTACTCAATAGTTTTAAAATTTCATACGCTTTTCACAGTGATCACCATAACGATCTTTGGGACAATCACAATAATATTTTGTTTCAAGGGAAACACATCGACCAGTATGACAAATATTTGGTTGGCATTGATTTTCCGAGGAACTTGAACTGGCGGATTCTAAAGAGAATTAAAAAAAGAAAACAATTCGAAGACGTAAGACCTATTAAATATATATTTACTGTGTTGGCAATCACTTCCTAGAACATATCAAATTATATCAATGTGTATTTAAAAATAACATGAATGAGCAATACGATCTTACCATAATAATCACTCGAGCATTTACACCAATAATCATCGTGCACATTAAAACATTTACCTTCATTTTGGCATGGAGCTCTATAGCATGCGTCGGCTAATAAAAATATAAAGCTTTGGTGCATACTTGAATATATTTTATCACTCACAGATGCCACAATACATTCCTCGCCATGGGCCTACACATTTGCATTCATAGGCCATTTGTCCTTTTCGAATACAACGGCCTTCATGTTCACAAGGATTCAAATCACATGGATCTGATGTTGAATATGAAGGTGCATATGTTGCTGTCTCAGTTTCTATTACCGGCTCTATAATATTTAAATCGGAAAAAGATGTATTAAATGAAAGATGATAATCAAAAACTTGTTTTTACTTTCATTTGACGAAGGTGTCGATGAAGGACGAATGATATTCCCAATAATGCTTGATGTTCGCTCAGCTGGCGCCGGTGTAGGCTTACGGAAAAAAATACGTTTTACTAAACCATATTCTTCATCATCACCACTTTCGTACCGATAATCGGCTAGGTATAGAATTATATAAATTATAAATTATAAAACTCTTTTATTATGTACTTACAACTGAGTCGACTAGCAATCGACTGAACAATCAAAATATGCAAGATAAAAGTCAACATGAAAACTGTGTGTAGTGACATATATCAATAGTTATATTTAAAATTATCTAAATAAAAGTAAATGCTTGCTGATATGTAAATTTATTATTCTATTGGTCTATATATATATATATATATATAACAGATCTGCATATAATAAAATACCAGAGAAGAAAGGTAGAAAGACTATTCGTATTGAATCGTAGATTGTTCCGGAAGAGACAGGCAACGATACTATGAGTAGCATTATAGCCGTCGGAGAAGATTTTTTTCTTCTGCTTTTTGTTGATTAGATATTATTCATAGATTCTATGCTTGTGCTGTTCTTCGATAGAAAAAAAATATGCTATATAGTGCAACACTGATATATTCATATTAGTATGGATGATCGATTGTTCTCTTGAGACGAAAAATAAATTGAAAAACATGACATCGTAAACGATTTTTATCATGCGTTCTAATCTTCTATCGTATCTGTTCTATATTCTTGTTACGTTGGGGAAGTTAGCACAAGATTCGAGTTCTTCCAGCCCGGATTCGCCTATATGGTTGTGTTGAATTTCATTTTTGTTGTGTGGGGTGCAGAATTTTGTGCTGAATCGAATGGTGTAATTTTAGAAGGGGATTACCGAACAAAATCTGGCACTTTATCCGAAAATACTGCTTTTTCTGAAAATCTTGTAAAAATATTTCCAGCCCGGATTCGCTGCTTTAGCTGTGTTGGTTCTGGAAATGGTTGTGTTGAATTCAGAATGAAATTTTGCATCGAATAATGTTAAATTTGTATGGGGTCATCGACCAAAATTCTTCGACTTGGGTGGGACTGGAATATAGATTTTGAGAGATGACTTGGGTGAGACCAGAAATTTTTTGATCGATGACCCCATACAAGTTTAGCATCATTCAATGCAGAATTTCATTCTGAATTCAACACAACCATTTTCAGATTCAACACAGCTAAAGCAGCGAATCCAGGCTGAAATTACTTCTACAAGGTTTTCAGAAAAAGCAGTATTTCCAGGTAAAATGCCAGATTTTGATCGGCAACACCCTTTAAAAATTACACCATTCGATTCAGCGCAAAATTCTGCATCCAACACAACGAAAATGAAATTCAACACAACCACATAGGCGAATCCGGGCTGGAAAAAACTCGAATCTTGTGCTAACTTTCCAAACGTATTCTTGTTCACATAAAGACTTCTTAAATTTGATAGTACAAACTAATCTAATATATGTACATAAAGTAGTTTGATATACTTCAAATAGAAAAAAATCGAAGTAAAAAGATCATGATAAAATACAATCAGGAAACTTTTACAGTTCAGTCTGTCTTCATAATGATGAAATTTTCTGCTTATTGGTGTTTTAACTAAAGATTTAAAAAAATATAAAAGGCAGTAATGTGTATTTTATTTATAAGTTGGCTTATTATAGAATTTTTGATGAATTCAATAATTTACTACAAATGTAGACTCTGTAAAACATTAGACTCACCGGTGTGAATGAATGCATGCAAGAAATTAGTGACAGTTAGTTTTTGTGTACTCAAGAAAAAAAGAATAAACTATAGAATCGGTCAGTGTGTCCGTCCGTCCGTCCGTTTATTCAATAACTCTTCACAATTATATTCGATTAAGCTGAAATTTTGTGTGCAGAATTGTCTCATCAATATCTAGATCGAGTTCGAAGATGAGAAGGATCCCTTAAGAAATGGTTGAGTTATCGAAACAATTATCATTTTTGACCAGGCCATCCCTGAGAAGGAGTACAGCGATTTTTTTCCAAAAAACAAATTTTTCTCAGAATTATTCACAACATATATAAATCGACTCAGTTTTTAACGCTGATTCTGAATCTGATATTAGTTTTGAACTGAACCGTAGCTTTCTAACGAAACATCGCCTGAAAAACGTCTCAAAATGCACAAAAGCTGCATCCAGAAATCAAATTGCCTAGTTTCTCATGATAATTTTCGTGTTCAGACATTCTAGAATGACTCATATGTCCCATGAACTTTTTGCAGTACACATAACTCTCGGATGAAATTCGAAGTTTCCACATTTTTTATAATATATTCTCGCAATTCTCATGCTATATTAAAGAAAATATTTATGAAGTCTTAAAAAACTTAACGTTTTCTATCATTTCCTTATGCTTATATTTGATCGTGCATTTATCCGCTAAAAATATATTAAGAGTTTTAATGAAAAATGTATGATGATCTGGTTCATATTCATTGTATTTTGTTTTTCTACTTACATGTTCTATTAGTTGTGTAATTTTTCTTATTAGCCCGAAGCCGAAGAATATTTCTTCAAGCAGACGATTATGTATTATATGAATATTGTGTATCATTCTTCGCTAGACATGTTGTTGGCAGATATAGGGTTGGCAATGACATGAACTAACGACATAATCAGCATCGGTAGTATCAAGTTCGATGTTTTGTCAACAAAACAATGGGCATGGTTTTAAATTCTTTTTGGACTCACTAGTCAAAAAATAGCTTCCTTTAAAACTTAACGACATTCAAATCAAATGAAAATTTTGATCATTTTCAAAACGATCTTGTTGGAATACGGATTGTGACCGAAAAGAAAAGACAAAATCAAAACTTCATTTTCTCACTTTTAATTCCACAGAAAGAAAATCATTCAAATCGAAAACAATATTAATCAATTCTTGCTGTTCTTCTTGTGATACATGTGAATAGTCTACTAAATATATCTATTTCATCTTAAAGAGTTGAATTTCTACTATTTACTTTTGTATCGTATGGATTAAATAAAGAAATTTTAGACTCGCATTTTGGAATATGACTATTTAGTCACAATTATTTTTTCGGTAAAATCTGTTTTTAGTGAACAGTACTAGTATCACTTATTGGAGTCAAATATTTTAGTAATATAGATTCGTGTGAAAAATTGCCCTAGCGAAACTACTTTTAGTATTAGTCATTATAGAAATAAATTAAAGAAAAAGAATAATTTAGCATGAAATCGCTTGCAGTTTAACATCATTGCCTTTAATTATATTTTAAATTGTACTTACTTGCTGAAAAATATATGAATTACAATAAAAGCACTCCTGACTATTCAATTTTCAATATTTGAATTTTGACAGTATTCTCTCTACTTAACTTTCAAACAAATTTCAACAACAGGCAGATCAAGAATGATACAGTATTGCTAATACTACTATGAATTATGGTTGTATGAATAAAAACATTATTCTTGTAATAACTATAACTTGCTACTAGGAAAAAATATACTTGATAGCATTTCTTACCGAGTGCAGATATCTTCAGTGTGATAGAGTTATTATTCAAGTATGCAGAATCCTAGAGACTGTCAAGCACTATCAAAATATATAATTAATCTTTTTGCCGTACTATTTTTGTAATGAGCGGTAATAAAATCTGTTAATTGAAAAAGTAGTGTTCCAAATTAATTTGGCAAAAATATCATAATGAGCGTAACTGCTTCACAATCAATTTTTTTTGTAGGTAGTAAGCGCAAGTTCACACATAAATGGGCATGTTGATAACAAATCGCGAACAATTTTAGAATATTACTTTTAATATGCCTGCATGGGGACAATAGATTTAATACATAAACTAAGACTAATAGAATCTTTTTAGAGGTATACATATCTATCCATTGTATTGCATCTACGTTTTATGAAATAATCTTAGGAGCTTGTCCGTTAGTAACGCACTCACGCTTTGCCAACTTTTGAGCGAATTTTTTTAGCAGCATCAAAGCTTAGAGCCTTGAAACTTTGAGAATATATGTATGTTATGATGCACTGTAACATGTATAAGTTTCGTGCTAATTGACTTTGGACTGTCGTTTTTATATTAAAAATACATGCAAATAACGCACTCACAAAAAAGACCCCTTCTTTTGAGGGCGATGTTAGAACTTCTGAAATTTCTGCGAATTCTTCAATTGTAAATATGATTGCTACAGCACATTTTATAGAGGACAGTTAAGACTTTCCATGTAGCAAAATAGTTTCGAGATCTGCTATATCGGTGAAGAGTTATTTGATAAATATTAAAGTAACGCACTCACTCTTTGATTTTTGACCATTTATTTTCGAGAACTTTTTACTGCCTATTATAAGTTCTAGACTGAGGAAGGTCTCTTTTTCTTTCATTTTCGACCTATTATGAATTTTACGCTAAATTATGAATATGATCCATTACGCTTTTCAAACAGAGATAATAGAGCTCGTTAAAAAAAAAGAACACATTTCATACTATAGACAGGCTCTTTTAATAGATGTATAAAGTATTGCATACAATGTCACCGACTGTCTTTCTATCTTCTAAAAGATAAAAGTAAATGCTTTAAATGCCACTTTCGAACCAAATTTATCAAACAAAAGTGCATATGCCTCAAAATTCAGACTGTAGAACAGCCCAGAAATGAAAGTGTTGAAATACTTTTAGTATCTAGGGGTTTCACATATGCCATTGATCATTGAAAATAGCTTATTAGCACCAAGTTAGCATAAAAAGTCTCTTTTTCAATTTTATGGACGTTTTGAAGTTTCGGTGAACCAGAAGACCTTAAGGACTTCAAGCCGAAGAAATTTTTTTCAATAGTATCTTGCTCCTTTCATGTTTTAATATGAAAACGAACGAAAAACACGCGTACTTGCTTAGCAATTTCAATTCCTAACGATCTCGGTCATCCCTCAATATTAATAGCAAAAGTGCTATTTCTTGTTTTTTTCAGTACTTGCAGGCTCGAAACAAAATATTCCTATTTAATAAGCTATTGTTTAGTTAATTTTGCTTATTCTATTATATAATTGCCTATTTATATAATATTCAGGCAGTTAATAGCTATATTCAAAGTACAAGGTGTTGGAGAGCGATCCCTTGTTGAGATGTGACGTTAATTCTTAATAAAATGATATCATGATAATATTTTTCTGTGAGTTCTCTTGCCTTGTTGTAGATATAAGAGGTTCTCTCTCGTTGTCACTGTAGTAATAACTTTGGGATCTGTGCTATTGGGAAAAATCAGTGTAATCAATCTCGAGGCCAAAAGAACATTATGAGCTAAAATGTATCTGGCGTGAGTGCGTTACCATTTTTTTTGCAAAAAGAGAAAAATATCCGGAATCAAAGTCGACTGTTGGATGGGTCGTAGAAAGTTATCGAAGCGTCATGAGCAATTGCGAGACAATTCCCTGAAGTTGTGGCGTAAAACAAACTAAGAGACCTTTTTGGTAACGCACTCACCCCAAAATTTATCAACCTTTTAAAGTAGTTTCGTTTTATTCTAGCAACCACGTATCATATGAACTTTGTGGAAGAAGAAAGGCCCAACTATGCACATTCAGAATATATAGTACTACTCTAGACTCAGTAACATTTTTAGCCATTTTCGATCATTTTCTTTGTAGATACGAAAACAGTGAAAAATTTTGCAAAACATATCAAGATTTTATTTTAATATTTTCTCCGTCTGTTGAACGAAAAGATAAAACGAAATACGTTTCGTAATACAGCAGAGCGTGTCCTATAATACGATGTGACGAGTTCCTAAAAATACTCAGCTTCTATTTTAATCAGTCTGGTTGACCGTTAGTCGGACAAGCCTGTTAGCACATTGAACGCAATCTGAATCAGTAAGAAGCTAAAATCATTTCATTTCCGTTTTGGTGCTGTTTACAACATAGACGTGACTTTTATAAAAAAAAAAAGGAATCTTATATTCACATGGGATGGTAGTTTGTTTAACGTTTGTATTTTGGAAATCTTTGTCTACAAGTCATTGGATAATAATAATAATAATAATAATAATACTGTCTATTATTTATGAAATACATGCTGTTTTCTTATTACTCAAGCAACTGTCAAGCTTGTTATTTGAAATATCGATAATGTTTTGAAACAGTTAAAATCTTGATATGAATAATTTTTAGGCGTGTATTCCACATCATTCGAAATATGACTAAAGAAATAATTCTACTTTTGATACTTTTCATATATACGATAATCGAATATCTCATGGTCCATTCGACGAGCATAAAATCACTTCAACTAAAATTTTTGCCTATTTTGATACCGAATGTATTTGAACACACACATAAGATTCTCAGATCAATGATGTTATCGAAATAAATAATTATTTCCTTTTTTTTAAAGACATTTATCTATGATAATAATAATTTTTTTCTACGTACTTAAAAATGTAATAATCGTGAATTCTTGTCAAAATTATGTTGATTTCACTTGGCATGCGACTGATGAAGAAAAAAAACTTTTAGGTTTAGTATTCACTGTTAGTACAGCGTAGCGGTAACTAGTTCATAAACAAAATCTATACTAGAAAGCCGCAATAGAGTATTTATTATAATAACTGTGTCGAACATTAAAATACTTTGAAACACAGTGAGCTACGTATTATAAATTGTTTACAATTGAAAGCATGCCTAAGAATAAGAAATTCATTTTATCAACTTGCTTTAAACTTGAATTTCATAATTTTAGATATACTATGTTTCAATGTAGGCTAGCCGGAAAAGTTGTATTCTGTTGTTAAATTATAATCGAATACGAAAACAGATTAGACTCTACTTAATTTTGACTGCTAGATAAAATCTTACTCTTACAATTTGCTTCATCATTATAAACATGCTTTATAATGAAAGGAAAATATAAATTTCGAATTCAGCTCGCGTGTTATTTTTCAAAAGACAAAAAGTGATTTATCTGGTAAGTAGAGATCAAGCTTTTAGAGTATAGGTGTGTGAGAAGAGGCTGCTTTCAAGAAGAATAAGCTGTCTTAATAACAGCCTTTTTTCATCTTGAATAATTATTCTAAAGGAAATATTTTCCTAAAGCTAGCTCACAGAAATATTGCTCTTGCTAACAATCAAACTATTGAATAGCGACGGTAAGTTGTTACTATAATAAAAGAAATGCAGAGGTTTTGCACGGCTTATTATTTTTCAGTAAATAACTGCATGATACAACGTAAGCACAAGAAGGAATAGAGAACTCTACACGCATTTGAACTATGTAATTTTCTACTTAAAAGGTGATCACAAGTAGTCATGAGATGTAACATTAACTGCGAATATTTACTTACACTAAATATGAAACGAGAAGCTTGCGACAAGCAAAAAAATTGAAACTGACTCTCGATGAATGAATTCCTACATTCATACTTGCTTATTATTTTTTTATTGCTGTTGTCAATAGTATGGTATGACAATAATAACTTATCGTGTCATTCATGATATAGAAAGCATAATAATTAGCCGATTCAGTAAATTTCAATGGTTAGTCTCGAAAATCATAGGGGAACATACGAAAAGAAAACAAACAAAAAAAGAAAATTAACAACGATCGTAATATAATGAATATTATTATTACTCTATAGAACACTCATCTATACAATCAAACAAATAGCAAAAAGGCAATTCCGTTGAATGCATGATTAACTGATCTCACATGCTCGTCTATTAAAAAGGAATTGACCAAAAAAGAAGATAATCGAGAACTTAAAAGAAAGCCAATGAGAAATAGAAAGAAGTAAAAAAACGTATCGCATCGCATGCGTTTACAAATACGATATTCGATGAAGGGAGCTCTATACCGTAAGAGGAAATAATCACTTGAGAGAAATGAATCGATGTTCAACGAAATATAGATTATAAAATGCAAATAAAAAATAAACTGAAACAGAAAAGTATCTCACTAAACTCTAACGTTATAAATGAGGTAATAGATACTAAAGTATTCAAGCTATTGTAAGAAAAGTATTTAATGAGAAAATTAAAAAACTAGGAATACATGTCAATGCATATATTATATATCCTGTCGATTCAATCTAAGCGGGTATCCAATGAGTAACGTAAAATTTAACTTATCTTGACACTATTATCAAATCTATAAATAATATATTTTCAATACAAGTCTTACATTGATATTCGATATAACATAATAAGCTACAATCGGTTGCTAAAATGTTTACGATCTGCCATAGATATTGATTCTAAAAGCTGAATATCAATTTGAATGAAAGCGACACTCGACAATTTCTCAGTGAACTAAAGAATAAAAATGTGTGTTGATCAATAACATTTAACTACGCATTTACATATGCCAAGTATACTCATACGTCATTAAAAAGAAGACTTCACAATGGAGATTCTTGATGTATACTTCAATATATATTTATAAATAGATAGATATTTTCTTTTTATTGATGAATAGTAATTATAAACTATCCAGCTGAAAATATGAAATTTTACTATTTCAGCAACACATAAACTATTCATAGAAGAAGAAGAAACGTAAAAGTAGGACAAGTCCTATTACTAAAATACCCATCATAAATAATTGTAGTATTTTTTACGAAAACACAATGAAAACTCAAGAGAAATTATAAAAAAGAATTGAAAAACCGAAGCCCTAATCATAAATTATTTCACAAAAACACCAATGAAACTATCTGACAATACGCAGATCTCTACACAAGAGACTTTCAAAAATATACGTACAAAAGATGATTAATAAAACAAAAACGATAAAGACAGAGAATTTTATAGAATAGAGAACGAACAATAGGGAATGACGTCACGACAAAAATCTAAAGAGCAAAGTCCATTGTGTTGCTATAATACAGAGTACACGAATTATAAAATATATTTTACTGTACACCTAGGCAATAAACGATCACAATCAGCATCGTTGACAATCACTGTTATTTTAACATTGAATCATAATGCTGTTAGCGAGGTCGAACAATGACGGCAAACTAAAAGGCATATATTACTAAAAAATAGTTTCATAAATTAATATCTGAAGAAAAACTGATCTGTAATTAAAAATTGCGTGCATTATTATTGTGATGCTTGATCACGACTAGTAAGCCTTTATTAATATAGCACATATCACTTGTCAAAAATTTAACTACATCGATGAAATAATATGATTTCCTTTTGTGAGCGTATATGAATTTAAACGTGTTGAATCTTTCGCTCTGCATCTTAACGAAAATTCAGTATCTCTCAGAGATCATCTTCGCTGCCGATTTGTATTTGAAAGAAAATTTTGTAATACATGTCATAAGAGAGAGAGAGTTTCTACTTCGAACCAAGCTGTGTTGTCATTGTGTACTGGCACATTTAATTCTATTATTTGAAAGCTATTTTTAAAGTTTTTAAACAAATGAGCTTGTCATTGCCGTTTTCTTCTTTTGAAAAAGGATGAAATCAAAACCAGAATGGGCCTGTAGTGTTCCATTTTCTGTTATATTTTTTTTTGCATAAGAATAATTAAAGATATGGAATGCAGGAAATCTACTAAAAAACGAGAGATGAAAAATGAGTTATTTTGAAGTGTCTCTCGAAAGCATCATTATCTACTATTGTAGACCTTTTCATATTGCCAACACTTTAGTCCCCGACATAAAAATCTTGAAAATATCGAAAACTTATAACAAATCATAAATAGGCGTATAACTATTAATGAATATTAATTAAATGATACAATATATGTCAATGCGCTATGCAGTATATCATACTATTGCTTCAAAAGTATGAAATATTACTGTGTGTTCTTCTTCTGAATCATCCCGCTCGATCGGTTTATCTATGTTCAACACCCAGCGATCTTATGGTTATGAGAAGATTTCTGCTTAATCGTCTTTATCACTACGTTTCTACCATTACGAGTCAGGAAAACGACATGAAAATTCGATTTTAAAAGATTCAATGCAGATGAAAATGAAAAACAGATAGAAACATATGTACCTATTTCAAATTCTAACAATATATAAAAATAATTGATTCGAATACATTTACTCATTGTGTAACACTTTTCTATTACATGTTTTATTTGCTTGAATCATAGTAGACTAGTCCCAAATACAAACATACCGAGTATACGAAAAAAAATTCTTCATGCTATTATCAGATAAGTAAATGAAACAATCCAACATGCACAAACAAATCATTCATTAACTAGATGGTATTCAAGTCTCACTCGAATACGAATGCGATGCGAAGCTCGAATCAGATCTTCACGAAAAATCTTCAATTCAGAGAAATCTTAAATACTTTTTATGTCGACATGATGAAATTCATCAGTGAGTAAATTACTTAGCGATACATTCTTAAGGGTCGATTTCGATTGATCGATTAATTATCTTCATGATTCATTATCTTAGATCAGCTGTAAATGAGTAGACTATAGTGGCTAACATATGTTTATGATGTCACTTTAATTATCTCGCAACAAATTTCTTTCATTTTCGTCAGTTTGGAACCACATTTATGAACGAACGGAACTGCAGATTCAAGATTGGAAAACAGATGTTCTAAGTTCGCTCTTGATACTTCGATAACTCGCGACGGACTACACAAATGCTATACTTCGCATCGCATTAATAATTCTCAGTACCATGAGTCTCAATAATTCAGAAACAAGAATAAATAAAAGAACTATTGCTGGTGTATATTCTACGCAATTTGTGATCGAGGATTTTCTTAACTTTAAGGATTGCTATTGCTCAGTATCTAAATGAATTAGTGACTGCTGCTTACGGCCATACCACGTTGAATACACCAGTTCTCGTCCGATCACTGAAGTTAAGCAACGTCGGGCTCGGTTAGTACTTGGATGGGTGACCGCCTGGGAATACCGAGTGTCGTAAGCTTTTTATTCTCCATTACTTTTTGCAAAGCTATGCAATCGTGTTTTATTCAACTATCAAACTATAATGTAATCATATTCATATGTATTTTATTGATAAAATATTGATGTTAGCACATTTTGTTCATATGCAAAAAGTAAAATTTGATGGCTTATTAAAAACTTTCATATACTCCTTCTTTTAGCTTGTTAATCTAAGGCTCAACTTATACAGTCGCCTATCGGTATTTCACAAATCTTTCAATTGATATTTTGAATTACAATGCGTATCGAACACTTTAAACGATCGATTTTCGAATGTAATCGTTTATCAATATAGAATAATAAGTATAATATTGCAACAAAACATATTGACATTGTCACCAATTTTAACAAATATAAAGAAATCTAATCTTCTACCGCAATCCACTATTGATTGTATACTTTCAAGTTCATGTGTTAGCAAGTATGAAAAAAAAAATTTCATTATAAAAAAAATTGCAATTAGACTCATATGGTAGTCACACATTGAAATATGTATTAAACAGTCTGTGTTTTTTTTTCAGTACTAATTAAGATTTTATCAAAGTGAAAAAGAAACCATGTCATTGTACATATATAAAATTTATGTATGCATATCGACGACATGACAATTCATACAAATAGACACATACAAGTGAAAAAACATTTATACAGAAGAATGTTATGAAAGAGAAAGAAAACTGAAGAAATTGTCACAGTAAATAAAATTTGAGAAAAATTAAAACTAGAAAAAAAAATTGGTGGAAATCAAATAAGACAAATATTTTCAAATATGTAATAAGTATAAGCTACTGCATAAAGATATAGATCTTTCGCTGAGAAATAGGAGCAAAATGATACTGAACAGTAAAATTCATTCCTGACATCGTGGAAAATTTTCTTCATCAATTTCGTCGATAAATTGGAAATCTGTCTGAATTAATTGTGGATGAAGAAGCTTGGTTGGAATTACGATAATGAGAATTCGGCGCGTTCCAATGTCTATTGGAGCCGAATTCGAGTGAGATTGTGCTCGCTTTGCTGCTGTGATGGCGGCCGTCTATAAAAGAAAAAGAAAAGAAAAGATGTAATTATCATCTTGAAGCATTGAATAGATGATAAAAGCAAAGTCAAACGTGCAAAGACATGAAAAATCAAAGGTTAATATTGAAGCGTCAAAATCTAAGAGCAAAAAATAGAGGTTAAGCGTGTCGATGAAGCAAACACCAGTTCAGAGAACGTGGATAGATAAGTGAAATATTCGACGTACGCCAATGGTTGTTCATAGTCTTGCGTTTGACCAGCATAATATTCAACATCATCTCTTTCCGCTGATCTACTCTTTTTTCTTGGTGATACTGTATATTGTTTATCATCTTGTCGATTACGTTCCAGAAGGCTAGCTGCTGCGTTAACATCACCAAATCGACTTTGCCGTTGTTGAATTTGGCTAGACCCGAGTGGTGACATGTCGTCAAGAGTAGTTACATGACTAACACTGCCATCGATTGGTCTATATACAAAGCTATCGCGTGTTGATGGATTAGGTGGAGGAACTCGGCTAAAGCTACGACGTGGTGTTGGTGTTATTGTGGATGGTTGTCGTTCAGTTGGGTCTTCTGAATATTTTAACGAGGCCTGTGATGTACCTCTGGGATCATAACGCTCTACGACATTGAAAACAACAATTAAAATGACATTTATGTACACAAACTTTTCTAGTATTTGTCTCCTATCTGTTTCGTTCTATATAGTGCAAAATAAAAATAATAACGAACAAAACAACAAATAACTATCATATCTATGTACAAATATATAATATATATGTATTTCTAAATACATATGAAACACGATCTAAATATTTAACTCACTATTGTGATCATAGATCGTATACTCGGGCATTCTTTCTGCATTGTATGATAGAGAATTCTTTTAAGATTTGTAAAAAAAATTATTTTCTTACCTTTAGATTTAAATGAACCTGTTTTATGAGTGCCAGAATCTTTTAGAAGCTTATAGATTTCCATTATGACGAGAATAATTACGAGGAGACTCATATACACAAACCAAACAATCCAAACAGGTAATGGTAATACAGCAAGAAAAACACCTAATGATATGTTGACAAATCCAAGTGATAATACGATTGCTCCTAATATGCGATGAATAATACTCCATGAACGTTTGCCAACCCATGTATCTTGATTAATTTCTTCTTGACTTATTTTATAAGTTGATTCACGAAGAATTCCATGTTTTTTCGAACTTCTTGCAATGAGACAAACACCAATTCTTAACAAACAAAAAAAGAGTCATGCATAAATAAATTTTCAAAAACAAAAATAGGAATACAATCTTAACATACAATCCAACAAGGAATTGAATTATTGTTAATATAAATGTTATAATACCAATGATAGCATGAGCATGTCTGAAATGAAGCCATGATGGTGTACGAACAGAATGTACTCCAAAAGAAAAGCCACATATAGCTAATGCAACACCAAAAATCTAAAAATAAAACCATTAATTTCATTTTAAAATAAATATCTAGTTACTTGTAAAATCATATGTAAAGGTCTTTTCACAGGCGAATTCGTAGCATGTCGACCAACCAGATAACCAATGGGAAAAATAACACCATAAGTAAAAAATTGAAATACTCCATGAAGATGATAATATGAAAATGGATAAATACATCCACGCGTACTAGGTGCACTCAATGCCTCTTGTGGTGACGCTTGTAAGAACCAAAGATCAGAGAGTAAACGACGATCACTAGATAGGCAAAGATGTTTTTAAAAAAATCTCTATCTAAAATTTTTCTTACACTGTCGCTCGTCCACCAAAAACGAACATACCCGGTGCACCTTGAAAACATCCAGCAACAAATGCAGCACCTTCTCGTTGCATTGGATAGCTACCATCCTAGGGAATAAAAAATAAAATACAATTAGTACATATATGTAAAGTGAAGACTAGCCAACAGTTCTTCTAGATGACTTGGCGAAACAATTGTACAATTACAACTGATGAGATCGATTATTATTTAATTAATATAAACTTACTGTTGGCGATGGAGCTGCACGTTTCAGAGACCATTGTTTTTGGCCTAAACTAAATACAGCGACTTCATCACGTGGACTTGGATAAGTCTACCAAATAGGATATGATAAATAAAAGATTGAATTTTATTATTTTTTCAAAATTTCTTACAAGAATAGATGATGGATTAGATTCACGACCACCCCATAGGATAGCAAGTGGTTGTTCAGCTCCTAGATTCATATTCGCTGACATATCTGCGGCACCTAGACCCATTCCACTACATGCGCTGTATGAAGGAATTGTAACCATAGCAGCACCTGTTTTCGTTGGTGGACATTCACTTAAACGTTCCCAATGTCCACGATCAATTTGTAATAGCCAAGTATCTTTCGATGGGCATGGACCGCCTTTTCCATAACCACTAAAACGAAAATGAAATTGCTATTTTATACTAGACAAATACTATGAAAATTGTTTGAATTCTTTTATATCACAGTGTCATTTTTGTTTGTTCTTAGTCAAATAAAATAATAATAAAATAAAATATCTTTATTAATACAATCAATATTAATACTTTTAAGAAATAAGTATTTAAATTTGTTTTAGCTAATACATACCTTAAACATCCACCATAAAGCAATAGGTAATTATCAGTAAGTAAGGCTGTCGAATGTCCATAACGAGCATGCGGATAAGCTGGACTAATCGATGGTAAATCATTCATAACTAAAATTCAACAAAAACAAAAAGAGGATTTCGTAAAATTTAAACAAATACATATATAGAAACAATTTACTCAGTGCTGCTTGTGTGGTACCCGCTTGGCTAAGACCAGATGAACCTCGTCCAATGGATTCAACATATGAATACATGAGATCACGTGATTTACCCATCGTATATAAAACTCTAGGCATATCACCAGTAAATGGCGCAGCAGCTGCTGAACCAAAACCACGAGCATATTGTGATGATTGTGTTTCTTGCCAAATTTTTGTACTAATCAATTTTAAATAAATTTAATACAAGAAAATTTCTACTAAAATATATGCATACGAATAACTAAGAAACCAAGCATCTTGAAATGGATAATAATTTGAATCAGCACGATCATCATCATCGTTATACCTGTCCCCATTATTATAACCAGTTCCACTCATTGGATTATAATTTGGATTGTTGATAAAATCTGGATTGTTCATAAGTATTGGATTTTGTATAAAATTTGGTGGTGTTTCAAAATTATAATTTACTACTTGTTGACCCGATGCATAAGATAGATACGGATTATAATTTGGACTTGTGCCTTGTATACCAAAACCACCAAATATATATAAACCACCATTCATTGAACTGGCTGCTGCCATACCATAACGACTCGGTGGTGGGCTTGGAAAATTAAGTGCATCCCATTGGCCTAAAAGATGATTACTTAGTTAAAACAACATCGTCTGACGATGGAAGGTCCCTGGGTGTTTCTCTGGGATTTCAATCAAATCTATGTGGTTTTGTGAAGTCAGATGTTAATATCTCAAATGTAGCAAAATTAGCGGCTGAGATTAATCTGTTGAAAAATTTGGAATAGAAACATTTTTAACTTAAAACCCCGAGGAGGACCATAGGAGAAGTTTTTACACTAAACAAATTTCACAGAAAATTGAAACGCTGGTATGTCACCTCAGTTTTTAATGCTGATTCCAAATATGTTATTGGTTTTCACTCAGAGTGTATTTGTGTCACCGAAAGTTGCGAATTGTATGCCAAAAAAGTAGAAAATTATATCTTAACATTAGTCATTCGCGAAGTCTGTAAATCACGAATCTTTTAGGAATTTAAAAATCCATGACTTTTTAACATTTCAAAAACTCGATCGATTGATATACGGATAAATTACATGAACCGAATTATGTGATTTTCTATCGATCATCAAACCACTGGTAGAACGGAATTTTCATATAGTTTACCGCCGATTGGCAATAAAATAAAAAATAAAAGATATGAATAAACTTTTCTCGATAAACTTATGTTAAAATGAATCTATGTAGAATTCAGTGTGCTATTCAATGATGCATAATGTTGATGTGCGCAGTGTAATAATAATGTTTAGATATCATTTTTTTACTTCTTCGACATATGATTCGCAACTTTCGGTGAGACAAGCACATCATGAGTAAAATTCAATAACATATTTGAAATCAGCATTAAAGACTGAGGTGACATACCAGCGTTTCAATTTTCTGTGAAATTTGTTAAGTGTAAAAAATTCTCCTATGGTCCTCCTCGGGGTTTTAAGTTAAAAATGTTTCTATTCCAAATTTTTCAACGGAATAATCTCAGCCGCTAATTTTGCTACATTTGAGACATTAACACCTGACTTCACAAAACCAGATAGATTTAATTGAAATCCCAGGGAAGCACCCAGAGACCTTCTCTAGTGAGTGTATTAGTTACCAGTTAGAATGTTGAATGAATAAGAATCTTGAAGAGGTATTCCTGTTTGAGTTCGACCACCGTATAGAAGAAGAAAAGTTTGATCAAAGCCGAGTGCAGCATCACGCCGTGCCTGTGGTGTATCTGTACTTGTACCATCACTGAGTAAAATCCATTGAAGCTGTTGAGTATTTGCAGTTGAAACAAATATTAATAAAATAGAAATATACACCAGAATAGTTGGAAACATCTGAAATAAAAAATAGTTATTAACTAAAATTTTACAAAATTTTATTATATTCAATCTCATTCTCTTTCTAATCTGCTCCTGAAATCCTTAACTGTATAACTGACCTTGCTTGTTCTTACCTGTATTTATTTGAACTTCATTGTGTTCACACTTTAGTATGTTTGAGATAGATGAAAGAAGAAAAAAAATGAGTTTGCTATTTTGTGGTTGATATGAATCATGAATAAAATTCATAAAAAAACTGACAGAGAGAAAGAAAATTTTCTCTTGTTACAATAGCCATCATAGGGCCGCCTTGTCGTTCTTCTTTTTTTGCCTGTCTCTTTTCTCTTCGTAGAATATATTTCTTTTTTTAATGGACGTATTCCATGTGCTACAAAGAACAGTCTGCAATCATTCAAACAGTTTTTTCCTCTCGTCTTTTAACACAAGAAACAAGAGAAAAAAAACCTCTTGCCAAGCCGCAGAAAAAAAAATATGCGACAATTTTACCTGAATGAAATTCTTCTCTTTCCTTCTTTCAACAAATGATCTTGACTGAGTATGAAGAATAGCTCATTTTTGCTTCGTTCTTTTTTCACATTTTTTTCTACTTCTCTTTCTCTCTTCTCTTATGGAATATAATGTTATGCATAGAAAGATCGATATATATAACTATATGGTACACACGTCCTCTGTCTATCTATTACTACTTTCTAGATCGTGGGTCAACCAATGAACCACACGAAGTATAGTTTAGTCGCATGGAGCACAGACAAATAAGTGAACATATGACCTTTTTTTCTTTACCTCCGTTCAATTTTGTTGTCGCACGGATGCAAACACAAGAACGGATCATTTCTTTTTTTTTCTCCTTCTCTTATACATTCATGTTCAAATTTTCAATTACGACATTATTGATGCTTGGCCAACCGTTATCGTACACACAATGATGATAAGAACTCAAATAGATTATAGATAGAGCACAAACGAAGAAAGAAAGAAAAAAAAACAGTAAAAATCTAAGGATAAAGAGTTTCCTTCACCTCGATACCTCAAAAATAAAACAAAACAACACAGAATATGAATCATTCGAACAGAGAGAAATATCGTCATGTAAGCAACCAAAAAAAAACCGATGTGAACAAGGACATACATACCACATGGTGCACATAAGTGTAAGGCTAATAGAGAGAAAAGAAAATTATTTTTAAAGTTTATATTCAATGAACTATTGAAATCGCTGTAACTTCTATTCAATTCTGGTAGAATTCCGTGAAAGGTTCAAATGAAAAAAAACAGAACTCTAAAAAAACTTCATACAAATGAACATTTCCTGAAACTATTTCTTTTTGACAAATTTTTTGTATTTTTGTTCTATGAGAAAATTATCTCGATGATGTCATTGCTTTGTTTTCTTTGTCATTTATTTTAATTATTATTGGTGATATCATTTCATTGGATATTGCATCAGCAACAACAACTATTATCTACAGTATTAAAAACAATCTATTCTATAGAAATAGTCCAAGAAAACACGATTTGAAAAGAAACTATGTCTACTGATTCGACAACTGTTGTCATTATCATTGGTGGTGGTCTAGGAGGCCTTGCTCTAGCTCAGTTATTATTACAAAACTCGTCTTCAATTAAAGTATTAGTATTTGAACGTGATGAAGATAAAAATTCACGCGAACAAGGTTATTGTATTGGCCTTGACTCAATGGGACTTGATGTTTTAACTCAAATTCGAGTTCTTGATAATCTCCTACGTGATGAATCCGATGCAGTTTATACTCTATCGTTCTTTCGATTGGTTAACAAATATCTTCAAAAATTAATTGATTTCAATGCAAAAAATAATAAATTAATCTATCGAGAAGATCTTCGACAAGCATTACTAACTAATATTGATGTTCAATGGAATAAACGATTTATATCATATAAAATAGACGATGATGGTGTTGAAGCTTATTTTGAAGATGGAACATCAGTACGAGGTACAATTCTTATTGGTTGCGATGGAACTAAATCAATTGTTCGAACTCAACTTATACCAGAATTTCAGCGAAATGATCTTCGTATTATTAATATTGGAGGTACTGTAGAACAAAATGCTAGCTTGAAAAAAATTCAAGAATTAACAAAACAATCTCTTGTACGAGTATTCGGTAAACAAGGTCATACATTACTCATTCTACCTTTTCGACAGTCATGGATATGGGCTCTTTCATGGCCAGAAAAAGAAACTCATGAAGAAACCAATATAACATCTCTTAAAGTAATTGAAAAAGCTCATGAATATTTTAATAATGATGAAATCATCCGTTTAATCGAATCAAGTTCACCTTCAACATGCATCGGTCCATATCGACTGTATTCGGCTGCATGTCTCAAACACAATCCATTTCCAAATAATTCTCGTGTGACATTACTTGGTGATGCTGCTCATCCAATGACGACACATGCTGGAAAAGGTGCTAATACAGCTTTTGCTGATGCATTTGATCTTGCTAATTTAATTTTAAATCCTTCATCTTCAACACTTTCTGGATATGAACAAAAAATGTTCAAACGAGGTTTTACTGCTGTACAAATGTCGCTCTCCTCTACAAACATGATTCATTCAATTGGTTGGCGAGCTTCATTTCGTAATAGTATATTTTTCATCATGCGTTATACATTCGTATTGATCAATTTAATTTCAATACCGTTTCGTTTCTACAAGAAAAAAACTGATTAAATTTTACCTGTACCGAAGAAGTATTGTCATCAATAGAAAATTGGACGATAGTGACGTGTATTGCTTATCATGGCATAAATAGACATAAAGAAAAAAGCGGAGAAATGCAAAAAGAAAAGGGCGTAATAAACAGCACGAAATTTTCACTATGACACTATTGGCACACGCCATAAAAAATACAAAATCGTAACATAAAATTTCTACGCTTATTTATTCGATTTCTGTCAACAGATCGGACTTACACAAAAATATACTTTTCTGAAGTTCCGAGTCAAAATCATCCGATAAGCTTAGGTAGAGCAGTGTCGATTGGAATTCAATCGGCTTCATACTATCGTTAAATTTTGATAATATGAAAACGAATGAAAAGGAGAAAAGAAAAATGAAAGTAGTAATATCGCAATTTTATCATTGATAATATATGTTACATAAATCTATGAGTACAATCGAGAGAAATGTTCGAAATCTATATTGATGTACAAATTCATGTTAGAACAAAGAGCAAGCCCAGAAGATAGAAAGGAAATATGAAATAACAATTTTTTAATAATGGAGTTCGATTGAAATTGTTCGATGAGTTCACACATACACACATTTTCATGATTTCTATTCTATCTTTGCAGCTGCATTTAATCTATAAAAGTTCCTACAAATCATATTTTACGTAATAAAATAACAATGTTAAAAGAAATTTTTTCTTCAATATCTTGACCAGAATTGTTTTTATATGTAAGAATATACAAAAAAATCTCAAAATGATCGATCGAATTATTGATGGATTGTGATACGTGCATGTAATAATACATACAACAAAAGAACATATCCTTGAGATAGCTATGGTGTAATGCCACTAAACATATTGTATGTATTCATTCATCGCTCGGCAAGATTTGATTACTAGTTTTTTTTCTCATCATTTACACATATCTATTTTCTTAATGATATTCGATCGAATATTTGAATTGTTTCTTTTGCAATTTACTAATTGCTTTCTCTAAATGAAACACACTTATCAAATCAAAAAAGAAATTCAGATTTGTTTTAAAGAATGAAAAATATTTGAGTAGGTTCTTTACTTATAATCACCATTTAGCTTATCTATGTAGTTATTCTTAATATTATTGATCTTCTATCGTTCTTCGTGTTGTTATCTACTTTAGTTTGATGAAATACTATTTATGACATGAATGTTCTATAAGAATGAGATATTGATAGAAATTATCATCATTTATTTTTATGTAAGAAGCACGTAGTAGATAAACAGATAAGTGATTCATCAGATGCATGTAGAAATGTCGATTTAAAAGTATACTATATTTAAAATTCTGTTTTCGAATTTGTTTTACTTTAAAAATAAAAGTGTAAAAATATTTAAATTTAGCAAATCTAAATAATTCAAGATTATCTTTAGAACCTCATATTAAATTTAAATGATTGATTGCATAAAACATTAACCAAAGTATGTGTCAACTAAACTAATAAAAATTAAATTTCCTATGCAAAAATCCAGCATCCAATAAAATCATAATTCATTTATCATAATGACATGGTACACACAGTTTATCATATGACACATTAATTTCACTTCGGAGTACAACAAACAAAATAAAAGGAAGAAAAGATAATGAGCAATGAAATGAAAAATAGCTTTATCAATGGCGTTTATGCATATTTGCAAAAATAAGATAAAAGTACACGGTGGTAAAACAAATTCTACTAATAACCTTTCAGCAACATAACAAAGAAAACCTAACCGGAAAGAATAATAAATAGAAAAAAGAAAGCTATCCATATTAAATTTAAAAATTGAAATAGAAACTCTTTTATATTGGAAAAAACAGCGAAACGCACTATGCAGTTATAGATGTTTAGTTGAGCAATTTAATTTAGTTATGGTTTTCGAGGACCTTTCATCTTCCCAGAAGCATACGCTACCTATAATAAATGAAAACAAAACAAAAACCAATTGAAAGACATGATGTTTAAGCATAAAAACAAATTAGAAAATATATATGATTACAGCAACAACAACAAAAAAAGCGAGTGCTTGAGCGGTGCATTAAAATATAAAATAAATTTTTTTTTGATTGCAGTTATTGTGAAACTTTAGACTTTTGGAAAAAGTTAAATCATCGTCAATATATATGTGTATAGATGAGAGAGCAAATCAAAGGAAGAAATCGGCGCAATCTGAATTCAAATCATACCGATTCATCGAATTCCTTTTGTGCTTGTTCGATAGCACGTTGTATTTCAAGTTCACCAGTACTTAAACGTAACATCGGTCTTGTACGATTTTCTTCTTCTCTAAGACGATTTAAACGATCTCGTTGAATCTGAACAAGTGTCTGTTCCGGTTTGATTGTAGTTGCATGTTGATTTGGGTTAGATGTGAACTCATCGTTGTCCATTGGTATAGATATATGTCCGCCAGATACTATCACAACATCAGTTGTTGTTGTTGTAGTGCATAGAGGTTCACGATCAGATGCTGAAAGTCTTGGTAGTCGACGCTGCGTACTATTATTCGATGAGTCTAGAGCGTTTGGTAATGATCTAATATCGCTCCAAGCTCTACGTCGGCAACGTTTCATAATAAATTTAACTGATAAGCCAATTAAACCAATCACAATAAGTACACCGGGTATGCCAGCACCAAGGGCAATACCCCATTTTGTTGAATTATTCATATTTGAATAGAACAATTCTTTTGTTGTTTTTGATTCATCAGAATTAAAAGAATAAAAGAAGAAACGAAAAGAATACGATATGACAAAAAGAAATAAATATATCTGAAAAGATAGATAGATGAATGATAAGAACAACAACAGGAAAAAAACAGGAGCTTTTCTTGTCTTTTTTTTATTCTCTTTCTATCAATTCATTCTTTTTTTCCTATTTAACACCATGTAAGTATAATGCTAAAAACTTTTGAAAAACAACTGGATTATATTTTAGTTTTTCCAAAACATATCGTTGTAAATTTCGTTCTGTACCATACAATGGATTGTGCATAACCATGGACGGGCGATTATCATATAAATAATTATCTTTATCAATCCATACATAATTACATTGTTTATCATTTGTATCATTATAGTTTAATGTATTTAATTGAAATACAACAAAATGAAAAAGTTCATCAAGAAGAAATATTGATTGAACAGTAACTGGTTTTACAAGACGACCATCTGGATAGAGCTGACGTGCTTGAACAAGAGCAGAACCAAAAGCAAACATAATCATACGTGCAAGACGTTCATCTGTTGTTGCTTCATGAATCAATTCATCATTTGAAACATGTAATGTTGTATGAACATCTAAATAATAATAATAATAATAATAATAATAATAATACATATTCTTTTTTGTATTTGTGTTTTTCGTAAGATTTTATATTGAATATGAGAAATTTGTTTTTTTTACATAGTTCGAATAGGAAATCAGTACTAATAAATTTTAAGGATGATAAAAAAAGACAGAATCGATCGAGATATACATTATATTAATCTATTGATAGTAAGTAGGTCGAATGCACTTGTAGACTTGATACTATTGAAAATTTTTAGAAAGAAGTACGTATGAAAAAATCGATATAAATAAAATGATGATTAATCGAAACATACCGCGTGACTATGTCATTAATGAATGGAAAACTAATTTAGCTTGCGAGCGACGGCCTCTAACTGCAACCTGAACGGACATTGAGTAATAGAAGAAAAAGAAAAAGAAACCTCGATCAAATTAAATACTCACGTGAAAACTTTTCTCTATATTGCAATTAACATTACCTATTGGTTTCTTCGTTTATGATAAATAGAGCAATAACTTTAAAGGCTTTTACACGATAAATAAATAATACATCATTTGTCTCTAGTCTCAACTTATTTGTTTTTGTTTTACTATTCAGAATTATTCGGAAGAAAAAACAAACTGAATTATTTACACTCATTTGATTTTCTTTGATGCCATCCTTGTTCATCACCATCTTGATAAAGCTGTTCTGATGGTAAATCAATAGTTGGATAGATTGGATACATATCTAAAAATTGATAATCATTTGCTTGCATAACATAATGTCCATTAGGATCATGGCTTGCTATTTTTTCATCAATATTATCTCCTGAATTAATTTCTAATCTATTTAAACGTTTAACAATTGGTGATAATGGAATATGACTCGTTAACACATATTCATTTTTTCGTTTTAAATGTATTAATTCGCCATATCGTTCATATGTTGTATAAAATGGTATATTTCGATATAAATGTCTTTTGAATAAATCTGGATAATGTCCACCTAATGATTCGCAAAGATGAATAATATTCTCCAATAAGATTGCCATTTGTCTCGAACGTGGTATAGCATATTCAATACGAAACGATCGACGTTGTTTTAATGGAGATTTTTTTCTTGGTAAATGTTCTTTTGTTGCATCATAAGCAATCGATTGCCGAATATACGATTGAATTAATTCGTCTTGGTCAGGTAATGATACTTGTCCAATAGTTTGTTTTATTGACTGTGGCAATTCGTAGAATGGTATTGTTTTTGTTAATAAACAAGCTTGATCCACCCCTATTTTATGAAACAAAATAATAGAAAAAAGATCGTGATATTTTGAATCAATCTAGATAGTTCTGAATTCTATTTATTGTTTTGGAATATTCACCTGCGTGTAATTTTGCTTTTGAATCAAATAAAAATACGGGTCGTTCATGATGAAACAGAGGATGTTCCTCCCGTGGTAGTGGTGGTACAAGATATTCGAACATCGGGTGTCGAGTTGGACTTGTCCAAGATGTTGATTCATCAGGAAAAGCATTTGGATCCGGTTCATGTAATGGATCAATAATATTGATTTGACGACCCTCTAATGCTTTAGGTAATGTTAATTTTGGCTCATTAAATTTCCCCTTTTCTTGCCATACCCCTAAAAATTTACATATGAAATTTATTGAATAAATATCTTTTAGATGATTTACATTTCCATTGTCGATGTAACGGTTTTGTAAATGGTTTAAATAAGCCACGAAGCTCAGATATTTTTGGCATATTTCTCTAACGTGTTAATATTTAGAGGAATAAATAGAGTATATATGTATATGTTTCGTTTCTTTGCAAAGCAAGCCCGCTAAACCATGCAATCAATCATCAGTAATAGTAATAAAATAAACAATCAATCAATGAATGAATGATCATATTCGTTCTTTTATTGGATACGTCTAGTCCATTCCTATTTTTGATAAGAAAAAAAACCTCCTTAGTATAGCGTCATCTAGCGACATTATATAGCATAGAGCGAATCATGAAATCATTGGCGAATTCACTAGATGTGTTGCTAATGCTGTCATTTTCTCTCTTGCTTTGTTCGTTAACACAGTTTGATTCAATTTTTATCGCACTTTTCAGATTGAATGTTTCCATGACAGCCAGCCAACGCAGCTCACTTAGCTAATACTCAAGTAAAAGCATGCTACGCTATGCGTATCTTTTTTGCCATGATATAAATAACTTAGTTACTAAGTAGTCATTTAACATTCATGTTATCAACTTTCGAACATTTTGACCTCGTCCTTCTCTAGAATAATAATTTGTCAACATTTTCAAACCTCTTCACCCTTGATTACATAATCGTTAGAACGTTTTTTCTTGCTACAAAATTCTTTTATAAATTTAGTAAGGTGCACCAAAGTCAAAAATCAAGCAGGAGGAAAATTCGTTTTATTATTGCATGGTTGGATAGAGCTTGATGAGTAGATCATGAATATCATCTTTAAAATGTTTCTAAGCTTCCGTTTTGGTCAAGAAACTTTCAAAATACAAACTGCACCTGAAAAAGGGAATATTTCAGTTTTTTCGAGAAAACTCGAAATTTACCTCGTTTAACAATGTTCTATGTTTAGAAAACTATCATCACCGAATTCAGCATGAAAATCTGAATCTACTGATATAACGTTGGCCAGTAAAAAACATAAGTTTCATGTTTGAGGAGCTCAACTAGGTCCCCACATAGACACCTTGAAATTGATGTCTCGCAAAATCATCAACTATTTTTTTTGAAAGCGATTCTCCAACTTTATTACGTCATCCAAACCGCCAAGTGATAGCGAACAAAAGCATATAGTCAGTTTTAAAAATATTGTTCTGTCTCTGAGAAAACTCGATTTCTAAGGGTTTCTCATAAACATTTTTCTTGAAAAATCATGGGTATTCAGCCTCTTTTGTGAACAGTTATATTTCTTTTCTTTGATTAGTGTTACTTCTAGTACGTATCAAGCAGGTTCGTTTAACCTGTTCTTCATAGTACAGGCTAATTTCAATTAATTTTGATCAAATAGTAAAGATCAAATCGAGTTAATTGAGAATAATGACTCACTTCCTTGATAAATTTTATTTGCCTTCGTGTTGTTTCGACAAAATGTTGTGTCCATCGGAGAGTAGAGAATGAGAGAATATTACGTGATACATGTGCACACAAAAATCATCTCTATTTTCCTTTCTATAGTTGGACAGGCAGACAATTATACTGGAAGAATTGATTGAATATTTTCGTTTCCAATTTGGTTATCGATAGAAAAACAAGAAGAAAAGAAGGATAATTCAAATTTTCACGTTTATTTCATAACATTCTGTTATTTTCTGTACTGTCTAACGAAGACAACATTGTTTTCGAAAAGTCACGAGAATATATTAATACTGTCTACGAATACTATCTATTTATATTCTCAATCAAAATTCATATCAACTGACTTCTAATCTGTCACAAAAGTCGAGAAGAAGCTTTTACTCTCAATTTACGATCTCGGGTCTATGGGAACATCAAGATCACAGTCAACTTCAAGTTAAAGAGTTGTCGGCGGAAGAAGAAAAATGGGCAAGTGTTATGGAAGTAGACGATGAAGAGGAGAAAAATGAGAGTAAGGGTGTAGATGAAGAAAATTTCAATTTGAAACTTGATTTGCCTATGATTGGTGATTTGTTTGAAATGCGCAAGAGCTTGTGTGGACCTCGTAATTTGCCTATTCTTATTTATACAATTCTACGTTATCTCGGTCTCTCGTGGCGTCGAGCAGATGATCTGCTTAGAAGCATTGGTGCTAATACATGTGAAACTGCACTTAAGTGGGCAAAGATTTTCATTTCAGGTGATATTGAAATATTTCAAGGTGAAGGCCGAGGAGGTATGCATTATGAATCTTTTTTCGACGTGTTTACAGAACTCAAGAAAGCTGCTAAAGCTTTCGCTATTGAATCTTACTCACGTAAATCAGCTGATTTTACAGCTGTTGACTTGGCGAACTTTATCGATACAACGTTCTACGAACTAACACAAACATCAAAGCTCAATGATACGCTAGTTCGGTCTATCGAGAGTTGTCGTTTAGATCTTCGACGTTGGCTGGCCAAATTTCAACCGAATACTCAAAGGCCATATTTTGAAGGCCATGAGAGACAGGATGTAGTCACTCATAGGCACGAATTCATCTCTTATTTTCTTCAAAGGAAAGATGTGTACTACACAATAAGTGACGGTGATCAGCCAGTGTGGAAAATTCCTGCTCAGAATCCTTGTATTATTCTCTGTAAGTTTAAAAATTTTCTAGCTATTTCATGAAGATTTTTAATTTTTTTTCTCTTTAGTTCATGTTGATTCAACTTTTAAGAGCGGTGAAATGCCGGCTAAAAGGTGGACAGTCGAACGAAACACTCCTTTCTTCTCCAAGGGCCATCGACGTTCTCACATGATCAGTGATTTTATCGTTCAGCATCCATGCGGCCCGTTCTTTTCTTTATCTGATGCCGAATATGATAAAGCAGTTGAAAAATTCCCTTCTCTTTCTAGTTCTGATGACCTGAATTACGTACAAAATTCAGTGACTGCCGGCATCAATGTTGGTGTTGAAGGCTACTTCAGCAACGAAGTCATTTCGTCGCAATTTGAACGTTTATTTCAACTTGTTTCTTTCAAGCAGGATATCGGAGGTCATCAATTTGAAGTAGTAGTGGACAATGCCCGCACCGATTCAGCACGCGAGTATCCTATTGGTGAATTTAGCAAGGGAATAGGTATGAAGTGTCCAGTTGACTCGATTACATACGTTGACGATAAGGGTAAAGTCATCTCAATTTCCTGTCGCTTTACGACAGGTGACCACCGTGGAAAAACGAAAGGTTTGGTTGAACTAGCAAAAGAGTTAAAACTTCCTTGTCTACCATCGATCAAATTAACCGAGTTGCAAACTCTCCTTGCTCAGCACGCTGCCTTCCAAAATGTATCAAAGATAGAAATTTTAGCCAGAAAATACAATATTAAGGTAATATTCTGTCCGAAATTTCATTGCGAATTGAATGCCATCGAGGGCTTATGGTGTCACATAAAGCAATATGTAAGGAAGAAAAGTGACCAAACATTCTCAACGATGCTTCGCCTCATTCTTCAATCTCGTGAAAACTTCAAAGAACGCAAAATCTACATGAAGATCTTCCGTCGATTTTGACACTCTGTTAATGCTTATGACCAATGTAAGATGTATGGTGAAGTTCTTACTTTCTTTTTCAGTCAGCTATGCAAAATCGACGTGGTATTACATCGAAAAATCACGAATCATCAACTCACGCAAAGTAGGCATTTTTTATTTTTCACTTCAGTTTTCTCTCTTTCATTGAAAAACTTGAAACGCTTTCAGCAGTAAAAAAATATAAAATACAAAAGCCATAAAAAATTATAAATTAAAACCAGTCGGGTACCGAAAAAATTGTAAAACCAGTTTATTTCTTCTATGTGCATTCGGCTCTACGTGTCGGAGAAGATAAACATCTGACTCTTCTGAAATTAGAGTCGCATCGCCAAGAAATGCACATTTTATACTAGTGATTTTTCAAGAAAAATGTTTATGAGAAACCCTTAGAAGATCAAAGAGACTAATCTAACTACGTTTTTTGAATTCTACACACTTTTTAACCTATATGTACAGACTACAATTGTAGTTTGATATTTTTCAGAAAAAAGAAGAAATTTTTTGTTGTCATTTTTTTCAGTAAAATCGAGTTTTCTCAGAGACAGAACAATATTTTTAAAACTGACTATATGCTTTTGTTCGCTATCACTTGGCGGTTTGGATGACGTAATAAAGTTGGAGAATCGCTTTCAAAAAAAATAGTTGATGATTTTGCGAGACATCAATTTCAAGGTGTCTATGTGGGGACCTAGTTGAGCTCCTCAAACATGAAACTTATGTTTTTTACTGGCCAACGTTATATCAGTAGATTCAGATTTTCATGCTGAATTCGGTGATGATAGTTTTCTAAACATAGAACATTGTTAAACGAGGTAAATTTCGAGTTTTCTCGAAAAAACTGAAATATTCACTTTTTCAGGGGCAGTTTGTATTTTGAAAGTTTCTCGACCAAAACGGAAGCTTAGAAACATTTTAAAGGTGATATTCATGATCTACTCACCAAGCTCTATCCTACCATGCAATAATAAAACGAATTTTCCTCCTGCTCGATTTTTGACTTTGGTACACCTCACTAAAAAGTATTTTCTGTCATTCATCGCTTTATTTTGACATATTAGTTTCATATTTGCTTGAACGAAATAAATAAAAATCAATTAACAAATGAATGCAAATGAAAAAAATATCGTTTTAAACTAGATTCAATTCAACAGACTATGAAGCTGAGTAATAGAAAGTATTTTCAGTCGGAGGCGCGCCGTTCTCAGCATTGATTTCACTTCGACCAACAATTTTTTCTATTAAGTTTTTTCTTTCGGAATTTAAAACTAATTACCTAGTGTAGTTCTAGATAATGTCGAAATTTTGATTGTTTTCATCATTTGATTATTACTCCTGGTAGATTATATAAACAAGACAAAAATTTATGTTTTCAAAGCTTTCCTAGAAAAAATTTGACAATTCGATCTGTCCACGGAAAGCATGATTCTGTCACGCTTTATTTGATTCATGACATATAAATAATTTGCTATCTATAGGACTGAATGTGTTTGTAGTTTTGAAGGAAAAATTTATGTGCTTTTCAAAATGAGACACCACAAAGTCAACAGTGACTCCTTCTTCACGATAGACAAACTGTGACGAAATCTCTGAACTTAATAGCGTAATATTCGCATGTTGTCCAACATAAATTTTTTTCTTCACTCAAACTATGCTTATCTATCTTTTTCTGCTTTGTTTTAGAGTCTTGCAGCAAATAGTATACCTGCAGCATCACCATTAGCAGGATTTTTACAACAACAATTATCACAGGCACATGGACAAATACAAGCATTACAAGTCCAGCTAAAACAACAACAACAAATCAATCATCAACAAGAAATGCAACAACAACAAAATTTACACGAACAACAAATAGAACAACTACAGGCCCAGTTAAATCTGGTACAACAATTCCCAGGTCGAACATTCCGGTCATTGGATCCCATAAGATACTCCAGGGTATATGCGGGAAAGTCACCATATCCTGCAGGAAAACACAGGAAATCGCTGGAACATGGAAGCAGTATTCCAGTCAAAAATACGACCAGACTTTTCCGACGAATTTCTGCCAAGTTTTGGTACTTTCTGGCAGGAATTGATCGGAAATCACCAGAAAAAATGCGAAAATTTTCCAACCGGAATACTGCTTTCAGAAAATCAACATCCCAAAATGGTTGAGAAAAAGCAAGATAAATCTATTTAAAATAAACATGCTAAATAAACAATGGATGATTAATTCATTCGGTCAACAAACTTTATTAATTGTGCTAAAGACTAATTTTTGTATATACATTCGTTTAGCATGTAGCAATGGTGGTATAAACGTTTGATGCATGGATTGTTTAAGACAGCCAACATATTGTGTACAAATAACATGTTTAGCTTGATAAGTTACTTGTTGTTGATTACTTTTAATAACTTCAATGTCAACATATTGTTCTTCTTCGTGAATAGAAACACGTTTAACAATAGTATTTAATTCAATTTGATTTTCACTTACTTTATCAACAAACACTCTTTGTAAAAAATTTAAAAAACCTCCGTAAACATAAGTGGCTTCATCATTATATTGATTATTCGAGGGTAAACGTTCAAGCGAATTCCATCCTAAGAGAACAGAAAGTCGATGTTCATTTATCCTTAGGCGAAATATGTCTATGTAAATTGAGTTTTTTTTTGTTTTCAGCAAAACCCTGAGTTATTTACTGTCAAAAGAACTTAGCTTGATATATTTTATAGTGAACAAAAAAAAGCGCTTCTCATAAAACAAATTCAAATTTAGGTTTCATAATAGAGCTATTTTCTTCAAGAAAATTACATGACGAAGTATTGTTTAATAGTTGAATGTATTGACAATAGTCTTTCGTATTTATTCTACGTGTTTTACTAATTCATGCAGAAAAAAAAATGATGGCGGAGACACCACTTTTATCTATTTACATGCAGTTTACTCATCGATTTTTATTATCAGCTAATCTCGTTTAAATAAAAAAAACTAGAAGAAAAATAATATTTAGAAAGACAGAGAGTGAGAGAGGCAGAATGTTCGTTTATTTTCTGTTGATGTGTGTACGAAATTAATCTTATTTTATTTTATTCTGTGTATTATATCTATTATTTAATATTTTGTATGTGCTTTTCTATGTTATTTTTAATAAATGTTCGTATTGTTTTGTTGTTTTTCTTTCGTATTATTTGTCGTAATTTATGTATGTATGTATGTACTTCGCAGTTGTACGAATATTTTTAATATTACTTTGTGTCTTTATTTTTCTACTGTTTAAATAAAATAATACACTTGATCTGAAGCTCGAAATAGTATCGATAAGTTTTATAATTGTTGGATATTTGAAATTTTGAAAATATCATCAGAAAAAGATTTGAAAACCAGAGAATTATGTATAATTTCTTGCAAAATTTCTGCTTCATTTAATCGGCTAAAACGTGTGGTAGAACAAAAATCGGTGTATATTTACTGCCCTCCGATTGACGTCATCTATCAAGACAGCGATTGATCTAGACACGATATCCACATGTGATCGAAACGACGAAAAACCGTATATCGATCGTATAACTGAGGAGTTTACCAACGGTATTGTCCGGTAATCGGCGGTATTTTCCGGTAACCGCCGGTTTTTCGCTTTCGTGCTATATTGGAATCAGGTGCTTTTTCAGTTCTGATTGCATTCAAAAAGATATATAAGTATCATTTTATAAATTTATTAAACTAATATTATATTTAAAAAAAATACAGAAGTGGCAAGTAGTATCTCACATATTTAAAAACGACAAATTTCAAGCAATACAGAAAAAAACAAAAACAAAATAGCTCTGGTATGATCTATAATGAATAGAGAGATTAAAATTCAAACTCTTCTTGTTTGCCTTTACCTGTACAATGAATTTCTGTGACTGATAAATAAATATTTATATCTAAAAGAAGAAAACAAAAATTAGATTAAATTATTCCTTAGATTTAATCTAAAAATATCAAGAATAAATAAATGTATATTCTACACTATTGAATTTTAATAATACAACTTAACATTTCTAAACAGTTCATTTTCAAAACGAGAACATTTAATCTAAAAATGGGTAAAAATTTTAAAAATGAGTAAATTGAAATAATGAAAATTTTTATTAATTAAAATACATTCATTGTAAATAGAATAGTTGTCTGCATAAAGTTATCCGTAAATAGTCATCTAGTGCTCAAATGTTGAGTATTAACAGGTTACAGTGTTCCTGTGCAGTGTTTCCAATGGAAATCTAAAACAAAATATACAGTGCACTCTGGTTTTTATGAACAAAGTGTACATTACACTTTACTTTTTTCAGCAAAGTGTATCAAAGTGTACCAAAAGCCCAATTTTCACAATCTAGAAAACAAAATATAATTTTCGCTATTTTTTATTTCATGAAACAAACATTTTGATCACTAGCGAAAAAAAATATCATACTTAATTAATTTAAAACTATATGCGGCTTTTAAGGTTCAGAGATCAAAGAAATCAGAGTGTAAACTATTTTAGCAAAGTGTACATTGTACACTTTGTTTTTCTGGGCAAGTGTATAGCAGAGTGTAAATCAAAACTAGCAGATGTTCTGTACGTTTTACTTCTGCTGTGTACACTTGCCATTGGAAACATTGATTCAACATATTTTGTTTTTTGTTCGATTAATATCTGACCCTTCTTCGAAATAACTCATGGATATGTTATCATTTCTATGTTGTCTAGAAAAGAATGAGACCCGGGTGTGTCAAAATCATGTGAGAATCATGATTGCTTTTTATTTTAGACAAAGTACCCTAGCATTTCTTTGAGAAGTGAGATTTTTTTCAATAAACAGTTATTTAATTGAAGAAAGTTTTCAAAACAAATAAATTCATCGATTGAATCTTGTTACTGAACTCTCCACACTGGTTCAATTTAATGAGAAGCAAAGACTAGCTTTTGTTACTGGAAGCTTTATTTTTCTATATTTTTGATAGAATTCTGTGGAAAAAAACTCACTGAAGCCTTCATTCATCATCGACCAACATGAAAAGATTCATTAGTGCTTTAAAAAAACTAAAAAAAACTTGAAAGTGATTCATTCATGAAAAGCTCTTGGCTTCTTATCAACTTGAAGCAATCTTTCAATTAAAAGAATTGCAAACGTTAAGACTAAAAAACTGATATATGAACAAGTTGAGAAGGAAAGTCAATATTTTTCTTTCAATCCGTAAATTGTCATGCTCCTAGACAAGGATAAATTTACATCGTGTCTGTTGGTTCAATCGCTGTTGTTTGATATGCAAGATTGATTTTGTTTGGCCTTCTAATTCGATTGAATACGCCAATTTTGAATCACTTTTGTGGGTCTTACATATCTTTTCTTTCAGTTTGAATGCTTCTGATTAGTAAAATTGGTTCGCTTGTATCTACTTTTTCAAACTACAGTTCAATTTTCAATGTATCATGATAGAGATCAATTGTATGTTCAAGGTATTGCTATTAATTAGATAGTGTTCATATTTGTATCTAATACAAATCCTGTAATGTTAGACTATCCGTAAAGATCTAAGCAGTTTTCAAAAATTCATATCTTCAATTGATCGATTGGGATATATGACATACTTCGTCAATCCTAATATTTCTTTAAAAAATCGGAAAATATTGGCTCTATCGAAGTCAAATATTCTGGATGAAAATTCAAATATATCATGAATAGATGTATCATCACATCAAGAAGCCCAGCGAGATAAATGTTGGGATAATATAAAGTTTCACATACACTATAGATTTTCGTATTTAATCTTTTAAAAAGAATTCCTTTATGAAACAGAAGAGTCTTCACTACTGGGAAATAACAACAAGGTAGCATTTAAACTTTAAGAAGAATCTGTCAAAATATTTTTCGTTCTATCACTTGTCAAATTAGAGTATGAAATATGAATTCAATATTCTCAGGAATTACTTGATTATTGCCCTAAAATATTCAGTGTTCCATACACAAAAAAAGTATTATTTCGCAATAGATCTCCATTTTGCTTCAGTCTTTATTGATAGAAGATCATTCCTATAGGATAAACTTATACAAAAAAAACAACGTGGAAAAAGAATTTCAATTAATGATTGAATGAATGTACTATAATACTTTTGTCTTGTGACATGGATACGAATTGTGTACCCGAATAATTAAATCTAACACACCATACTTGATCGGAATGTTCAGCAGACGTATAAACGCATCGTTTGGCTTTTGTATCCCAAATCTTAACTGATTTATCCGATGAACTAATAAGTTTAAAAAACAACAACATTTATTTCGATATTTATGACTAATCAAAATCAATGCATACGACGAAATTAAATGTTGATTATCTGAACTGAATGCTACACTCAGCACCCATGAACTGTGGCCCGATAATGTACTGACAGTTGTTGGTTGAGCGCTATGTCTATTACAGCAAAATAGTTATTAGTAAAAGATAAAGAAAAATTCGAATAAACTTACATATCATGAAGTCGTATATGGCAATCATCAGATGCTGAAGCTAAAACTTGAGAATCCGGTGAAAAACATAATGCACGAATGGGCATAGCATGACCTAAATTGGTTTTGTGAAGACTTTAATTTTTAGAGAAAAACTAAAATAATAAATGTATACCTTCGACTGTATGTAATAATTTCCCAGTTGCTACATCGAAAATATTTACGAAACCATTTTGTGAGCCACATGCAAGTAATTTTCCATCAGGACTCTATAAAAATAACGTCATATTTAAGTTTCCCATAAAAACAAATCATATTCATTATTACATAAATAGCACTTAAGACAAATTTCGTTTGTGTATCTAATGTTTTTTCTTTTTGACCGTTTTCAGCATTGTACAAATCAACTTTGCCACCAAAACTTCCTGTAGCAAGATATTGTCCATCAGGTGAAAATGCCAAACTCCAAGCATTAACTAAACATAAAATGACTAATAAAACTTTATGAACAAAAGAATTCATATTTTACCTGGAGTTGCATCAATATCACGAATAAGTTTTCCACTTTCAATATCCCATAATTTTATTTGTGCATCAAGTGCACATGTTGCTACGACTAAATGAATTTATTCAGAATAAAATATCTATATGGAAAGAAAAAGCCATGTTTCTTTTTCACAAACCTGTTCCTTGTGGATTAACATCAACTGAAACAATACCAAGACGATGACCTGTACATGTATATTTTAATTCGAGTTTTTCTTTATACCATGACCATATTTTAACTTTATCATCGATTGAGCCGCTGATTATATGTTCCGAACCATCTTTTAAACTTTTTGTCCAAGCACCTGCCCAAATACCATCTTCATGAGCTACAAAAATAATACAAAATAGTGGCAGTTAGTCAATGAAACTTTTTTCCTATACCATTGTCTTGACTACATAAACAATTTGCTGTCTAGACAAAACAAAGCAATAGTATATTTTTTAATAAGAAAATTTTCTTTCGTACCACTTCTGGCATGATTGACTATTAGCAATTTTTTTCTATCTAGAGAAATATTTATTTCATTAAATCGCATTCCAAAATTTAAAAAAAATGGAAACAAAGCAACATTTCAAAAATTTTATTCTACTCTCTTCTTGATTGTACTACTGGTGTATCGAATACTGAATGAGAAATTGTTGAAAGATAGAGGGCGTGAATACTAATATGAAACGGTATGCGTATATGCAAATATTATAGTATGAATGATGTCAAAGAAAATAATCGTTTCATTTAGATTATTTGGTAATTATGTATTGTATTTAAAATTCGTTTTTTGTTTATAGGCTCAAGTAATTATTGAGAGTGTTCTAAAGATATCCACATAAATTCTCATTTGAGTTTCATTATTACTAAACTGATTCAATTCGTAGCGAAAAACGATTGTTTTTTTTGTAATTCAATTCATTTTTTTTTACTCTTATAAATAATTGTTTTCAAGGTAATATTTAAGTATTTTTATTTTTATGATAAGCTTTAGTAATAAAAGTATATCCATCATGAAAAAAAATCATTATTTTATATGAGTATTTTACAAATTAGTTCAATTTAGCACAAAGAAAAGTCAAGCACGCTCTTCTTATCTTTTTCTTTCGTAAAATAAACCATTTTAACATTAAACCGTTGGCACGATTGTATAATCAACTTGTTCATCAAAATATTTCTTATCTCTTTCATATTGATCCATACTAATTATACTTTCTTTCCCATTTGCATTATTATCTATGAATGGTTTATCAATATTAAGGATACCATTAAGATGATCGATTTCATGTTGTAGTAATTCACTGATTGATACATCCAGTTCATTCCATTTTTTTTCATGACCATTATCATCTGTGTATACAATCGATATTGATTTTGCACGTTGTTTTTTAACAAGCATACGTGGAATACTCATGCAATCATCCCACATCGTTATTGAGTCTGATGAAGCCCAGGTTATTTTCGGATTGATTAATGTTAGTGGTCCATGGCCAAGATTCAATGCAATCATACGTAGATTAACACCTATTTGGCATGCGCTCATACCACGTCCAAAACCATTTTTACGACGAAAATCAGCTAGAGCACGATGAAGGCGAAGTTTAGCTGCTTGAAAAAAACCATCTTGAAGATTAAGAACTAATTCATTACTTCGACGTAAATGAGGATCCCCAATTAAAGAGATTGCAGCTGGTAGTGGATTCAAGGTAGAAAATTTTTCAAGATCTTTTTGTAGCGAGGGTAAAACCCATTCGGAGGAGTAAGCATTTGTTGATTGTGATCGGCAAAATTGATGCACAGAACGTAGAGAAAAAAGACAACGATGTAACTTCAACATTTTACTTTTTCGTCATCGGCTGATAATATTTTGTAGTGTAATAAAAATGCGCTCTTATCACTATCGATCTGGATTGCATTTTGCACAAGAACAAAAGAGAATGGAGAACGAAAAAAGAAAAAAGAACTGTCTATTGACATGTAACTCAGTTGAAAATAATTGAAGACATATAAGAAAAGGCACAACAAAAGATTAAAACATTTTGCGTCAAGGAATATTCGATAACTAAGCGTATTTGTCGAATGTATTTGATGTTGATATTCATGATTATATACGGTTAAGGCTCAACTAGTAAACAACTCCTAATTATAAAAGAAAAGAGCATTTGTTTTCCTGAAAATACCTCTCTCTAATGTAAAAACGTCCGTATTCTGAACAGTGAACGTTTTTTTTCCGGCCCCTTTAATATTTTACAGCTCTTCGAACATGAGCATATGTGTTTTAACATTTCGCTATGCTCTGTTTTTCTTCTTACAAACTACGAATAGGTATACTTTTTTGTACGATTCGACTATTGCCTGTGTGAAGTGAAGAATGATATTACAGTAGGGATGCGCTTTGTATAAAAAAAATGTAGTTCATGTATGATCGTAATAATGCTGATGAGTTTTTACAGCGTAAATTGATTCGAAAATATAAGAGATAATACAGAATATTTAAATCATTTTAAAATTAACCAAAATTAAAATGTATTTCTATCCGATATACTACTACACTATGCTTCACAAAATAAATGAACAGAAGAATAACTAAGCAAGTCTTAATCCAGTAATAATATTGAAGTATATATATATATATTGAAATATTTTCTTCGTTTTAAAATGAATTATACATGAATTCTCTGTAGTAAACATGGAGGTTTTACAGTAAAAGAAAATTGTTAAAAATACATCCTTATATTCTAGGCAGTTAAAATGAAGACCTAGTGTTTTTGCACGCGATAAGATAGTAAAAGAAAAATTGCCTATTCATTATTTACATAGTTGAGTCGTATCTTTCAACAGATGACATGCAACTTCATTCTTACATGACAAAACAACAAATCGAAAACAAAACAATTGTGTTTTCATTTAAATTTCATATTCATCATGCACGAACAAGAATTTGTATCTCATGATAAAGGATTAGGTATAGGTGATAATTATCATGAATGGAATTTATTACGAGAAGATATTAGTCTACCAGCGGCGTGTTTATCTTCTGAAAATGTTGAACATAATCTTCGTTGGATGCAAGAGTTTATTAAAAAGTACAATGTTAAATTAGCACCACATGGTAAAACAACCATGTGTCCAAAACTTTTTCATCAACAGCTTAGTTACGGTTCTTGGGCAATAACATTAGCTACTGTACAACAAGTTCAAATAGCTTATTCAGCCGGTATACGACGCATATTAATGGCAAATCAATTGGTTGGTAAAACAAATATGGCTATAATCAAAAAATTACTTGGCGACGATCCTGATTTTGATTTTTATTGTTTAATTGATTCGTCGACTAATGTTGAACAACTTGGAGAATTTTTTAATAATAACAAACAAACAAAATTACAAGTTCTTCTAGAAATCGGCGTTCGCAATGGTCGAACAGGAGTACGAACAGAAGAAGAGGAAACAATTATTTTAAATACTCTTACACAATATAAAGATTCTTTAGCTCTTGTTGGTGTTGAATTATTTGAAGGTGTACTACACGAAGAAGAACCTATTCGAGTCATGCTCCAACGAACGGTTGCTAGTTTACAACGTCTAATAAATTCAAATCAACTTGCTCGTTCGCCACCGATATTATCAGGTGCTGGTTCGGCTTGGTATGATATTGTTGCAGAAGAATTTTCTAAAATGGGTACTACAGCCGATATTATTCTTAGATCCGGATGTTACATAACACATGATCGTGGTGTTTATCAACTTGCACAAAAACGTATGCTTGAACAGAATGCAATCGTTCAAGAAATTAGTAAAGATAATACACTACGGCCTGCTCTTCAAATATGGGCTTATGTTCAATCAATACCTGAAACAAATCGTGCCATTATTGGTTTGGGTAAACGTGATGTAGCATTTGATGCTGGCTTTCCTCTACCTGTTCTTCATTATCGTTCCGAATGGTCTAAACCTATCGAAATAGATCATAATAACTATAAAATAATACTTATGATGGATCAGCATGCAATTATGACTTGTCCATCTGATCACAATCTTATTGTTGGTGATATCCTTGTATTTGATATATCACATCCGTGTTTAACATTTGATAAATGGAAAAAAATATTACTTATTAATAATAATTATTCGGTTATTGACGTTCTTGATACATATTTTTAATAGTCATTCATTCTTTTATTTATCTTTTTTTAAATGTAGAAAACAAAAAGAAAGAAAAAACGAAGCCATTAATACATATAATTTGTTTTATAAAATAATTATTGTCCTATTCGATTAATCACCCAATCTGTTTGACATAGTGGACACTGTGCTCTTTGCTTCACCCACTGACTCATACAACAATTGTGAAAGGAATGATTGCATGTACCCCAAACAATAATACATTCTTGAAGATTACTTGCAGCTTGACAACGTAGACACGATTCAGATAAAGCCGTTCGACATATAGCACATACATCATGAGCTACATCCCAACTCCAAATACCTAATGTGAATTTTTGTTTATTTTTAACAATGGAAAAAAATTTTAAACTTATTTATTTACCAACAAGATTCCAACGTTTGAGTGTAAATGGGACAGACGATGTTCCTGTATCTGATGTTGGATTGCTATTATTGTTGTTATTAACATTAGTTGCATGTATTGAAGTTGGACTATTTTCTGACATCTACAAATCGAGAAAAGATAATAAATACGGAATGAATCATTTTTATGCAAGGAAGAATATATTTTATTCTACAAGAAAATTTTAACATAAAGAAGATTTGTAGAAATTTTTACAAAAAAAAAACTATGATAGATAAGGCAGCAGACAAGCAATGTGATAAGGTCTCATATTCATTCGTGAGTATAATAAAGAAAACAAAAATATATAGGTACATATAATTCGTTCTCAAATAATGATACACAAAAATATATGAAAAGCTAGCTCATATGGTGGTACAAGAGTGTCTATATATAATGCATTCAAACACCGCTCGACAGTTGTGTATGATGTCTAGTTAGTGTCTATACATAAGAAAGAAAAAGATATTGATAGTAATTGATTTTTTTGTGAAATTATCCTTTGAATTCTACGTCGTTAATCCATACAGAAATCAAGAAAAAAAGTCAAACGGTAATACATCAATCAGTCGAAACAATTTGTCAATAGTAAGCAGTTAGTAAAACGTGCATTGGATTAGATTGTGTAAAAGCCAGGATGATGGTATGCATCGAATAATAGTTCATCGTCTACCTGTGTATTGATCACTTTGAAAAAAGAAGAGGAAACAATTTAGCTGATTCATATTTTTCAAAAATTTATAATTGTAAATTAAATAGCAATCATTCTTTCATCAGCCGATGAATGGTAGGAAATGATTTCAAGCATTTATTAGATAAATTAGAATATAGTTTAAATATCTAGGCGTCTATAGCATTTAATTACGTTTCTATATGTAGGAAAAAAGTTAAATATTGTAGATGGCTGCTCATCAGCATTAGAACTGCCCTGAGAACGACGCTGTTCGGATAATATATCTCCTAGATATTGTCGTTTTGTTTGTTCAATAGGATTGCTGGCTTCATCAACTATTGTAACACAAAAATAAATGCTATTTTCTTTGTTTGAGTGTTTCGTTATTATTATTTTTTCATAGAGAAGTCAATGATAAAACAAAAACTATAAACATACATGATTCTTCAGGATCTAGACGACGTCGTTCGGGCATTTTGATACGTTCGCCGCCTATGACTTTCAAACCTTCCATCAAATGATCAAGATAAACACACATCTGATCTTGCTAAACAGAAATAAAAAAATGAAATCAATGTAAAAATAAAGAAATTTACATAGTATAATAATTACTTGACTACTCATCGCTTCTACACGCTTTTCAATTGTTCGTATTCTATTGAATACATTTTCTTGTGGTGATTGCCTGAAAATATAAAAAAATAAAATTTTTGATTCCTATGCGATATTAACAGTTTAAGCATAAATCTAAATAGTGGTTTAATCAGCCAAGAAACTTTTCTACAAAATGTTGCTACGACTACTCTCAGAAAAATTAGAACCATTGCTAGAAATCATATGTTTCAAACTTATTCTTATAGCCAAATATATTGCAATGAAGTTCACAAAAATTTGTGCTCTTCAGTATATAGAGCCCTCAAAAAGTCCTGTCTAAAGACTTCTAAGATTCCTGAACTATCGTGTTTGATTTGGAAGAACTTTTCTCTCATAGCCCCCTCTACGAAACTTCAGTATGAAATATAGTTGATATAGGTTGACTACGTAAATGACTAAACTGTTTATATTTGAGTTAAATACTGCGAATTTTGGGGAAAAAAAGTTGGCTACACATATTTTTAACGACGACAATAATAATATTAGTAATAGTGAATTTCAGCGCTTAATACTTACACTCGTTCTTCATCGAGATATGTTTCATCGTCTAATTTTCCTCCTACTTTCAAGTAGTTGTAATAAACTTCATCACCAAGAGCATCTTCAGCTATTTCAATATTTGTTGAACTTTTTATATTAAGTTTAGTTTCTAAAATAAAAGGTCAAATAATTTATTTAACGAAACAAAAACAAACGAATGTATTTACTGTATTCGATTCGATTCGCATGCGCCGAGTATTTATTTTGTATGCATTGTGATTTGCAACAGCACACGGATAGGTGTAAGATCAAACGCCAAACATGAGGAAAGAAGATGAAAGGTGGTGGCAATGCTGGACGTGACAAATATTCACGTACTAATGAATATCTTTGAAATTTCCAGATACGATCTGTATCGCTTTGAAGGCGATCAAAAGTGTTACTAATTTAAAATAAAATAAACACTTTAAGTTAAATATTATTGTGTAGATAAACAGATGACAGGAGTTTCATACAATATTAAAAAACCGATCAGTGAGAGATATTGATCTTTTAGACAATAATTATTTTTCAATGACAATCAAGAACAAAGATAAATACACGACTGTTCATTGTCATTATGCATCAATCTTTCATAGAAAAACTAAACAACTTATCTCACTGAAAGTAGCTTTACTGTGTCGCAATGAATTCTGACAAGAAATGTACATCAATTTTATCAGCTAATTACTATTATATTCACTCGAATTTATATCACTTTCTCCTCGGTTATAATTACCTGAACATAGCAATGAGTAGATTGACCAAGAGTATACTGACAATGGCCATGTAAGCAATCAAAAAAACAAATGCAGCATAGCCATTTGGTCTATAGTTATCTTAATAGACAGAAATAAAAGAAATATGCCAATATAAAATTATTATAGATTTTTCTTTTGCTGTTTTTTAATTGACATACTTTCAAATATTTCTAAGGCATTCAATTCTCCAAATATTTGCCAAAAAGCAAGATTTAGAATTTCACGTGGTATATGCCAAGAAAATTCTTGTACACCATGAACTAAACCATAAAATGATACACCAAATGCCAAAATAAATACAGTTAGCATCAACATGAAAAACCATAAATCGTTAACCTTACAATATATATTATTTTACAAAACAAAATAGGATTAGAAAACAAAATATCAATGAAATTACTCACCATTTCACCAATCATAACAAGTTTAGGTCCAAGACGTTTTACAGCAGTAAACATATCCAATGAACGTATGAACCAAATTGCTAAATCAAATGATAAGACAATGCGTGCTGCACAATAACATTCCGATGTTGAAAAAAATCGAAGTGCAAAGCCCACGAAAAATAAAACTATGGCTAATACATCTAATTTATTCCAAAATATTTTAAAATAAGCTCTAATAACATTTCGCATGGATTGTGCTTCTATGGAAAATAGCTATAATAATATGAACAGTAAATTGAAATATTAAGACAACAGATTGTAGATATTCTAACAAAGTACCTGTCGAATTTCTTCGCAAACTAATGTAAAAACCCACACAAGAAGTAGAAATTCAAAAACCGACGGTCGACTATGTCGTTGCAATCCATGTGAGATTGATTTTGTAACATTAGATTGATTTTCTATGAGTGGATAATTTTTGATCGGTCCATTATTATTATTATTGTCAGCTATATGCTCTGTGCGACTTATTGATATGCCAGATGGTGCACATACATCCACTGGATAATCATACAGTGGGAAAAAATCGAACAACATTACATAGGAAAACAGTAGTAAAAATATCATATGGAAGTACTAATTATTTAAAAAAAGAAAGAAAAACAAAAGATAAGAATTTTATTTAGTTCAATACTCACTAAGTTATAAAGATATTTAACATATGGAGCATGTAAAAAAACCATACAATTCGAAAAATATCGATACACTTTAGCTGTTGTCCTAGAAACATAAAGAGTTCTCGTTTATTTGATCTTAGTATATATTGGAGATTAAAGTATAAGCGAATTAGTGTTAATTAATAAAATAAATCATAGCAAGTATAAGTAGCTAGTAGCATTAGTTTTTAAATCAACATATTATCCTTTTTTACTTGTCAAAACAGCCAACAGCGACGAATTCAACAGGACTATTATCTACGTCGTGTACACCTGACAATAACTTCATGTGAAATGTTTCTCCGGGTCTAGAATAACAAGAATAACAACTGGATATGATGAATTTGAAAATAAATATCCAAAATCCAGCGTTAAATCAAATATTTCAAAAAATCAAATAATATCATGACTCATACAATTAGTATATGTATATATAGTCGTCCTTCGTGTGAACAAATCTAGATGATCAAATTAATTCGAAATGTAACACGGGTCAATATCTCGCAAGAAAAAACTATCTTGAAAAAGTTCTAATTTTCATTACCTATCTGCCATCCTTTTTTGTCTTGATGCTTGCCGTTGAAGAGCTTGCGGTTTATCGATTGAATCCTAGAATTAAAAGAGAAAAAATCATTATCTATCATAAATATGTATCTTCAGATAACCTATCATACATACATCAAGCATTCCTTTTCTTTCATTTGCTGTAACTAATTCATCATGATAAGTAAGAAAACCACTGAAACAAGGTAAAAATGTGCAAAATATGATGCTCATATTAGCTACTCGTTGATCAATATATCCAAACCTATATAAAAAAATAGAAACTTCTTAGATTTTTTCTACTGTCTTTTGTTCTTCGTTAACAAACCAAATATCATTCAGTAAATCTTGTACAGCTCGTTGAGCAATAAACTTTTTAGCATCAGCAGCAATAGCTAATTCTAACCAATTAGCATTGCCATAAGTTGGAATTTGTCGTATAATTGCTTTTGCACATGCTGCAGGATTTACTTGATAAAGCTGATCAAGTATTTTTACGGCCAAACCTTCAAAGTCATCCGCCCACTGATTATAAATATTATCACCTTCTCGATTAACACGTTTTTTATATAATAATGTGGCAATTAATGCAGCACCTAACAAAATAAGTATTCATTTTTCTATTCTTTATATAAGATTAAAGAGAAAAATTTTCACTTACAAACTTTATTCTTGCCTCGAGACCAAAATAATAATGCTAAATCTTGTGAACTTGTCATTACCGACCAGAGAAAAAGTTCTCGATCAACATCCAAATAATTGATAGAACTATTTATTGGCCCTTTAAAATAGAATAAACATTTTCGATTAATTAAAATACGAAAGGCAATACATAGAAATCACAAACACAGAAAACAAACTATCATTTAAATCATACTCAAAATCAATTTGCTTTAAAAAGCACGAATCAGCTAGATGCTTGTGAGCAACTATGTGTGTTTTTTAATACAACTCAAATCTAAGTACCTAGACGATTCGTCACGAATAACGTCTAACAGGATGTGTCAATGATAATCTTAGTTTTAGTGTAGTTGTTGCATGGGTAACAGTTTTTATGAGTTTATGCAAAAGATTTGCACTTCCATCGTTATCCATATTCGCATATCTACGATGAATCATCTGTAACTCAGCTTTTCTAGTTTTTGAATAGAATCAAGTTTTATTTTTGCTTCTATTCGATTTCGTCTATATGTGTAAGTAATATTATCAATACGTTTTTACGAAATAACCGAATTTATTTAGTTTATCGTATTTAAAATGGATTCAACATTAATCTTTCTCAGTTCATTCTTATCTCAAGCAAAACGAAAGACCTAAATGCAATTAAATCCATGCAACAAAAGTTTAATTTCAACATGCATAGTGAATACTTTTCCTACATTATTTCATCAATTTTGAACTTCACAATTTACTGAGAAAAATAAAAAATTATCTTTCATAAAATTTTCGAAATTATAGTATTTAACCCATATGGATAAACGCTTACCACATGCTTGCGTAATGCCACCGCCGTTTCTATTTCCAGCAGGCATTCGATAACGCCGCATCCCACAACAACTACTTATTTCATCTTCATTTTCATCATTTAATTCACTATTAGATGTTAAATTTTTTGATTGAAGCGCAGCATCAACGTCAAAAAGATCTCCTACAAATGGTTGAATAATATTTTCATATATGATTCGTAATGGATCTTGAGATTTTGCTGGTCCATGAATCTATATTTCAAAATATAGTAAATATGTAAACGATCTGTAATTAAGTTTCGAAGGATATACTTCTACAAGTTCAGTTGGATAGAGTGCAAGAAGTTGAGCAGTATCACGAAACAAATCCGTTAAAGAAAAATCATGATCAAGAAATAATTTTACGAATTCCGTTTGATTATTTTTAAGTGCTGTTAGAAATAAATCATTTAAATCAATATTCTAAAATTTTTAATAGCAGAAAAACAAATTTCTAAAGAACATAGACAAGAATTTTCTTCCTACCCAATCTGTTTCATTTTTCATAATATATTTTTTAGCTATATCAACACGATTCCATTCTAACGCTAAATGAAGTTGTTCACGTTTTCGTTGCACATTTGGTTTAGACATATCGCTGCCAGATGTAGCTAAATGAAGAAATATCTTTTAGAAATAATAAATAAATAAATAAATAAATAAATAAAATTTTCTTTATCCGTACCATTTAATAGTGCTTGCAATATAACTAAATCAATATCAGGTTCAACAGGATTCCGTGAATTAAGACTGATTATATTTAAGAAATTTCTTCGAGTAGAAATACATGCATAAACTAATTCGTAATACTCCGCTATTTCATCTGCACGAGCATGAATTTCTACATTGGTTGATGAATCATTTAAACCAGTAATCTTTCGAAGTTCATCTTTAAGATCTTCACGAAGATGAATTTTTATTTCTTCTTGACGTTTTTGTAAAATATTTTGATCCAAGCTAAACATCAAATCAAGTTAGTTTTCAATCAAAATTCACTGTAATATTCTTAATTTACTATTTGTAGAACGCTATCTTCTATTTTATTCTTGTTCGTATAATTGAGTACGACAGTTTCATTTCCTAAATCGTACTATGCGCTATTGATTTTATAGACTAAAAAAATTATTCATTTGTAACCGAAGTTTGTACAGTTTTCAAGAACTATTTTTCCTATAGACTAAGTAATTTAACGAAAAAGTTAAATTCATTTTAATTTAAGGGCCGATTTTAAACATGCTTTTGAGCAAATCTTGTCCTCTCCAGTAGGATCAAGCTACTCTACAAGATTCTGATCTCTTCAAAAAAAAACCAGAATGAATGAACAGTTTTTTAATACTTGCCTAGCTGTTATTTCATCACGTGCAAGATTTCGACAATATTTATCATAGAGTTGACATGCTTTAGCAAACAGATCACAACAGCGACCTGTTCCTTCGAGTAAAACAGCAGGTATATTATTTCCAACAACCGCTTCTTTAACTATAGATAATTGAAATATGTTAATTTTAGTTTTTCAATAGATAATATTTTCTACCGGTTCGAACTGTATTTGGGCCACCTTCAATAACAAGAAGAACAACAGGTACTGGACCTGTATAGAACGAGAAAATGATCATTCGCAAACAATAGCTTATTTATATATAAACCTGAATTATCTGGCCGTAAAGATGAAGTTGCGGATAGACTTGGACCAGTAGAATACGTATTTGATAAAGTTTTTGATGAGAAAAATCCACCAGATATAGCTTGTTCTAGTTTAGCACGAAATGCAATTTCTCCACCATATGTTCTTTCAAGTCCATTATCAACAAAAATGAATTTCGTATGATTTGGTTCTAGGGGTGCTTCACCTTTCCGATCACTACGCGCTTTAGCATAATTTACATTTCCACCTTCTACTTCAAGATCTTTAAAACCAGATACACAGCCCCATGTTCCAATGCCCTATTATTATTTTATAATTTAAAAATAAGTTAAACTATGAAACTTACAATCAAAGGAATAGGCCGAGAACGATCAGGATTTATCTGAACAATCTCACCGACAAGCTTCATAATACCGGTATTCATGCCACCAGTAATAATCCATGCACCTAATAAAATAAAATAATAGAAGAAAGTAGTCTCTCAGTGATATCAATCGATTATTTCAAGAGACATGACAAACAGTATTATTAATTAGTACTCAAATATCATAGCAAAATACTTGGGTTTCATTATTTATCTCTTTTCAATCAGATTTGCCATATCTCTTTACCTGTGAAAGATATTATCAATTAATATTGAAAAGGAAAGGAAAATGAATTGATATTGACGCTCGATAAATTAGTAATTTAAACTTTTTAAAATCATTTGTATTTTCAAAATGATATCATCATGTTTCATCAGTATGAAAAATCCTATAGAAACTTAGTTTATAGATAGATTTTTCTTTTGCATAGCTCTGTTTTATACTAAAGTAAACGCTTTCAACACGACCAATGATAAAATTTTTCATTGTTCACTTTATTTTTGATCATAAATAATTTTTAATCAAATGTTTTTACTATCACGCATTGATATGATAAACATGCTCAATGCTTTATTATTATTCAGGAAAGTTTCCAAAATAACTCTCTTGAGATATTCTAGATTTTGCTAAATAAAATCATTCAACTTTTCAATACCGGTTGTTCGAGCAACTTTAAGAAGACCACGTCGAAATGCTCTTAATACTTTATGTTGCATTTTATATTCTTTTGCACCGCCAGTTATCGATATGACAAGTGATGGACGCTAAATACGAATAAAAACAAAACAAACAATTTTCTTTTCGAAAAATAGAAAAAATTTGAATAACATACTTCACTGTACCAATCTTGATTCAAGAACTTTTTAACATCCATAACAGATGCATCTGCAGGAATACGAATAAATTCTGCTTGATGCGATTTATTATCAGGAACTTTAAAACATAAAAGAAATATATATATATATTAATTACCGTTCTTTTTAGGTTAATATCTTTCATACATGTAATTGTTCCATATGATTTAACACCCATAGACGTCAACAATTTACTTACACCTTGACGGCCATAACTTGGTACATAAACTGATAAAATTTTATTTACATTGTCAACTAGAAAGTTTGAAGCTTGTCCAGCTGCCATTAAGAATACATCCGTAGGTTACAAATAATGAATAAATCTGAAAAAATGTAAAAGAAAAATATATATTATTTTATTTTTATCTCAATCTACTTCTCGCATAAACACTCAATTGTGAAAATTCGTCTGACGTCTATTTATTCAGATTAAAAAAGGATTTCATTTCATGTATTTAACAAGAAAGTAATAATCTTAAATCGAATACATTGGTTAATTTTAGTAGAAGTATTTACTGTCTACTTTCATTCATATTTATATATAAAAATAAAAACTCGCTAATTATAGAACCGTCGTAGCAAGTAGTTTTTTTAAATTACTTTTCTTTTTTTTTTAAATATAATACTGTTTTGTTATGTTAACGATTCTTTGTTCCTTAGAAATGATTCATCCTTCGATTTAAGGTCAGAAACAAGAGACATTCATATATTTCTATTGTATCGCAATCATTCAAATAACATTTTAACCAATGAAAAATAACTTTGATGAGTCACCACCAAGAATGTGGTTGACAGACACAGACAAAAAAAGAAAGATCATATTTTACATACGCTGATTCATTGATACTAGTAATTTCTTAACGATGAGTTCAACAACAAAAAAATTTCGTGAATTTATGGCTGAACCACTTGGTGATAAAAGTGTTCAAGATGTTCCTGGTATAGGTGATGTTTTGGGTACAAAATTATCTGAAGCTGGTTATGAAAAAGTTTGTTTGTTTTTTATTAAAAATATGAAGGGAAACTTTTTTTTCGTTTTTAGGCATACACTTTATTTGGCAAATATTTGTTGTGTAACAAAGATGCTGAACAATTTCAAGATTGGATGCAAACACAATGTGGCGCAAATAGTCATCAAGCTAAAACAACAGCAACTGCATTTGCCGAATGGGCTGAAGCGTTTATTTAAAAGATTTTTTTTTTCTGTATATTTTATAAGAAAGAATACTATGTTGCTGTTTTTTATTCTGTTCAATAAAAATCATGATGCTCTTTATTTCTAGATTATTAAATCATGTCATCGACAACATCGCAAAAATTTCGTGATTTTACAAGTGAACCATTAAAAGATAAAGAGTTAAATGAAGTTCCTGGTCTTGGTTCTAAGTTAGCAAGTAATTTAGAACAATCTGGCATTACAAAGGTAGATTCCATAATTCTTTTTTTCTTGTCGATTATTTGTTTGTTTCAGGCTTATGAATTATTGGGTATTTATTTGACATTATTAAAGAATAAGGAATATTTTGAACTTTGGATACGAGACAATGCTGGCGCTAATCGTCATCAAGCGAAACAATGTGCTGAATCGATTGATGCATTTTGTTCACAATTTCTTTAAATTAACATTTGATTTCTTTTGTCTTTTTGTTACATATATACGTGCAGAAAAATAAAAACGAACTTTGTATTTTACCTTCTTCTGTCTTTTACTAAAATGACTATTTTTCTACAATGAAATTTTTGTAGATATGATGATGAAATATTTGCTTTGTCTGATGTTAATTTTTGGAATATTTATTCATGGTAGGAAAGATTTTAAACGAATATATTTTGAAGAATATTTTTATATATTTAATGATAGTTTCAAATGCATTAAATTGTTTTGTGTGTGATTCGAAAGAAGATGAACATTGTCCAGAAACATGGACACGAAAAGATATACTGCCGGTCGAATGTGGTGGACCTGATGGAGTTCATGATGCTCGGTTTTGTATTAAAACAATTGCTGTTTACGGAGGTTAGCTTTATCTATTTGTTTATTTTTCTTACAAAAAATAGGTAAATTTAGTTTTTTTTTCTTTCCTAATTAAAATTTATCAAAGGATCAAAAGACAGATGGTTATGTTCTAGATTTTCCTGTAAACCAATTTACCTGATATTAATTGAAAAACTTGATATTTTGGGATCTGTCATCGTAAAAATATGTACGGATGATGGGGAAGCACTTTTGTACTATTTTCTGTATATTGTTTCATAATTGTCTTTCAGTTGCTTTTTGCATTTGCAGTAGATATTGCTGATAGATAGACTACAAGGAAAGAAACTCATTGATGCAATTATTATACATTAACTTCACTTAAGTATACTACTGAGCAGAATTTTCAAAACCATCATATATCCAATAGGAGAAAAAGAACAAATTTTTGATATTCTAGACTATTTGAATATAGCTTTTACTTCTTGGATATATAACAATGTTCAAATTCGGCATTCGTTACTTTATCTAAAATATCTTCAAGTTTTATAAATAAATGAGATAATTTTTCTTGATCAAAAATAGATAAATATTCGTAGAATTTCATGACTGCTAAGTATTTAAAAAAAAAGAAACAACTGAGGATTGTCTTTAGGATGAATGGTATAAATAACTGTCAACGAAGTAAGAATCATGAATCTATCGCTATATTTTGAGTTTGTCATTTGCAAAAATAATAAAATAGAATTTGAAATATTTTAATATTTCCTTAGTATATGTTCCTGCTTGCTGATTTGCTTTCAATGTGTCTGTGCGACTGCGATTTTAGATAACGATAATAAATTTTATCGTACAGCTTGTTCGTAAGATGAGAATTCATCGCATTTTATTATGTTTGAGAAACATACGTATATGTTACTTGTTTACTAGATTCTGTATATCAGAACAATAAATAATAATATTTTGTGCTTTCTGTAATTATCTTCTGTGGAATTTAATTATGACTATATCAGAACCTTTTATTGATCAATACGAATGTTGCTGTTATTGGTTTTCTTTTAGGTGCTGTGGCTACAAAACGCTTTTGTAGTTCTCGTGATATGGATAATCAATGTCTCGAAGTAAAATATCCTCAGGACGAGAAGATGTATTATTCGTGCACATACACATGTTCATATGATGGATGCAATGGAACATCTCGCTTATATGTCTCAGCGATTTTTGTACTTTTCTTTATATTAATACAATTTTTTTGTGTTTAGGTATTTGTTTTACGTTTGTTTTTTATATTTCATTTGACATTCCAATTTTATATTATTGAAAGTGTTTTTTTTATGTATATTTGTAAACATTTAGTTCAGTAGTTTTCTTAATTATTCGATATATTGCTATTGATAGAATGAGTAATATGTCTATGAATAAATGATTTCATTCAATGCAACATAGTTAATAAAGAAGTGCAATTATATTTTGATGGCCGTGAAAAACACGTGGTATGTATTGACCCATGTTGAATTTTTAAACAAAGCATTACTCATAACCACCCCAGTAATGTTCTAAAGAAAAGGAAAAAGAATTGTTACATCCATGATTACTTGTAAAATATTTTATTTATTATCATAAACATGAATTGATACTAGTTAAAACAATGACCGGAATTATATGACTACAGATTAATTCAATGTTTGATATAGCTTTTTTTTGTTAAGAAAATAAATGCATATAGAATATTGCTTTCCCAATCGATATGACAAATACTTACTATTCAATACATGTGAAAAAAGGCATGTGATGTAGGTAACTAACGGGGAGAATGATGAATATACAAAAGTACTAAAATTTATATTTATCAAAAAATCTGCTTCAGCAACAACAACTATTGAAATATTAGAATCCTGAAACATAGGATTGTATAACCATTTCTTTGTATAGATGAATTATATAACGACGGAACTTCAATTTGAAAACATAAAAATCATTTTAATTATTAGCAATTGATTTCCCATTGAACAGAGAAGTCTTGTCACAACAGTAAATATTTTCAGCTGAGGTATCAAACCAAGGACGAAAATACTTAGAATAAAAATCTTCAGTTCGTTTTTGTTGACAACTTGTTCCTCTACAGAAAATAGATGAGTTCATATGTAGTATTTATTTGAATATGATACAGTATCTAAACTGATTTGAGATTGCAAGTTCGAAAAATAAATAAATGATCAGCTGCATAATTAGATATTTTATGTTTTCTACTTTTTTTTATTTAGATAAATAAATAAGATAAAAGATAGACGGGTTAAAACGAAGACAAAAATAAGAACATGAGTACGAATGCTCGTTATTCGCCTTACAAATCTTATTCATTCGACAGATTATACAACAGATGCAATCGAAAAAAATAATAATAGTAATAGTAATAATCATAATAATAATAATAACAACAACAACAACAATAAAAAGCAATGCTCATATATATTCTAGACCCAATGATCAAAGAAGAACAAAACAAGTAAAAACAATGTTTCTATTTTTTATTGTAGAATATTGCGAATTTCACGATGTAGGTGATATAGAAAATCGACATAAGATGCGCCACCTGTAAAGCCTTTATCTTCAACAAGATAATTTTTGAAAAATGGTTCCATAGCGTCGCGTTGTCGAATGATGAATAGCTGAAAAAAATAACAATTAATGAAAAACAAAAATAACAATTTCAGTTTCAGTTGAAGTAACATACTTTCATATAAGAATTTCGTTCATCACGCGTTAAATTTAATAAGGTTCGAACATTCTTCGATAATGAATTATCAAGTTCAATAATACGACACTAAATTTATATACGAAGTTAACATAATGATAGAACAATCGAATCGGTTATTTTACTCGTTCTGGTTGAATATTTGCTGCTGTTTGAAATCCAAATAAATTTTGCACAAATGTAGGATCAATTTGACTACCAAGCCAGATATACATTACAAGACCATTCTCTGTAATTATAGATTGTGTTATTAAAAAAACATAATTCGATGAGAATAAGATAAACTCATGTCTATTTATGACTGTGCACTTTCTATATTCACTATTAATAAGTCTCAGTCAATTTCGAATTTTTAAACAGTCTATATCAATGACCATAAATCAAATTAAATATTTATTTACTATCAGAAAACTGAACGATTTCTCTGCTCGACAAATAAGACTTATTTTCTTACCAATAACATAAGCTCCGGAATCAGAAAATCGTTCATATAAACATCGAACCATTGGTGGTGGAATTTGATTTTCTTCCAAAGTATGCTAAACAAAAAGAAATCAATGATTAAAAAAAGATTTCCTTTCGTTAATCATCTACGAACCAATGGATAAATTCTTGGATATAAGTATGCAGACGATCCTTTGATATTCATAGACATCAATCGATGCATCAACCAACTTCGATCATCTGTTGTTACTGTTTGAGCTAAATGCAAATCAAACTATTACTAATAAGTAGATGTAAACAACTATTAACATACTGCCAGTTAAAAGATCAGATTTAAGTAATGCTGCCGCATACATAGGTAATAGTTTTAATGTTTCAGGTAAAATTAATTGTCCAGCTGCTGTTGATTGTGCACAATGCTTTCGATAACAAGCTAACATATTAGCAGCTTGTGTTATGATACTGTCTCGTATACTTTTTGGAGTTGATAGTAAAATTGAACGAATAGCTATAATAATGTATTTTTTTGTTGCAAAGAAATTTAAGAACAACATATTTCATATCTATTTATACTTACCAACTTTCATTGTATAATTCATAATTGTATCAAGATCACACAATGGATAAAGAGATGCATATGATGATGTTACCGTTAAGGCTAATGTTAATATTCTTAGACGACGTTGACCAGATATACTAGTATAAAGTAAAGCAACCTATTTGAAAGAGAAACCAGAATACATAAATTTAAAAGAACAAAAGAAAATGTTAACTCACTTGAATATAAGAGTTACCTTCAGTAGGTAATTTATCATCATGTTTTAATTCCACAGCTACTGTTTTATCAGCATCCATCGTACCAAATATCATTTCAGTTGAATTTGTCATATAAAAATGACCAAGAAAATCAACTGGTCGAATTCCTGATCGTACAAAAAAAAACGAGCTGCTTATTAACGAAAAAAGTAAAGATTCCGGTTTTTTTTATACCTGTATTTGTTCTTATACGCATTAATGCATCAAAAACAGTAGTTCGTTGAAAATTACGTTTAAGTTCGTCTAATAAACGTTCTCCATCATTATCAATCTGAAATAATAACGATTGAAAATTCTAGTTTGTGTCAGAAATCAATAAAGAAAATTCTTACTGAAAAATAATTAAATTTATAAATTTCTCCACCAGACAAACGACAAACTTCACCAATTGTAGCAAGATCAACATAGTTATTTGGAAAAACAAATAAATCAACAGCACAACCACTTTGAGCACATTCTTCACCAAGTTTTGTATAAACATCATTGGCTGGTGAAAGTAAAGTCTAGAAATAGTTCGTCAATAGAATTTAAAAACAAAGATGAAATAAAACAAGCAAACCTTTTCTTTTTCAGTACCAAGAAGTTTTTTATCTTCACGATTCGATAATTTTCCAGGAGCAACAGCAATTGGTAATGTTGTTGAAAATATATAAATTTTACCAGAACAATTGGCTCCCTATTGTATATGAAATTTTCTTATGGATAAAGTTTTCGTTTTTGAATGAATATAACTATTAGTTACTTTGAAAAGTTTTGAAAAAGATCGAGAGCTTAAAACTTGACTATGCCTTAATTTGAATTATAATTATTTGATTTTTTAAACTGTAGATGATATTCAAAAAATTACACGAACGCTTACATAAATTTCGATTGCATTGGTTAATTATCTTATAGAAAAACATGAAACTAGAATCTATCATCATCATTAGTGATGGGATCATTGAGACTAAGTAAAAATTGCAAAAAGAGACTTTTGTTCATGAATCTTTGAAATAGAGTTTTTGACATCAAACTCTTGTGCCCAGATAGATTTAATGATCGGAAAAAACATTCTTAGAATTTTACTCAACAAAATGTCTTTCTCTTGATTTTTTGTTAGATATTCTATGAATCAGTCAAGCTATTGACGCGAAAATTTCATGCTACAAGTTTATTTGCTGTTTTTTTGTTCGTGTGCATGTCTAGACAGACTCCAACAATAGATATCATTTTGAATGTTTTCATTGTAATGAATACAGATAGATTAGTCTACTACTTGAGCAAAAACTTATAATAACTTGTTTGATGTTCATTAATAATTCATTTTAAAAGCTTCTGATCAAGTCTTACTTTTAATGCTTGAATGCCAGATTGAATAACTGGCGCTAAAATAGTTTCTGTTTCTTGTGTATTTGCAAATGTTTGCGGAATTTGATCAAGTAAACTAAATAGAAAAGAGAAAGGGAAATATGTTGAATTTTCTTTTCAGTTTTTATTCAGTTACCTATTTATTACTCCTCGTGAAGTTTGTGGTAAACAAAGAAAACCATCGAGCAATGGTACAAATATATCTTCTATATCGGAGACAATCATCATTTGTGGTTGTCCAAGTGTACTCTAATAAATAAAGAAATAAATCAATCATAACATAATTGTTGAAGATTTCTTTCTTTCTGTAAGAATAGTTAATATATAAATTATAGACTTAGACAGAAAACATGCTTAGATATGTACGATATTATATGTTAGGGTATTAGACAAAATGAATACATTAAGTACACAACAATAACAACAACCATCTACTCTCTCCCTCTCTCCCTCTCTCTCTCTCTCTTTCGAGAAAATTTACTTGCCCCCTAGAAGATAAAATCAATTGTGAGACTAACAATTAAAGTGAAAAACAGTAATGAAATAACTTACTTTAATATTGTAAAAATGTATTTGTTTATCAAATGTTGCAAAACCAACTCGTACTGTGGATGTTTCAGCGTTTCCATCTCTAGATATACATGTAAGAAATAATTAAGATTATTAAAAAACCAAGTATAAAATAATTAACAAACTTTGGTAAATAATCAAGGAGATCATTTTTTAGTATATGACAAATATATTCAACAAGACCACTTCGAACACTATTGTATGATACATCAATCATAAATATAAATGCCGGTGGTTCAGGCCATTTTTCATCCTAAAAATAAGACAAGATAAATTTTTGAAAAATAAACATATGGCAACATACTTTACAATATTGTTTTGTTGCTAAAATTTCATATGAACCAATACATAATTCAGGTCGTTGATACCAATCCATACGACGACCACTGTGATCAAGATGATTGAAATATTCATTTGGTACTAGAACAAAAAACGAAAAACATTAATATCGATGAAGTTCAATATTTGTTATATGTTGTTGCAATCTAACCATCTGTTGCTGCTTCACAATAGCAACAAATAAAACGTTTTCCACCATCGATAAACTGCATAAATGAGCACATGTACGCTTTACAACGGTGACATCTTACTGGACCTGTTTCACCGAAACTAGCAAGTGGTGGTTCAAGCTAAAAAGAAAAATCTTGTGCTTTTTTCCAAAATACAATTAATAAGAAATTTACCTCGTCTGATTGAACTTGGGCTAATGGAGAAATAGACAGAGCAAGAGGTATATGAGATTGTTTAACTATATCGGCTGTATTTGGTATTGAATATGTAGTTGAACGCATGAAGCGTGGATTGCAACTACCTTGATCTTGACAAGTAAAATTCGTTGCAGCCAACGGTGGTAATAAACCTGGAGCATTTGTTATAAATGGTTCTTGGATTTTTTCTTGACTTTGTTCCAATACTTGAATCTAAATTAATATTATTAGGAATAAGATAGCACTTTTCTTTATTTCAATGATAAATATACGTACAACATTTGGCACAATATTTGGATCGATACGTGTTTGCGTCATTGGTTGTTGTGCTGGTCCACCTAATGAAGGCTGACCAGGATACGTATTAGGTCCACTCAATGAAGGTTGACCAGGATATGCGTTTGGTCCACTTGATGGAGGTTGGCCAGGATATGCATTAGGTCCACTCGATGGCGGTTGACCAGGATATTTATTAGGTCCACTCAATGAAGGCTGACCAGGATATACGTTTGGTCCACTTGATGGAGGTTGCCCAGGATATGCGTTTGATCCACTAGATGGAGGTTGACCAGGATATGCATTAGGTCCACCTAGTGGAGGCTGACCAGGATATGTATTAGCTCCAGCTACTAGATTACTGGGCATAGATGATGGACCAGATATATGAGGATAATTAAATTGAGACGTATGGCCTACTGGTGGAACTGGTGCTTGATTATTTGGTGGATACGAAGAAGACGATCCATTATATACTGGTTGAACATTATGATATTGACCTGGTTTAAATGAGGGTGTATCATTCATATTTGATGATGTAGTGTTAAGAGGATGAGGTGGAGCATTTTGAAACTGAGGATTAGCTATTGTTGTTGGAGGACGTGATTGGTTAGATGTATCATATTCTGGTTGCATCGATGTAGATGATAGTTGTAAACCAGAATTAATATATGGATGTTGCGCCCCTGGTTGATCTGAAATACATGAATACCTGTACATATGAAAGTGAAACTCTACACATCATACTAGTTCCATTTGGTATCATTTGAGGTGATTGAGAAAGAAACTGTTCTTGATTTATTGATGATGGGGGATGCGATAGTGGATGCATTAATGAATTGTGTGACGAATACGGTTGACTACCAGATGAATTCGGTGGCAAAACTGGAGGTTGATTTGGATTCTGTGGCTGAGATTGATATTGCTGGGTTTCTTGGAAATTAGGCGGTAAAATAGGTGACCTATATTGATTTGAAAAGGTTTGCGACGTTGCTTGTGATTGCTGCTGCATTGTTGGCGGAAAAGCACCAACATTTAAGGGTACTGGCGATTTAGCTAGCATTGTTGTCGTTTTTTTATAATTCTATAAAATAAAAATAATTCGAATACAAAATGTTGCTATATAATACGAATTTAAGTTGTTGGCATTTTGTACACGTCGTCAGAAAAGAGACGATCAAAGCAAGTCTACTACTAAAAGATATGTATGCGTGGACGATTTTTTATTGGTTGGCAGTCACCATACCGTCATTTAAAATTTAATCAACTCTACTATTCAGATTTATTTGAATATCCGTCACATCTGTCAACATAAAGTTCAATTGACGAACGAAACGGATAAAACGCAAAGAAAACTACTGTACAGCTGATAGTTTTATTTAAGATGGCACCATTGATAATCAACGACATCTCTCATGCTATACTCCACAAGAAACAATTTTTCGTACGTGTTACAGATGTATTCTACAGTGACTAAGCGAAGAACTGAAAAATAGAGTTACTTGAAATAATTTGAAATACAACAGAGAACAATAACAAAAAATCCAAATATAGCATGCTGATAGGAACGACATATATCGTAAAAAATCAGTTAATTTCATGTCGCATGTGAGATAAGAGATGCGTTTCAATGGATTCTGACAATTATTCTTATCTAACTTTGTAGTGAGGCAATCTTTTCTACACTATTTAGCGTTTTTTAAACATTCAGCCTACTGAATTCTAGTATACTTATATTTTTTGAAACACTAGATGAATGTAAAAAGCTGTTAGCGCAATCCCTGTGGGATTAAAATGGAAAACACAATGAAACTCATTTTCTGGATTCCGTCAATCACGGTCAGTGATGGTCTGTGGAGCTTCTCTGTTACGGCCTGTATGATGATGTATGGAGTCGCTAGAAACCATCACAAACCGTTACAGAGAAAATAATTAATTAATTTCTCTGTAACGGTCTGTGTGGGGGGGGGGGGGGGTCAAAATTTNCACAAATACTAACGACAGTATGTATACATAGGTTGAACTCAGAACTGAAATTTCATCCAATATAATTTGAATAAAAACTTATGATTTCAATTTTGAATAGACGAATTTAGAACGAAACCGCATTTTGATTCTGGACACAAGTTAGCTATGTGGATTATATATTTATATGTGTGTTATTTCGATTTCATTTTGTTTTCTTCAAATTTAAGTAGATATGTACGTGTAAAACATGAATGAATGTTGTTGCTCTTTGTTTTTGAATAAAAATAATTGTGCTATTTTTCACAATTCAAAAATATTCCGTTACTTAGTTAATCCAAAATATGTAACGTGAAGAGTTGTCTATAATCTGCAACATTATTCATGGATTATACACAGACTATATAATATAGGTAATCATAAAATTGAGATACTTGAATGATGTGGCTCGAATAAAATTTGTTGGTATCACATAGCTATGTGAATGTTTTTCCACAAAATATGAATAGAAAAAAGCCCAGATATCCTGAACAATCTAAATTCAATATTTTGATTATAATTGCCGGAAGTAATCAACTGCTTTACCAGTACGTGACATATCAAACACATCGATGAGCATCAATCCATGTGTGAATGAAATTGGTAGTATCACATAATTATATTATAATGTTGCAACTATGATTATCGTTTGCTTGATTGCTGTTGATAGTCAATCGGACCAGAAAGACATTTTCATTAATGCAAACCACTCTAAACCCATATATCGTATTGTAGGTGTTTATTCTATTGATACTACTAATTAACTCTTATTCATAGAGTCAAATGTGTATTTTTTAGCAGATAGAATTTCTAATAGTTATTATATAGTGTGCTGACCATTGTTTCGGGATTATCTGTTTCTTTTTGGCGAATGTATAACAGAATGAAACATACATATCCATGCTATTTTCATTTTTCTATTATTCAAATAAGATATTGAAAATATTGATCACAGCATAAAAATAAAACTTTTCAATAGCACTTTTTTTATGCTGTTTTCGAATATAGAAAGAACTTTGATAGTTGATTTACATATCTGATAGTATTGGACGACTCATTAATCCACGTGAAGCAAGCAATACAATTTATGTAAGTAGAAATTCATAATAGGGAAAATAACTTGGCTCTTTTTTTGGGTCGAGGATGGATTCAATAGATCTAACCATTGAAGGGCATGATCATTAGAATTTTGTGATTTGTCTAAGATTTACTTAGGTTTTTATCGAGAAAATTATATTCGAGAATTTTTTTTTCATAAACCAGTGTAGTCGCAGTGAATCAGTGTCAATTTCGATTCTTTTTGCATGAAATATTAAACATATCTTGATTGAAAACTTAACAAATAAATATGATTTCTTGCTCTATTATGTAAATTTCACTCTCAATATCTGCTCTGTTTTGTTTTATTCGACAATAAAATTAATATATAATATAAACACAAAAAGAAAAATGATAATTTCAATGAATAATATAAATTTATACATATATCAAAAACAGCTCTATATAAATTAAATTATGAATATAAAGTACATAGCCATGGTTCAAATGGTTGTAGATCAAATTTTACTATACTAGCAATCAACCATTCTGGTTCAATACAGAGAATATTCAATTTTTGACAAGCTTGTTGTAATGCTGGTTTATTTTGAAGATATTTTTTTGAACATAAAATTATGATTTGTCTTCCTGTATTATCAATATGTTGATTAAGTGTTTTAAGTATCAGACCGCCAGATAAATGTATAAGTTCAATTAATGGTCGATTATCGATAAATGGTTGGCAGCCAGTACATTTGAAATGAAATGCATAATTTGCTAATAAACGATAATCAATGGAGTTATTCAATCGAGAACGAGACATTCCAGAATGCTCATTATAGACAGTGTCACCAATGATTTCATATGTTGGAATTTCATCGACATAACGTTGCTGATTTAAGCATGCTGTTAACCAGCGATACGAAATGATTTTCAGATGACGTGCAACGGCTTGTAAAACTTTACCAGTTAATGGGCATCGTAATGGATTTTCATTATCTTCATCGGTAATTAAATGTGTAGTTGTTTCATCGATTGATGTTGATGAACGAACAGAAAATCGTTCAATAAAACGATTAAATTCAATCTGGAAACAGAATCAAAATATTTAATGTTTGATATTTTTAAAATAGAAATAAATTTAATACTTTTTGATCATCTTTTAAAGCTGTCATTGCTAATACTAATGACTTAAAGTTTTGTTGATCAATAGAAGAGTTGAATGATGAATGTTCTTCATGTGCTTTTTCAATCGATTCTTCTATTGAATTTATATTAATTTTTATAGATGATCCATCGGATTTTTTTGAATTATCATAAGGAGTTTCATGAATTACTGTCGATGTATCGAGTAAAACATGTGATGTTTGTTCAGGCTCAGGTTCGATCGAAGTAACAGTGTCGTTGTTATTATTAATTAAATATGTTTCATTGATTTGAGCATTATTCTATTGAAAAAGATTTATCAAAAAAAAAAAAGATTCTACGAGTTTATATCCTATTTATCTTACATCTTTCTCTATTCGTGATTCGATTTGCATAGGAATTTCAGTTTGATTAATGTTCGGAGTTGGCTCAGAAGATGTAACGGATTCATTTATTTGTGGTTGTTGTTGTTGCCTATTATTTGTTCTGTTTGTATTCTTAATTGTGGCAAATAATTGTTCTCGAGGTGTTACTGTGATTGTATTGCGAAAGAATACTGACATACTAGTCATGAACAATTGCTCAGAGCGTGCATAAATTTGAACACATGGACATACACTAACATCATTACAAGGATGATGAATAGGATAATCATCATCACCCGTTTGTGTTGATACAGAACATTTTATTGTTTGAACAGCTGTTGGAGTCATTGACGTTTCTTGATCTTTCCGATTAGAAATTAACTTAACCGGTGGTAATGATAATGATAGATTGATTTTGTGTTGTTCAACATTTGAATGTTCAACAGTGGATGCCGTTAATTGAGTTTGTGTATTATTTGAAACAATTGTCGTGGTATTTCGAAGTATTCCTGTTGATAATGAAAGTACTGCTGATGGTATTTGTGCCATTAATGGAATTGATCGATGAGCAATATAAGTTGTATTGAGAGGCATTGCTGGCGATAGAGGAGCAGCCATCATAGATGTTGCATGTAATTGATTTTCTTCTTCGTCTTCTTCTTTGTTTTCGTCTTCTTCTTCTTCTTCTTCTTCTTCTTCTTCGTCTTCTTCTTTGTTTTCGTCTTCCTCTTCTTTGCCGACATCTTCATGATTTACTTGTTGTTGATTTGCTGATATAGATTGAACAGGTTCAAGATCTATGGTTGAAGCTAAAGGTGGCATCAAAGGTGACGATGGAAGAAGAAGAGGAAGTGGAGAATGATAAGCACAAGTTAAATTTGGTTCTAGATAAGATTTTTCTGGTAATTGCTGCTCCTCGTCGTATCGCTGAGGTGTTTGTGTCGGAGCACTATCCGGGGCAAATTCAAGTTCGTCCAATTGTCTTTCTAAATTGCAATAAACATGAATGACTCTCATTATACTCAATAGACAAACGGGTTACTTGAACAAAGACATGCTCGACGTCGTTTATTTGTCATAACGAAAAAATGATCTAGATTTTTATAGATAATCTAAGTTAAAGGCATTGAATTAAAAACCTTTTTGGATTTGATACCTTTTGATTCACAAATTGGAGGATGTTTTGTTTTCGTTTTGGCAACTTTGACATGCTCATTGGTTGTGGTACATAGCGGATGATTGTTACCTGTTGGATCAAATTAAAAAATAAATATATTTACAACGATTTGAAAAAACTACCTATTTCAGTCGGATCATTGATCATATCAGAATTATCGTCAGTTTCTAATTAAAATATAAATTTCATCAAGACGAAAATTTTCTAATAGAAGTTACCTGTTCGTTGCCGTTTTTTAGTTGTCAATGGAGAACGATTGTCATCCGTTACTATTCTTACTTTTTTATTTGTACGTTTGCCTTGTTGTTTTTTAACTTCCATCATTTTTGTTTGAATTAATTGAGTAAAACCATTATTAGGATTATTTTCTTTTTCATGCATATCAATTAAATGATCTGTATCACGTAAATTTGATCTTGTAGATTTGTTAGATTTACTATTGGCTTGTCGAATCGATACTCGTCGTGGCTTTTCATTTGATTTTCTCTTCTTAGAAGTTTTTACTATTGTCTTTTTACGTGTTTGTTTAGATCTAATAGTCGAAGGTGATGCTACAAAATCGTAAGGGTCAACCATTTTGTTTGTCTACAAAAAAAGAAGAAAGATTCTCGAACCACCAATTATCATATCATCTCCATGACATATTCTCATCGAGATAATTGTTAACTATGTGTGTAAATCTGAATTTTCATGTTTCATTTTTTTTTTGTTTTTTTGTTTTGTACAATTACAACCGAAAGAAAAAGAAAAAGGCAGAAAATCTGAATAAATCATATCATATAAGTATCAACAAAACACTAATCAACAATAGGAAACCAAGAAATACAAAAAAATTCCTCACAAATGCGTATACCAAAGACAATAACAAGCATAGCTTTGCGTCTTGTTCAATACTGTATTCAGCTGGTAGAATCGATTACTACCAATCGATACATGCACACACATAATATTTACACAACAAACGTTTCGAAAACAGCAAAATTTCTTAGCATTCTGTACCACGAACAATAGGTGATGTTAATATTTCCTGTTTTATTGGTTGTTGAATTAATGGTGGGCTAGTATAATGTTTTTGAAGGCTATTTTGTCTTGATTTCACAAGACCCGAACGTATTGTATCACCATTGGGGAGACAAACAACATCTGATTGACCGATACCAGAGTCTGATGATGAAACAGGACGTTCTTCGTATAAATATGATGAATTATCTGAACTTCCATTATTTAAACGTGTACGTGAATTTGAACGAGAACGTGGTTTAGGACATGGCAATGGTACTTTATCAGAATTTTCAGCTGGTAAACGAAGAGAACTTAATGTTGAATAACGTGGTTTAGGTGGAGGTGGTGCACGACGCTTTGATGATGAATTTGAAACAAGAAATGAGCCACTTTCAGACATAACATCTGTTGTTGTTGAATAAACTGGTGATTCGTCTTCGTCTTCTTCGTCGTTTTCCATAATTTCACCATTATTCGCATTGCCTTGTATTGTTGATGATAGTGGTCCGTATTTATTCTCCATTAATGGATTACCGTAGAATTTATTGTTAAATGTACGTGCTCGTGTGCGTAATGAATTAAGACTACTTGTTATTGAATCTTGATCAATATAATGAAGATTAGTTGATTGTTGAGACTTTTGTTGATGATAAACAGATGTTGGAGAAGTTAATTGATGAGAATATTTACCATTTAAATGAATAGGAATATCATAAACAGCGCCGTTCTAAAACAAAACAATTAACTTAAACTTATAATTAAATTTTCAACTAACCTGATGATGTCTATCACTGCCATTTGAAACTAAGTGTAACACTTTTTCGTCTCAAAATGTTTAAAAAAATTAAAAAAAAACAATTATTATTTTAACACAATAAGACACACGTTGATTTACCACTGATAGGTTTTAATGCTTCGCTCTCGGTCGACGATCGGGGATATCCTATAAGGGTAAGAAAAATAAAATTAATTTATACGATTTCATATTAAACGTATCTAATGGATTTCTTTTTCGTCAAATAAAAGAATATATCAACGTAAAAGAAAAAAATATATATAACATGCATAAATTCATGCGCTCGACTTCGATTTATTTATGTCAAGTTTGAAAACCTACGTCGAAGAAAGAGACGAAGGAGTTTGAATCTGATATACAGAAACAATCCGGCAATGTTCTCTTGCAATTGGAAATGCTGAATAGGGTGTGAATAATATTTATATTTTGACGTGAACATTTCAAAAAACAAAAACAAATGTAATAATATAACTTACTATCTTTTTGATAAAGAGTATTTCTAGTTGAAAGCTTCGATCGGTCTTGATGACATGTTCCGCAAAGACAACAAAGAAAAACTAATACGATCGCACCACCGAATATGCAACCAAGAATAACAGAAAGTTTCTTATTGAAAACTGATGCTTTTTGTGCTAGAAATAAAAAGGAAGCCAGCAAAAACTCGTGAAGAACAAATTTATTTTAGTTTATAGTTAATTACAAGTTTTTTGATTCAACGGAATAACATAACCATGTTGATTGATTGATAATGAACCGTAATTATTTAGTGCACCAATACGATATTCAACAGGTGTATGAGTATATGGTAATGCAAATATGCAAGATTTTGTTCGTGCTATTTCTTTGAACATTCTTTCTGGATCATTTTCATCCTTTTCATATAGTATACATGCATAACTATCACTATCACCTTGTGCATAACTTTTCGTACAAGTTATTGTTATAGTAATATTTGATGTCGATTTATCAAGTGTACAATTTGTTATTCGATCAGGTACATCTAAAAATAAAGATAAAAGATTACATTCGTAGTAAAGTAATTAAAACTTTTTTTCTATATAGGAAGTTATTTTAATCATTGGATTTAGATATTTAGCTATGTATCTTGATAGATGTTATAATCGTTTCAAATTACTTTACTAAATTGTAGCTTGTCACTCGATTGTCTCATGCATTGAAGTCTAAACTGTCACTCACACACACAAGCATGGAGAGTATATCGTCCATGTGCGCTCTAAAATCTCAACAGACGCAAAAACGAATTATTTATTGGATTAGATTGTATTGAGTTTAAATGACATTATTACTATGACTACAATAGGGATTCGGGAACATGAATGTATTCTATTCACAGGGAAAAGACTCCCATATACATTAAAGTATCTAGGATGATCGATAGATAACTACATACAAAAAGACACTCATAATGTCAAACTCGTTTTCATCAATTGAACTGATTGTTGTTTTTTCTCTTGAATGATAATGGACACTCGAAATTTATTATTAACAAGCGAACCATGGATATGCATTGTTTTGAAGTAGTTCTATATTGACTTCAATAAATCGATAGATTATTGACCAAGTGAATCTTTCTTTGATCTCAACTGTTCTTATGGTTATATCCCTGAAGCGTTTTGTATATACCCTCATCGAACAATGCAGACTAATAAGAACAATCCATAGGGAGCTTACAACCTGTTCAATTTATTACTAGCTATGTCAAATTATTCTAGCTTTTGAATTTTTTAGATGAAACTCGATGACATTCATATGATAAATAATCACAATAAATCGTTACATAATGAGAATTCGATTGGATCTTAAGCTTCTTCTATTTTCTTGAGTTTTATGCAGATAGAATTGGTCAACCATCGAAAAGAGACAAAACAATCTGCAGACTATGTGTAGACGTGTCTCATCACTTTTTCAAGTAAAGTATGAAATATTTGATAACTTTAAATACACCAGTCAGATAATCAAATTTTCTCGAAATATATATTTCAAAATTATTTTAGCTGGTTGATCACCCCTTGGTTTTTCTTTTCGCATGATATTAGAGGAATTGAGCCGGAACCGCCATTTTCTTACTTTTAGTAACCGGAACCGGAGTCGGAATCGCAGTTCCCGTTCCGGGTAATTTTTGTACCATCAAAGTTCTATTTATAGGGCTTACAGTGTCTAGAATTATCATAGATTACAATGTCTCGTGTACTCAAGCAAACAAAATGAGACTTGTCTCACCAACCTAGATTACATAAGTTTGAAAAAGATTTATCGATCTAGATCTAAAAATGATCAAATTTGTAGAGTGAAATCATTTTAGCGCCTACTTCTTATTCTGTAACATATCTATCAGTCATTTCACCTGTGAATAGAAACTGTAACGTGTCTTATGTCACTACCAGACAAACATTGCCTAAAGATATTGAACTTGTTTGTCATGTAATTATTGATGTCCTCCCTCATTATTTAACATCTTCATATGCATGTAGGTTCTATTGTTTAGTTTAGTTTAAAAAAACTGTCCTACGAACTATTTAATAAAACCGCCACATGCCACAAAGAATAGCCAAACATAAGAAGTTAAAGTTAATTATCTCGTATCATTAATATTCAAAACAACAATAACATCAGAACTTATACAACAATGTCTAGTTTGTATTAACATCATACATTTCTCTATCTGTCTAAGCTTGAAAAGAAAATTGATTAGAAAGACAAATATCTACCTCCGTGAATTAATTCATAAGTGCATGTATCATAACCAATACTATTGTTAGCAGTTACATTAAACGAACGAAATTGATCAATGGATGTGGGCGTTATATCAAATTTATAGTACGAAGGATTTTGATCATCATATTCTTTACTGATAAGTGATGGTGTTAAAGCGTGGATCTTATAATGTATATACATTGGATTAGCACGTATAACTGTACAATTAACAGTACGCGTACGATTAATTCCAGAATAGATTTTTTTAACTTTTTCTGCAACTGTCGGTCGATCTAAATCAAGCAGAAGATCAATAGAAAATTTAAAAGAAAAAAAACCAAACAATTTTACATTCAATATAGATTTGTTTTGTCACTGATAAAATGAGCGTGTTATCAATGTGTTTCATATCGACATGACATGTTAGATTTCGTCCGTTATCAGCGTATGTTAAATGTGGAATACGATAAACTTCATAAACACTTGGTTGAAATCGATTGTCAATCAAATCTGGCGTTTTAATGCCCGTTGCTAATGCCATTATTGTTGGTGTTGTATGATTTTTATTTAATGAAATTTCAAGTGATGGACGAGGAGAACCATCAGCAGCGCAAACAATATCCAATGGTTCACCTTCAACCATAACTAAGCAATTTCTATCATGAATTCCGCATAGATCATTATTATACATTCGAGTTGGTGCATGAAGATTACTTAAATATATATGTTTAACGGGAGCTAATTAGAAAAAGAAGAAAACATAGAGAAGACATAGTGTTTCATTTTCAACAAAATAAATCAATAGTTTCATTAATCATTGATATAGATATCTGTTTCTTTTTCTCTTTCTTTCTTTTTTTTATAACAATATACAAAAGCAGTTTATCTTGTTCTAATCATCTTGTGTCTGAACACAATCGCTTGATTGAGAACAAATCGAGTGTCTAACAAGACATGCTTTGTTTTTTTAATAGAAAAAAGAAAAAGATACCTTATCAATTTCTTATATAACACTTGTAATCAAAAATTACAATTTATCGGTCGTTTCTTTTATTTGAACTTACTGTAAACTTGAAGTTTTTGCCATTCAATATCATCTTGTGGACATTTATATAATCCACTATCACTTTCATTAACATTATTTATTCGTAATAGACTTGTCCGATATGGATTTGAGTATCGATCATTTCTTGATGGCTCAAGAATTAGATCTTTTTTACCATCGAAACTTCGATATTCATAAGCATAAATTGATGTCGAGCGATTGTCACATAATTCAACTACATCACCACGTTTAACATAAATTACTGTTTGTTGTCCGTGCGTAATTCTTATTATTATTGATAAGAAAAATAAAGAATAGAGCAGCATCAGATCATTATGCATAATTCATCTGAAATATACAAGAACGAATTTGAACCATTTTTTGAGGCTTTTATGATTAATATACGCTCGCTGTAAAGATTGAAGGATGTTTGTTCAAAAGCGAGAAAAAGAAAGAGTACGAAATTAATTATATATGTGAGAGATAGTCTGCTATTATCATCGACCTTTAAATACTAGAGGAAGTACTAGGTAATCATACTCAGTTATTACTATAGAAAAGATGAAAATGAATCTAATTATCCAAAGCAAATCATCGTGTAAAAACCTTGGAAATACGAGAAAAGAAAAAAAGGAAGTAACTGATTCAGCTCATTCGTTGTGTTCTATGATCATCCATCTTATCGTTTTATATTTTGGGTATGTAAGCAACATACCAAAAAAAAAAAAAAGAAATGAGCAAAAAACCCGTTGGGTTATAGCGACACTTAATGGCTCTCTCGCGCTCAACCATTAATAATTGGTATCGATGATTACGAACTGTGCGCACAAACTCGTGTGTCGAACATTATAATTTCACTGATGAATCCCGTGTGCTGTTTGTTTGTAAGAACAGACGGAATCGTAGAAACAAGAAAATGATGATGACAAAGTGTTGACCGTTCCTATTGCACAATAGTACGGGTTGATGACATACATACATGCGAGTTGAAAAAAAAACGAAGAAAAGAAGAAGGATTGCAGTGATGATGACTGACACGATAACATGATTATGTACGCTTGTATAAAACTGCCACAAATGTTAATAGCATCCGTGAGATAAAAAAAATAAGAGCAATATCGAATAAAAATTAAACATATACTTATCGTGATAGAAAGAAAAATTTGGCGATTTTTTTTATAGAAAGCAAAATTCTAATTTGCGTCCTCTCACGTACCTGAAACCACTGAAATACACGCACATTTACCAGTCCTCATACTAATATCCTACATTTCTCACATATTATTTCTATGGTACTGAATCTCTTATTCGCAAGAACGATAAAAGAATGCATAATCATATTTCAGACAGTATATATAAAGAATATCTGATCATAGTTTGTGCACATATACCCAATAAAGATCGGACAATATTTTCTCAATGCTATTATACTAGTTTTCTGTGTGTGTGTCATTCTTTCCTCTGCTGTTGTTGTGAGATGCAAACGCGTATGCATCTATCATACATCGGGTAAGACATAGACGGCATGAGCATTTCTTCTGCGATTTTTTCCTTCTCTATCCTTCTTCTACTTGAAAAAAAAGATGACCATCATCACCACCATTACTCGGGCAAAAGAAGAGAACAAGCATTGAATCAATAGCAATCTCTCTTCTGTCTCGATTTTTTTCTGTCGTCTCTGCATGTATGTGAGTTTACTTCCATTCCTTGGTGCAACGAAACTTACAGACGTATACTGCACATATATATATATATATATATATATGGAGAGAGAAGAGAAAGACAAAAGAACATGATGAAAAAATCGAGCGCACTCAGTTGATGGATGGATCTGGATAATGAAACAAGTCAAACTACTGATGTTGATACTGACCGCTTTAAATGCGCCTAGTCGCACTTAATAAAAAAAAATAAAGGAATAAAGAATACGTGTTATGAAACCACATAGAACAAAAAGAAAGGAAGGAAGACATTTTTCACTATTCTAACACGAGGCCAATAAATTTTTAATTTGGCGGGCTCCTACTATATTTGACACTATCATCGAATGTCCGTAATGTACATTGGGATATACATCAATGTGCCCTTTTACAGAGTAACTGACCTGAATGAGAAGCTTTGATTTCAAGGCCTCAACCTTTGATTGAGATCAAAATTCACTTTTACTCTCTTATTCATTATTTAGTCAGTTTAATATCGTATAAATAATGTTCAATGACAAGACTAGAATTATAAGAAATCGAGAATATTCAGTTTGGAGTTCGCTTTTATTTAAATAGATCACTTACAGACAACTTTCAAAAATGCCAATAGCAAAACTGTATGTAAATGAACATAAATTGGCGACAAGCGATGGATGATTGTTGATGAAAAAAGAGAAACGAAGCATTCAATTTGATTAGTTGCATATTTCGTCATCATGATCATCATCATCAATCAAACAGCACATACTCACACCCTCTCATTCGCATCTATTCTGAATTATTAACGTTTTTCTAGTTGTGTTGCATAAGTTCTATATGTGCAGCGTGTACAGACAATAAACGATCGAATTACACGGTCGACAAACGCGCTAAAAAAAAGACACACACAGGACGCTTCTATCGAATCGATGTCTTTGATCGAGTAAAAAAAATGAAGACAGAAACAATCAAGATTGACTTTTTTTCTATTATAATATCGGCGTCATTCAAATCAAAATATTTTATGAAGTTTGCGTTTTTCTTCCTTTCATTTTGCATGTATATGTATATGTATGTGACAATACAAGGTTTTATTTCAATGAGGTAGAAAAAAAAACGAAGAAAAAAATTTACTAGCCTTTTTTAAAACCACATTCAAATGCATTTGGTTGAATTCTCATGTAACTTGATATGGTCTTTAAATCAATAGTATCTATCACAAGAAGAGGTAGACGATAGAAAGAAAAAGGAGAGAAAGAAAAAAAGAAAGAAAGAAAGAATAAAAGTTGAAAATCGAATCCATTATTCTATTGTATTGATAAAATATCTATTCGATTGGTTTTTAATTTAACCAATCAACAGATATCAACAGTTCTTTAATAATTCAAGTTTAATTAAACTGCATTAATGATTAATGCTTTTTTTTAGTAGACTACCTTATTTGTTTCAATCTAACAGTCAAGATAAAAGAACGTATTCTTTGAGGAAAAGATAATAAGACTTTTTTTTCAGATATATTTATGTTGTTAACTGTAAAGTTCTTTACATCTTCTTCTTTTTTTTATTGTTAGTTACAACAATCGACTTTTGTTGCTACTCGCGTGTATCAAACCGACAAGTCGAAGTACCTTTATTCAAAAGTAATTCATCAAGAAGAAAAAAAAGAAAAGAACGAGTATAAAACAGGTGAAGCACATGCGTGACTGGTGATCATGCTGACTTTACTTCATTTTTGGTAAATATATGTATATATATATATATGATACGTAATTTTCATTATGGAGTAATTTGATCATATAATAACAAAACATAATAATTTTCATTACAGATGGATATCAAATATACAAATTATTGTTACCGTGATGAAACGCAGTGCTCACACGGTAAATTCTTCGTTAACCGAAACTACCAATAACAGTTCCCCCAAACGTTCGTGTACCCCACGAAATAAACTTTTTGTCGCCAGGTAATTTTTATCCAGACAAAAAAATTTTTTTAAATTAGTATTTCTTCATTTTAAACAATTATTCAAGTAATTCAACCAGTTCTTGTTCTCCGCCGTCCAATGATATGCTAACGATGGAAGATCATATACAGTCATTAATATCGATGGGATTCATTGACAGAGATTTAAATCGTAAAGCATTAATTAAAGCCAACAATGATATAAGCGAAGCTGTTACTATTCTAACAAGTTCAAATTACTATGATGATGATCTTCTAATACCAACTGAAACGATGGCGCCAACATTCATAGGACCACTTACTAAAGAACAGCTCGAACACCAACAAACAGTAAGGAGAGAAAAACAATGTGACAAAGAAAAGCAAGATAAAAGAAAAAAAGAGAAAAACTAAAAAAGGGTTTCTTTTCTTTTGAGTTTTATTTTATTTATTTTCGTCATCTGGCAAGCTATGGTGCGTCTAAGAAAGAAAATTTTCAACAAATTATTCAAATCAAAACATACGGTTATCATTTTTTTAAATATTAATTAATCAATTTTTAATCCGTTTTGTGAAGCACTTTTCTTAATTATTTCTACAGGTTCCTTCCAATAATAATAATAATAACTCGAATGATTCAAATTCCGCAGCTTCAGATGAATATTCCACGAATAACTTTAATTCATTTACAACTAATGCTTTTCTTGATCTTGAAACTAAAGTCTATGGTGATAACTGGTCAATTCCTTACAAACGTATGTTTAATTTAATCATAAATTATTTAAAAATTGTTTTTCTCATGAGTCATTATTGATGTTTATGACAAATTCTTTCATCGACTCAGAACGTAAATTGGAAAGTCATGAACTGTTAACTTAAGGGACGAAAATCGCATTTCATGCTCAGGATTTTTTCAAACGTTTCTATTAAATCCATCGGGCATTGTATTTCTTAATGATTAATAGGATGCTTTCGGTACATTTTTCTTGCTTAATAAAAGAAGAAAAAAGTGTGCATGTGTGTGTGTGTAAAAAATGAAAGTAACGGTGATATATATACATATATTTCTAATATAAATGTATGTGAAAGAATGTGAAACTCATTTATTTATAATACAAAACGAATTTATTACTTTCTTAGAAAGAACAAGCACTTTCGAGTATTCTCTCTTCTTTACTATTGAAAACAAACACATTAAGTTATCAAAACCAATATAGAGCAAACGAATAAAACACCTTACTTGATATAATATTGATTAAGATAAAAAGAAATATGAATCGATGATCAGTAAAGTAATGTTATAGCATAGGGAATAAACTATTCTATACTTCTTTAATCAGTTGTATATTAATGATCTAGAATTACTTCATTATAAATACAAATTGTTGTTACGAAGAAAATAAAACGAACTAAAGATGGAACTTCCTGTCATTGATCAACAAATATGCTTATGTATATGAATTCAAGAATAACGCACACATGCTGTTTCTGATTACCAAATCATTCTTTTACCAAAGAAGAATATTTAAAATCTAACTATTGGTTTTTGGTTATTTATATTTGCATAAGAGTTCGATTTCTTTGTTTTGTAAGCGTGAAGGACTCGGTTAATTTTGAAGAAAAAAAAATCGAAAAATTTCCTCATAGCTTTTGATGAATTACAGACGTGGAAAGATTGCTTAAGCGATATCGCCCAAGTACCTAATGGAAAATGACTGGGGGTCAGTCCTTATACGATTACAGTATACAAATGCAAACTATTTGAAGAGTTGCAAACCTGGATATCTCGCTCGATTGTTAGCTTGGCTCCCTCGTAGACTCATGAATATATATCTAATACTCGATCAATACATTTTTTGTTCTATCTTTTGATAGAGTGATCGTATTGAAAAAGAACTGTTGAATGAACTGAGTGTAAGTAAACTGTAGAAAATATTTTTTTTTAAAGAATAGCCTACGATAAAGAAAAAATATGAAGATTTCATGAATATTGAAAAAGTCATTTAGAATCATTTTTTCAATCATCAGATACCACAGTATAACACTAACTTACAGCAAAGATAAAATCTTTATTTGTGCTGGCCAGAAGCGATCTAATCGTTACTTGTATGCAATAATTCATAAACAACAGAATAGATATAGATTGAGATGAAAAGCAATGCCGAATAATAAATCGAGTTCGATATAGTAGATTGCAACAATATCATGAGAGACATACGTAAGTCGGTTGTGAGTTAAATCAAAAGTATCATGTATCTATCGTTGCGTAGCATGTCGTGTGTAAGTTAAATTCAATGAAAAACATTTTAATTTAATTCTTTAGGTGAAGAAGCTCTTGGTCAATGTCTTCTGTCAGCAACAAAACTTGCTCTTGCCGGTAAAATTACAACATATATAATTTTAATTTTTGACTTAAAAAAAAATATTGTGCTCGTTCAGGTACTGCCGATCAAGATAGACATTGTGTTAAATTCATGGAAGAATTAATTCCGGAGGCTTTTCGAAAAGTACGCATACACTAAAATCATTTCATCAAGTTTTTTCTGTTCTTTTTTCCTTTAGTTACAATGTTCTCATCCTGTTAATAACTGGGGATTCGAAATTCAATCCGGTGTATTTGATATGGTTGAATTATTGATAGATTTAATCGCTGCACGTTTATCGTATCCGCCTGTACCAGTTAAATTACTCGAAACATTATCAATATTATTCGATCATGATTCTGTTTTTCAACGAAAAAATAAAACGAAAGCATATGATCGTTCATTGTATGATAAACAATTAGATGACCGCATATTAGCTAATCCACCATCAGCTTCGGCCTTTTCTGTTTATAATCGAAATGAAACCTATGGTTGGCTATGCCAAATAATAAATCGTTTCGTATTAAAAGATGGCATCGTAAATTTAAAATCACAATTTCATAATGAAAAAACATTAACAGCTATTGTAAGAAAGAGAGAAAAACGACAACTTTACCAGTTCATATTCTTTTTAGGAACATAATGGTTTACTTTCGCCATTTGTTAATTGTATGGATTATATATTCATGGATAAATATCGACAATTATTTAGTGAACACATTGAACAAGCGTTAGATTATATTAAGAATTTAAAAGAACAAGATTTTAAAGCTAAAGTTTGTGTTCTAAATAAGAGTTTTCAAAAAAAATGAGTTCTCTTCGAATTTTAGTCGACAAACTCAATATTTGAATTATTATCAACACTACGAAAAATATGCTCAGCTGTATGGCCTAATCGTATTGAACAGATCGAACAATTGCATCTTAATTTATTGCTTAAAATGATTGCATTATCGAATTTTAATTCAAAAATGAATTCATTGAAAGAAGTAAATGAAAAACGAAAAAAAAATATCGATTAAACCAAAAAGAAATAATTTATTTTAGTTAGCAAAGATGATTGAAAATGCAACATCGAATATACCCAGTATGACGAAAGCATCGATTCGACGTGAGATTATCAGTGAATGGATTATTGACAATTCTATACTTTCAAAAGCACTTGAAGGTAATAGAAAAATATAATCTATGTCTTGTCTAATCTATGGTTTTAATTAAAATATGAAAAGGAAATATTGATCAAAATCAGTATGTTGAAAAAGTTCGAACATTAATGGATTTTATTGCACCAAAAATTCTAAAACAAGATATTACAACTATATGGAAAATGCAGGTATTCAAATTTTGAACGTCAATTTTACACTTCAGTTGTTCAGAATAGTTTTTTACACAGCTAAGAATCGATTTCTAAATATGATATAATTAAAAACAGTTTTTGACTAACAAAAACAAAATCAGTCAAGATATTCTCATTTATTTTCAATTTCTTTGATTGTCTCTATTTCATATTCTTCTGGTGAAACGTGTAAAAATCTTGGTTTTACCGGATGTTGAGCTTTTGAAAAAACATTCTCTCTGCATTTCTTCTTGAAACTATTTTTACTTAAATTTCTCATATATAATATAGCTGGATGTTAAGAACATTCTTATACTCTTTTTCTTTTAATAAAACTAGAAATACATGAAAATTTTAATAAAGAGTTGTTGCAGGGTAAAATTCAAGAGAAGAACAAATTTTCCTTGGATTTAAGATGCACCGAAGTTAAATAGCTACTAAACTACTTATCATTTCCTCTATAGATAAAAAGAATTGATTAATTTTTTCTCTCCACTATTTAAATAAAAATGAAGGTAAATTCCAGCTTCGCCGAATATTTTTTTCGCCGACGATTATTTTCGCCGACTCCAACTTCGCCGAATAAAAGTCTTGACCGAAAAATATCGAATCAAATTTGATCCATTCTAGATATAGAATTTTATCCTAACTAACTACTTTAATAGTGACTTGATTAATTAACCCCATCTGACTTGGTAACCATCTGAGTTGGTAACCAAGTGACTTGGTAACCATCTGACTTGGTAACCATCTGACTTGGTAACCAAGTGACTTGGTAACCATCTGAGTTGGTAACCAAGTGACTTGGTAACCAAGTCAATTATATTTGCTGCCTTGTTTAAACAGGTGCCAACAGGTGTAGATGTGAGTGTGGGTGTGGGTGTGTGCGTGGGTTGTCAACTCAGATGGCTACCAAGTCAGTTGCCTAGGGTGTGGGTGTGGGTGTGTGCGTGGGTTATCCACACAGATGGTTACTAACTCAGATGGTTACCAAGTCACTTGGTTACCAACTCAGATGGTTACCAAGTCAGATGGGGTTAATTAATCAAGTCACTATTAAAGTAGTTAGTTATGATAAAATTCTATATCTAGAATGGATCAAATTTGATTCGATATTTTTCGGTCAAGATTTTTATTCGGCTAAGTTGGAGTCGGCGAAAAAAAGATTCAGCGAAGCTGTACTAATTCAAAATGAAGCGCAATGAAGACAAAGACTGGTTTAAAAGCTTACTAATACTGTATATTCTCTGTCACTGTTGTTCACCTCATTGCTTTTGAATTAATATTAAAATCAATGAATATTAATTCTAATCGGATGATTAGTTCTATCCTCCCCGATAAAGTTACTATTTTCCTTCATCAATATCATAATGAAATCATCGATATAATCTACTTACCCATCGTTTACATCTCACAACAGATAAAAAGACAAAAGTTGTAAAAAAATAGTGCAGGTACATTCATATTTCGAAACTGAGCAAGAACGTATATCCTACTTCATCGGATATAGGTTCATTTGTGCTCATGCTTTTCATTGAAGCAGTGATGCGTTTTCTCTTTCTCGGATCACAACGTGAATTCACCATTCCTATTACAAAGTTTTTGATAGAAATGAACAACACAATAATATCTGCAATCTAAAATTAATATTTTATCATAAATTAGTGAAAGGAACCTGTTGACATATTGTTTCGAGCCTATTGTTAGAAAATGAATCCTGATTGATGTCGAGAATTTCAATCAGACTTTGAGAAGATTGATTTAATTAAAATAATCAAAAGAATAGAGTATCTATTATTAATTTCAATTTAGCATGGACGTTCATTAGTTGCTGTTGATCATTTATTTACCATCATCGCATCAGCAGCTGCGAAATTTAATTTGCAACAACTTAATTATCTAATCGAATTTATTTGTAGCGTAAGTTAAGATTTCTTACTTTTCAATTTGTACTGACCATAAATATTTTTATTATTATTTAAAAGTCATGGAAAACCGAAACAATTCTTATTCAAGAGAAACTTGTTGAGTTACTTGGCACCATAGGAAGAGAATGTCCAAAGGAATCTGCTGCACGTGTTTTAGAAATTCTTTGGGATATGGCACATTCTGAACGTCTTAGTCGTCCAATGTTGGATCATATACTATATTATCATTTACGTATATTTAGTGAAGGTCGTTCACCGTATGATGTTCTTAAACGTGATTATTGTCTTAAATGTATGTCAGATTTGCAGCGTAAACAAGGTTGGCTTGTGCCCGCTATAAAACATTTATATGATTTATTACATCACGATTCGACGAATACATTTAAACGCACCGATGAAGATCTTATATCATTATTGGTCCATAAACATGATCTAATATCAGCATTAATTCAAAGTTTATCAACATGTCAATCAGATGTTTGGAATAAAACTCTTGGACATGTAACAATTGATACATTAGTTGATGGTCGTTATACACATGAAGAGTCAATTAAAACTCATTTAGATTTATTATCATTTTTATTGAAAAAAGGAAATCTTTATCTCATATTGAAACGTAGCGAAGAATTATGGGATACATTAATAACAAATGAACATGTTGGTTCATTCGATCATGAACTTGGTTTCAACTGGTTTATAACATGTTCAGAAGATCTTAATCGTGAATCACAAATAGCTCTATTTGAAAAACGCGTATCAAAGTTGAATCCAATTCAGTTAACATCGAAAGGTTACAATAAAACGCTTTTTTTGTTTTATTGAATTATAATAATATTAATTTTTGTTCTATCGCAAACTATATAGGTTATACATGTTTTAAATTATATTTTGAACGATGTAATTCAGAACGAAGCAATCAATCGAGAACATCTAATTACAATTCAAATACGTCCACATCAAGCTATGTAAGTTTCTATATTCAGCGTAAGATGATTGCAGAACAAAATCTATACAGCAAAAATATTCTCTAATCAGAGCTAAAACGATATTGAATTAGACGATGTACTCAACATATGAGCTACTTTAAAATATGTACAATCACTATTTTGAACTTTTGGCAACACTGTGATTATAGTTATGAATGCTTTCGTACTTATTTGATACTAACTGTCTGTAGCTGAAAAATGAGTGAATATTTTGTATCAAGTGTTTCACCGTGTAGACTATGCTAGATAATTCTTTTATATCATTGACCTAAAACTGTTCTATTGATGAATAGCCTACGAAATATGCATTGCATATTTTCATCGAACGGAAGAGAGAAGAAAAAATTAAATAAAACAATAAATAACATTTTCTCTTTATGTTTTGCTTAACTAGAACGAAATGTTAGAATATCATGGTGTCGATGAATTATGGAATATAATCTTATGTGTTGGCGATGATGACATTGCTGATGATGCTACTCGTTTTCTACTTGATCTATATTATTTAAAACAACCAAATCGTACACGTCGTTTAACACCTCAATTATTACATGAATATTTTCTTAAAGAAGTATATCAACGTCTAGGTAATTTACTAAGTACAGCTATGCCACCATCAACATCGTCGACGAAAGAACCTGAACAATTTTATGAATGTTTAAAGACCTATGGTAAACAGTTATCAACAACATCTCATACTTCAACAATACCAACAACAGAAATAGCTCATACGTTATGGTTACAGAAAATTGAACGTCTTTTAATGATAATAGAAGAATATATACATATGGTTGAACATGAAAATTCACCAACAGCACATATAACACTATTTCATGGTTTAGAATATCAAATTAGAACTATTCTTGGTGAAATAGGTAAAACAAATTCTTTGTATGACATCGTAACCGTTCATTCAAATGATACACTTGAAATGTTACGTATTTGTCTTGGACAATTTTATAAAGTTCCATCACATGATATACATATATCAATACAAAATACTCGTCCGTTACCACAATCCTATGATCATACAGGCATAAATAATATTACAATTCCATTATCATCTTCGTTGAATAATCAATCAAACAACACTAGTGTTCTTGGTTCATCATTAAATACAAAATATCTCTACCAACTTCATATAACATCGGGCACAACAATTTATATAAAAATCTTAGGTGGTTCATTTAATCAACCAGTAAAATCAGTCAATAGTGAACCAATGCGTATTAGATTGAATAGTGCATCTATATTACCAACAATATCACGTAATAATAATAATAATAATAGTAATAGTATGAATACAAATGATGATATAACACGTTTATCACCATCAAATATGTTAGCAGAAAATTCAAAAATCTATGATATACTCTATAAATTATCCTATTTAAATAATAAAAATATTCATAAACGTATAAGAAATCTTCTTTATTTAATGCCATCGGATATACGTGTACATGATTATCTCGATTTAATATCTATACGAGCAGCAAATGCATGTACAGGTGAACGACGACAATCAACAGAGAGTTCTAATAATAATTCAATAAACCCTCAACAAGCTATTGGACATGTATTTGATATCAATAATTATAGTCTAATACAGTTGTTATATAATCTTGAAATTTTATCAAGTAAAGTTTTACCTTTATCAACGAACAATGGTATACAACAAAGTTCAAAATTATTTCGACAAGATTTCATTGAACAATCTGGTATTAAATTTTTGTTTCAATTACTTAATTCATTGAATGATTTCATTCACGATGATTATCAATATTCATTATATCAGGAAATGACAAGACTTATTTTACAACTTATACAATTACTTATTTGTGGTAATAATCAACAAGATGAATTAACATCGTCGGTAATGTCGACGAAAATTTCACCACCATCATCACCATTATTGCAAATGGCACAATTAGCCGATGATAGTATGAGTGATACAATTGATTTAGATATACAAGCGACTGTTGAACATTTACAATTTGAAGAATTTGTTGAACAAATAAAACAATTAATTTTTCTATGTTGGGCTGCTGCAGCTGGAAATATAAAATTACATGGTCAAAATTTAACAATAGCAGAACAAGTTAGACTAGATCGTTATACATTATTACAGCAAATTAATGCTAATGTATTCAATCGAAATAATAGTCGAAGTTCTCTATCGAATGAATCATCTATGAACAATGATACACAAAAAACTGTACATTTTGGTATCTGTGTGAAAAAAGAGTCGATTTCACCGTTAGATAGTGAAATAGCAGAAAAAGTAATTGAAATTATTACATTTTGCTTTGAAAAACGACCAGAATTTATTGGTAAGTGCAACTATTCGAACTGAGAAATTCTAAAGATAAATCTTAGAGGTGGGCATATATAGAGAATGTCAAACTATGGTTCGATTGTCTAGTTGGAATTTAAAATTTGGAAATTCGATTCAGTTTGATATTGAATATTTTTTAGAGTTCTTTTTTTTTCAGGCATATCTATAACTTTCGAAATATCCTAAATTATATATCCAGAAATAATTCCCAAAATATCAAATCAATATTCACATGACGCTATGGCTAAGCTATTACTTAGGATCACTAGTAAATAAATGCGAAAACCTCAGATTTAAATCCGAGTGTTGCGTGTACTTCAAAAAGTGAAAAGGTATATTCACTTTTTTTTTCTATAAGACATAGATCTCGTCAAGATAATCCCTTGTCACTAAATTGCAAGGAGAAAATACAGGCGTGCTAAGTTAGCATGGACCACACTGTATGCGACCATATCCGGTGACCACTGACTCTACTCTTAGAGTGATATAATATCTTTAGAAATCACAGAAATTAAGTTCAGATTCGTGTTTAGCTTGGAAAACTGGGCAAGAAGAGTTATTTTTGAATGGATTTGCGCTTGTATCTAGCGGAATTACGATCGTAAGGAACCTCATGAATCTATAAGAGATATATGATAGATACAGGCATCAGTATTCTCCTAATAAATCACCAATATTAATAGCTATCGAGTTCGGGTTTTTACCTTTCGATAGTCCTTTTGACTAGCTACAAAACCAGGCATTTGAGAAACCCCAAAACTACTGGTCATCTGAAATATATTTAGCCAATTTGGTTTCTGGATGCAGTTTTTGTGCATTTTTGGGACCTTTTTCAGGCGATATTTTGTTAGAAAGCTACGATTTGGTTCAAAATTAATATCAGATTCGGAATCAGCGTTAAAAACTGAGTCGATTTATATGTGTTGTGAATAATTCTAAGAAAAATTGTTTTTTTGAAAAATCCCTGTACCTCCCCTCAGGGTTGGATTGGTCAATAATGACAATTTTTTCGATAACTCAACCATTTCTCGGCGGATCCTTCTCATCTTCGAACTCGACTGAGACATTGATGAGGCTGAACTGTGTAGAAAATTTCATCATGATCTAACTCTCCTTTCGAGAGTTATCGTGTAAACGGCCGGCCGGCCGGACACACTGACCGATTCTAGAGTGTACTCACTTTTTTGAGTACACAAAAAGAAGCTGCCTATATTTAACTCGCCAGACTTCACTTATTGACTTATGCATACTACATTTGATTCTAACTCGATGGATTTTATATCGTTGAGAAACTGTATGATCGAAATTATATTCATAGCTACGACTTGCTATTCATAATTTAAACACTGACTAGACGCATCGTTTTACTTTTGAAATATTTTCATAAACAAAACAAGTATCTTGACAAATATATCTGTTTCTTGACTTCAATGATGCAGGATTTCTACTCACTTTATAGATCATATATAGACGAATTTCAATCATTCAGGCTATTGGTGACTGTAGATACATTTTAAAAGATGAATTCAAATCCTCAGCCATCTATAAAAGAAAACCTAACAATGACAGTAAAACCCAACTCTTCTGGTTGTCATTTTAATCAATCTAATGGCAATAGTCTCAAATAAAAAAGTTAGATCAATCTCTAAGTAAAATTTAAAATTGAATGTTTAACATTTGATTCGTACCTAAATTTACTCATGACCATATGATTTAACTCTTGATGCGTTTAACTTGTTAAAAATATTCTAAATTCTATCCAGTTCATTCTACTCGAATAAGAATGATTTCAAAATCTTTTTTTCTCTTTTGTTTTATTATAGCTACTTTTCTTGTTCAACCATTTTTTGCTGATTTCCTATTGGAAATTTTAATTGGTACAACATCTCGTGAAGTTCGTCAATGTACATTACGTAATGTAAATCGTCTATGTAAAATCGAAATATCAACATGTGATATACGTTTGATCATTCATCAAATTTTAATCAAAGCTCGATTACCTTTATGGTCATCGTCAGGTGCTGGTACACGCAGTTCAAATCAAAAATTACTTGCACAATCCATTGAATACTTTGATTTACGTTGTCAATTAATGGAAAATTTAACAAAAGAAAAACAGGATATGCTTGGTATTGAAGCAAGAGAATTACTATCCGGTGAATTTTCATGGTTATCTACGTATACTATATCGTCGATAGCAAATGGATTGCGTAGCATTGATAATATTCTATTTATTGGTCATTTAAAATTTATTCGTACATTATTAACATGTGAAAATATAAATAAGAATAAAATTGGACGAGAATTAATTCGTTTACTTGTTGATCAATTTTTATTTCCAGCATCAAAACATATGTCATTACCAATCGAATCAGCCAACAATGAAATTGATTCGAATGATGATTCTGCATTTGAACCAAAATGTTCAACAAGCGAAAGTCGACTTGCAGCATATGATGTACTTGTAGAATTAGTTCGACATAGTCAAATCAATTTAAAAATCGTTGTTGATGATCTTATTAATCTTCATCATAGACCTATACTTGAAAAACAAAGCGAATGGGAAGTAAGTTTTTCATTAGAATATACAAGAAAATAAATTTGTATTAATTAATTATGTATTTTTTCTAGTTTATGCCACAAGTTAGTCCTCGTGCATCATGCGGATTAGTTGGTCTTTATAATGGTATGTTGAGAGATGCTATTTAGATTTAATCTACTAACAACATTTTTAGTTAGAATGGTTTCTGTAACTTTTTCTTTTTCTAACTGGCGAACAATGAAATTGATCACTGAGTGATCGTATTCAGACTTATTAATTCTCATAACGTGCTCGCGTAGATAGAAGTCTTCTTTTATGACGATAAGTGAGGTAAATCGATAGGTTATTCATTTACAGTTGTTGAATTGCTTCGCTATGAACTCCATTGCAGTCTTAGTAAAGTACCAATTCTCATCGTAGACCAATTTTAAATCCTAATCTATTTGAATCAAAGACATTTATCATCTGTAGAAATCCGCTGCATTGTTTCACACACAAAAAACAATTGCGATTATCATTCATACAGTAGTACTACAATACATATCGCTGATTCTGTTTCTAGGCGGTGCAACTTGTTATATGAATTCTATTCTTCAACAATTATATATGTTACATCAAATATCGGAATACATTTTAAGTGTAAATGATGATGGTGAAAATATGAATGGAGAAAATAAAAATAGCGATTCAAGTTTATTTTATCAAATTCAACAAGTATTTGGTCATTTAATGGCAAGTAAAATGCAATATTATTCACCTGAATCTCTATGGAAAGTATTTCGCTTATGGGGTCAAGAAATAAATGTACGCGAACAACAAGATGCATTTGATTTTTTTACAGCTCTAACCGATCAAATTGATGAATATTTAAAAAGTATAAAACAAGAAGAAATTTTTCATAAACAATTTGAAGGCATTTTTTGTAATCAAATGATATGTACAAATGGTTGTAATCATCGTTATGAGGGTGAAGAAAAATTTATGGCATTAAATGTTGCTGTTAAAGTTGAATCACTTAATGAATCATTAAATCAATTTGTTAAAGGTGAAGTTCTCGATGGCAATAATGCTGTAAGTTACAAAACTTCTTTTTCTTGTTCTTTTTGATTATAAATCCTGTTTATTATGGTGCTTCTTTTTCTCATAGTATTTCTGTGCTAAATGTCAAGAAAAACGAACAACAATTAAACGTCTATGCATTAAAAAACTACCTCCTTTACTATGTATACAAATGAAGCGTTTCGGTTTCGATTGGGAGAATAATCGTGCATTAAAATTTGATGACTATTTTAAATTTCCTTTCATACTCAATATGGAACCATACACAATAGAAGGTGTTAATAAACGTGAAAGTTTTCTTGAGCACGATGACTTAGTTACGAATGCAAATGGACATTCAACTAATGGCATTTCTATTAGTTCGCCATCAACAACAATAGGTAATTTAAAGGTTACTTTTACTTTTCAGTTGATTTGAAGAAATTTAAATCTTTTAAGTCTAAGTACTGAAAGCATTTGATGAAAATTTACCCTAATGAACCGATTCTCTAACAAGAGTTAGATCTAAAGATAATTTCTATGTTTACGATTTAAATTTCGTTGCAACATGTCACTAGAAATCTGTTATTAAAACACGATTGACACTATGTAAGAATGAGCGTTCATCAAATTCCATATACATTGTTGGAATTCATTTGAATTCTCTTCTATGATGAAAAAACATTTGTCTTCTAGGTAACAGTAAATCATTACAACGTACACCTTCATCATTAGCTCATGCTTCCAATCCAATGCCAACAATCAATTATGAACTAATCGGTATTGTTATCCATTCTGGTCAAGCCAATGCCGGTCATTATTATTCATATATAAAAGATACTCGATGTCGTTATTCAAATAATAATAATCAATGGTATCGTTTTAATGATACAACCGTTGAAGAAATTCAATTGACAGAACAAATGCTCGAAGAAGAATGTTTTGGTGGAACATTTCGTGTTCAAAAAGATACTAATAATAATAGTTCAAGTGAAGAACGCATTCGTTTTTGGAATGCATACATGCTCATTTATCAATGTATCGAGCCAACTAAACTACTTCCACCACCAGCCATACCCTCTTCCCCAAATACAAACCGTTTAGCAAGTCGTGCTAATCGCTTGCAACGTCCAAACCAACGTGATTCATTATCACAATTAACCGATTTAGTTGTTCAAAGTGAACATAATGATTTATTTAAAATAAAAAAACCTTTAATATCATCAAGCGTTTTAGCTTGTGTTAAAGATGAAAATTTAGAATTTTTAAAAAATCGTGATACATATTGTGATGATTACTTTCAATTTATATATAAATTAGCCAGTACATGTTTGGATGACAGTATTTCATTCAATGATATCGAGCCTAATAACATCTCATTATCATACGAATTATGTACAAATTTAGCCTTGAATTATTTATTTAATACGTATTTACGAACACATCGTCGTTTACGCAAAGATAATCTACAACAATGGGTTGATCTATTAGGGAATTTATTTTCGAAAAATTCTCCGTCATGTTACGTTCTTTATCAACTGCTGTTTGAAAAAAATGACGATATTCTAAAATTATATTTACTTGAGTGTCCAATTGATGATATTCGACAAATATTTAAACAGATCTGTGAGTGTGTTTTAGAATCAAGTTATAAATATAGTATTAAAAAATACATTGACATATTTATTGAACAATTAATTATTCTATTAGACAAATCTGTTGTTGAACAAGTTAAACATTCGCAAGCTTACTTTCAATTAATTTACACATATGCAAACATGAATAAAATATCGATCGAATATTTATTAAAGTTAAATACATTCATACGTCTAATGAATTTCCTATTAGGAGAAAATATCGATAATAGACGATGGCATTGTGGACAAGCTAAAGAATTTGGTATTATACATGAAATTATTTCAATTTTAGCTTTATTTTGTTATTCATCGGATGATAATAGTCGAAAAAAACATGATGAAATCATTCCACAAATGGAAACTTATTTTTCTGGACCATGGTCAAATAGATATTTAAAAGAGATATGTTATGCGTTTCAAGAAGTATCATCAGCTAAATTAACACATACTTTGGAATTAATGGAAATATTGTCAACGAATAATGAAAAATTTTCTGAACAATTAATAAGAATTATTTTACAATCGATTGTACAAGCTCATACTAATGATTTAAAATCATTATTTAAATTATTAAGTCGCATTTTGGTAAGTTTATTAAGATGTTTTTCAACGGAGGAAATTGTTAAATTAGAGTCTCATTTTTAAATCTTGAGTGTACGACTGTTTGTAGATCATGCCTGCATGATGTTCAAATGTCAAAAAAAACGACTGTATATTCTCATTTGAATTTTTATGTGAATCAAGTTTTTAGCATTGGAAACGTTAATATTGGTTATACTCTCGTACACTTTACAAATGAACGTAATAGCTTATAGACATTTTGCTTTTTCTATCTTAAGGTGGATTGAATTCATCAAAAATACCCGTTAAGAAAGAATGATGTATTTCATATTGTTGCTAGTGGACTTTGTCGCGTCATTCATAGAAAATATAGAAAGAAAAATTTCAGGCTTTACAAACTGTGAGCGAGAATTAAAAATTTCTTTTATAATAATCCTATAGAATTTAGATACTTTGCAACCATGTAATTTGTTATTTAATATATTTGTGGCCTACTCTTTGATATTTTCTTTCTAAAACACTTGTAGAAAGAAAACCTGCTTCTGCTGTAGTATAAGCTTATGATTACGATAGTAGACAGTTTCTATTGAAGACATACATCTTTTAATCTTTACAACATATTGTATTGATGATCATGAATAATTTTTCTATACAATGACTAGGTTTTTGTTAATAGAATTGTTTTTTGCTAAAGGCTATTACATAACAAATGAAATCATTTCGGTAGAAACAAAGAATACGTAGATATTAAATGAAAATAAACGATGATATAAATTCAAATTTATTAAAGATCTAAAATTTATTATTTATTTTTAGTCAATTGAAGATGCATTTCAAAGAAAACGTCTTCAATTAGCATTTGAAGGTGTTAATGAATCTTCTAGTACTGACAATTGTCAAACTTTTAACGGACTCTATGCACTTATTCGAACCAGTATTGAAACTGAACAACGGCGAGCTTATCAAACTGTCAAATTTCTTACTACTCTATCGAACCAGTACGTTGAAAGGATGTTCTTATTCATTCGTTTTATTTGTATATTTCATTTTGTATCATACATCTTTTTCTTTTAGAAATGATGCTTCCAAAGATTATTTTTCTTCAACTGCCACTCAATGGGAAGCAGCTATTAATTGGCTGAAACAACAAATGCAAACATCATGGCAATGGTCACCAGCACAAAATATATCCAATGAAGATACTGATACACGTTCATTTCAACGTACACGTAGCGCACAATTTACCTTAGAACAAGCTCAATCTCTTCTGCAACAAACAACCGTATTAAATAAAAATATTCATCATAATGCATCGACTGGTGAATGTATGGAACTCAATGATAGTCATAATCAACCATCATCATCATCATCGTCATCATCACAATCAACATTGGTCGGAACTGATTAATGTATTCATATCATAGTTATGTATAAAAAAAAGCCGAACTCCGGTGTATTTATGAATGAGCATGCATATTGATACTATCAATTTTTTATATGTATTGTTGATATATACGGCGTGTCTTTTTTTTCATTCATGTTTTTCTTTCGATCGACTGTGAACAGTCGCTACTTTGATACTTATGTTTTTTTCTACTATTTTTTTTCGTGCCTACATTATTAGTTTTCATATCGAGATGAGAAAAAAACCTACTCGAGTGAAGTGCACATCTGTGGTACGCGTGCTAAAAGATATTTGTATGTAATTTTTTTCCCTAAAAGAAATAAACAGAAAAAAGACAATTTGTATAAAGAGAGACACAATCAAGAAATTTCGTTTTCGGACATCATTCCACTAAGGTATGAGTCTAAGAAATAAATAATAGCAGTGCTCTGTATTTTAGTTTTACATTTAACATTGGAGTTTTCAATATTTTCCTTCGAATTTAGTCGTCAGCAACATTCAAGGATATCACTTGTGCATGCAAATGTTATTATGTGAATGCTATTGTATACGTTTTCTAATATCATCATTGCGTATTACTATTATTATTGTGGTTGTTTATACTTAAATGTATCCTGTTTCTTATGAAACATCCATTTATACTGTGATCAGGACCAGATTCATTATTAGTCAATACACAGCTGCTTTGGTGTCTTTGATAATACATAAACGTACAGCATCAAAACAATATCTCTCATACATCCCACATTTTCCAAAGTTCAACTTTTCGAACAGTGTATACTTGCAGATAAATCTATTGACATAATTTCTGAGATACACTGTTTGTAAATTTATGAGAATGATTTGTATTTTTTTTCAAAATTTCTATAGCAAGGAAATTTATCAATGTTAATGGTAGCTTACAAATACGATTTGATAATACTAAAGATGAACGTTTAATACACACCCGATAAAAGCACATTCAATATTCACATGAGAAAGTATTTCAAAAAAAATATCTTCCTGCAGTTTTTTCTATGCCGACTTTTGCGCCACTTGTCTATGTGTATTTAAAGATTGCTGCTGATCTTGGTAAATTATTTACTCAAGTCGTTTTTTTCATTGGCACAATTTGTGAATATCAAACCAATTAGAGATTCGAAACCGATTATGTTTTCAACTCTGAATCAAAATTTTTTAATAATATTATCGCTTCAATAAAATGAAAGTTGGCTAAGGATCTCATATGAGTTTTTTAATAAATGAACGAGTTCTCTACTATGTGACTATCGACTTGTAAGTCTCAGTAGTAACATTAAAAAAAAGTAATTAATCATACAACAAAAATAGAAGTATGTTTTACATGAGTTAATTTCGTTGGGAAACAATAGAAACATACTTGACAAGTAACATTAGATACAAAGGAAATAAAGATGTGATTAATCATAGGCTAATAAATGAAATCTACTACACTCTTTAATAATGATAATTTTGATTAAAATATCAAAACTATGATTAATCATAGGCTGATAAATGAAATCTACTACACTCTTTAATAATGATAGTTTTGATTAAAATATCAAAACTGTTCTAGTGAATATTTGTCTATTTACACATATGCATAGTAAACATTTCAATGCTCTACAAATAGATCTTTGCAGATACGTCTTTACTTGCTGTTATTTATTATTTGCAAGATGAGTCAATGAATAATATACAGATAATTACTTCAAGGCAGCATTCTATCTGTCACCATTAATGATAGCATAATGATTCTGCACGTTTAAGTATAACTATGAAAAAAGAGTGAAATCACCTAATGTGTCGACATCATAATATATTAAATATCCAACGTCATATAGAATAAAACTCTCTGAACATATATTCTCTTGTAATGTGTTTTAATCCTGTGTAAATTTTGACGTATTTATAACTATTTCTGCGCTTATAATAATTCATATACTGTTATCTATTGCAGAATAACACGAAAACTTTCTGCTTGTTCTTTTCATTGATGAAAAGCAGCACATCGAAATATGATGGTAGCATAATTATTTCTTCATATTTACGTTCTTTAGTTACCATACTCATACCGGTAATCGGATAAATAAGACGAAGATGATTGATGATCTTCTTTAGAGAGATATAAAAGCAAACGTTCGATGATAGATCGATGGGAAAGAACAAAGGTCTGTTCTGCTTTTGTGTAAATCGCGGAGTCGTCAAATCTAAAGAAAACAGTCAGAGATAAGATAACTTTCGCATGGATGTGATTTATTCTCTCTGTAGTCTTTTTTGACAATGCCAAAAAACAGTAGAGAACAAAACATGATGAACTCGTATCCAAATTGAATAGATGCAAATTATTCATATGATAGCTAATTCTGTAGGGTATTAAAAATAGACGATATGAATCGAATACTATTGGAAAGCAAAGAATTACGACTGTCTTTTTAATTTGCAACATCAAGTAGAACGTACTCAACAAATATGTTTCATTTGGGGATCTTATTCATGAAACAAATATTAATAGTTGAGAATTGATAGCCACGTCGTTCGCTCTTTTTATTTTAAATTGCAATCGTCCAAGGAAAGAATCTCATTGAAATATGTTTACTATTCCTTTTCATACTCAGTAAGCCGATTGTTTCTGTTGCTGCTATGAAAAATAATGAGCCATGGAAAATTCGCAGTTATTTAGTTAGATAAAACGTGGCTTGTATCATAATTATTCTCTATTAACTATTTGCTTTCTCCTATTAGTCATAGACCCATATTCTTTGTGGACGAAAAAGAAAGAATAGAATTAATAATAGTATGATTTTCCTATGAATGATAATGAGAGACAGCAAAAGAAACATATTGATTAGCTATGCCAACTTTTTATTCCTCATAGATATAATATGTATGAAGCCGAGACATACGGTATTAAAAATCTTCAGACGAGGATCAGCCGAATACTAGCGATAGAGCGTTCTTTTCCACGTTGCAAGCATGTGTACTCGTATGATATAATCACATGTGCCTTAAATTAACCACTACTTTTTACAAATTTGACTCTGTTGTTTGAACGAATAACACGCTGATCTAATCTCTATAGCATACATCTTTTATTTTATTTTCCTATCAAGAGCTTTTGGCTCGTGCATGTTGTTGAACTCTACTATTCACTATCATTCGACGCTAATCATTTACATAGTACAGCTTGCAAGATTCAAAATAGTTCTGCCAATCAAAATATAATAGAGGCAAACAAAAAACAATCAGGAAACATATTGTTTCAATACTAATGGAATGCACAAAAACAAGATGGTTGTTACTTTTTTTGTCTACTAATTTGTACAGTTTCTGCATTCGTTTCGATGACTAACCCATGGCATCTTCTAGATATGATCATTTTAGTTTGTATCTTTAAGATAAAAAGTGAGAGAGAGAGAGAGAGAGAGAGAGATAGGGGGCAATGAGTGTATTTTCCTTTTCTATTCTACCCAATCAGCATGCCATTAATTTTCTTTCTTGCATACTTCGAACTGACTAGCACGTATCAATAATGTTGTTCCAGTCGGACGCTATGATTTCACTATGCTATCACTCTCTTTCTCTTTCTGTCGCTCCATCTCTCTCGCTCTCTCTGTTTCTCTTATTTTCTATTTTATATAAAGAGAAGAAATATACGAATTGTGAGGGATTATATTTTTCAAATATAACTAGCTATTACAATTCTGTCGTTTATTTTAGATTTACATTCGTTTTTTTTATTTACATTTACAATAAGATAAAAATTATCATGACTGCTCTTCGAGTTTTTCCATTTATTGGTGCATTCATTTCTATTACTGCCGTCGCTTTGGCAGTTGTAGGTGTATCAACTACTTATTGGTTCTCAAGTTCACTTGGTGCACATATGGGTAAGAGATAAACAAATAGTTCAACATTGAAAAAGTTGTTTAAAATGGCTTAGGTCTTTGGCAAAATTGCGTTGGTTCAATTTGTACAAAAAGTGATGGTGGACGACCAGCATTTTTCGCTCTTACTGTATGATGGAAATATTTCGTTGTCAACACTTGAATTCATTTCTTGTTTTTCTAGGCTGTCATTGCTATGAGTTTAGCTGCTCTCTTGGCTATTTTCAGTGGTTTAGCACGAGATAAATCAGATTCAGGCAACAATATGGCTCGTCTCTGTGGTATTCTATCAGTTATTTTACTTTTTTCAAGTGGTATTCTTATTGCTGCATCACTTTATGCCTATACCAGTGCAAAAAATACTACGGGCTATTCGTTTACATTCATGGCTATTGCTCAATTTTTAAGTTTTTTGGCTGCTATATTAGTTGCACATTGGATGGTAATTAAAAAATTTCGTCATTAATAATTGTATTCTTTATATTAATTTTTATTTTAGGGACATTCATTTACTGTTGCCAGTTCAATGAAATAGACGAAAAAGAAAAAGAAAAAGAAAACATCTAATTGTAAATTTCGATGCTATATTAATCATAGTTGACGATCTTTTCTTTTCTTAGTTGTTCTTTGTCAAAGGAATTTAAACGTTCGTTTTGATAAATCATCTTTTTCCACTAATACATTTAATTCAGCTGAAATATGTATTCTTTTCTCATGTTGTTTGCTTAGTATTGTATGTGCTTTTTGTTTCTGTGAACGAAAATATAGAAGATATACATCAATGAAAATCTAGATAAAATATAAAATTCTTTATGTTATGAAAAGAAACTTAATATTTAAGCAAAAGGAATGTTCCATCCATCGTACAGAAATTGATTATAAGTAAATACAACTGGAAAAGTATCCTTATCTGGATTGAAATCTATTTGTTTATTTTTCTATAGGTAAATACGAAACCAATGAATCTATTGATTTTATATTTGTTTCAAAAAAAAACCAAAACAGAATCATAAATTATTTGTGTCATATAATTTTATACAGGGTCATGTGAAAGTTTTGAATCAGTTGTTTTAGATATAACAGAACAACATCATGACATGAAGACTTGACAGTTTTCCTGTTTTGATAATTTATAAAGAAATGTCTTATCCTCAGAAATCTTTTCAAATGCATCAGCGTGATTTGTAATGGATGCCTCTCGACTCCTTTTGAAGTTTGATTATTTTAGTTTTGATTGAGATAGTATTGAGCGAGAAAAATCCAAATGTGGTCTTTTGGAACAGAAACGATATCTTCGTATCTAGAGGTGTTAGCCGTGCGGCTGAGCCGCCGCCACTGAGGCGCTTTTATTACAGCCGCCGCGTCGCCGATGACGTGCGAAATTTTAAAATTTATTAACCGCCGCCGACCCCTATCATTGATATCGACAATTTTTTTAATTATATTTTTATTTTTTAATGAATTTCGATGTTTTTATTCATTTTTCATCTCAATATGATATATCGAGATGCACCAATTCCTAGTACATGGTCTGATAGATGACATTTTTGCGTGATTAAGAACACAGTTATCCGCTGATTCCATAGAGCAGTCAAGATCAGTTTTTTCGCCTTCTCTGAAACCATAGTCGGAATTTATGAAAGATTTAAAAAAATGCTTCGGATTTTACGTGAATTTTAATTACACAAAATTAGAATTTTCAAATTTTGCTGGGTCAAATGCTGTGAAATCTAACTCAATTTCAGACTTGCAGTTTGTATTAGACAAAATCTAGTGGCGGATCCACGGGGTGGCTGAGGGGGATTTCGTTCCTTCAGGTAATTTTTAGCCGCCCATGAACCCCTCCCAGTGCAAAATCCTGGCTCCGCCACTAACAAACTCTAGGAATAGATTTGAAGAGAGCGTTCAAAACTGAACAGAAATAATATGAAAAAAGATGCTCGGTTGATAACTGCGAATGACAAGCATGTTCTTTTTATACACGGGAAAAAAAAATTCCTGGAATTTTTGATCTAATGTTTGCTTGTTTTCAGTATTGAGATTTGTCGACCGAGCATCTTTTTTCATATTACTTCTGTTCAGTTTTGAATGCTCTCTTCAAATATATTCTTAAATTTTGCCTAGTACAAATGGCAAGTCTGAAATTGAGTTGGATTTCGCAGAATTTAAGTACCCAAAACTTACAAATTCTAATTTTATGTAAAGTCCAGGTAAAATCCGAAGCCTTGTTAAAATCTTTCATAAATTCCGACTGCAGCTTCGGATACAGCGAAAAAACCTAATCTTGATTGATCTATGAAATAAGCGGATAACTGCGTTCTTCATCAGGTAAAAATATCATCTGTCGGACCATGTACTAGGAATTGGTGTATCCCTAATTTATTTATATGTACTTTATTTATTATGTCAAGATGTAAAATAAAGTTGTTTCACATATTTGTTTGAAAATACTAACGGTAGGATATTGCAATAGGCAGACTGTTCTTGTTCACAAAACTAGTGCTTTTTTAACGTTCCAGCCGCCACCGCCACCACCGCCGCCGCCGCCGCCGTGCAGTCAAAACATTCGAGTCAGCCGCCGCTGAGCATTAAAAAATAAATCAAAATTTTTAAAGCCGCCGGCGATGAGCACCTCGGCTAACGCCTCTATTCGTATCCTTTCAAACAAAACATAACAACGTCTCTGTGAGACAGAAATAAGCAAATGTGATGATTTACAATTGGTAGTGATGGAACAACGAATCTCATATGAAATAAATAGAAATGAAAACCTTGTAAATTGCACTAAGCTTATCATGGCATCAGTGCCAACTTACCGTTCGATTGTTTTTCTTTGTTGATCTACTCAGGACATTACTTATGGTTTTTGTGCAACATCAAATGACTAACGAGTAGAAAATGATAAACATCAAACTATCAGAAAAAGAAAAAAAAAATTTTCAATCTGACCGAACCCATAATGAAGTATGCGAGAGTTAATAAATGTTTTTTTCTTCTCATGAGGAATATTATAAATCACGCTAAATTCCTTACTTGCGATTTATTAAAAGTTTTTTTCTAAATTACTTGCAAAAATTTGACACAAAATACAGTTATGATGTAGAAAATGTTTAACAATAGATCCAATCCTGATGATCTTTTGGCCGACAAATTTTCGGACAAATAAAATATTTTGCATCGAAAGCTGCACTGGTTATATTGAGACAGCATGGTCGTATGCATCCGAGAAAACAATTAGTTGTAGACGGTAGTCGCTGAGAAAGAAATGGTCGACCACCAAATGCCTTACACGAGTAGCTATCAAATATCAATGAATGCGCTTTAACTTTCGCCCAAATAATTTCTGAGAGAAATAGTTGATCACCCGAGCCATTATATCGACGAGCAATGGATGGTACAAGCATTGGTCGAAAAGTATAAAATAAATAATGCCGAGCACGCATAGGAGCTGCACCCCAAAGTCCACCTAATATCGGTATATCATGATATCTATGATCACGTGCAATATGAAAGATACTATTTCTCTCTTCATTAGATTCCCATAATTCAATTGTTTCCGTTTCACGTTTCATAACTGGTGAATCAAGATCGCGTGATAGAAAAAAATCAACAAATGGATCAAATACTGGTAGAAAACGCCACATTTTACCCGGTAAATATACCGATAGTGATGAACCAAACATAGGTATATTATGTATATCACATAGATCAACATTTGAGAAATTACTAAGAGATTCTCGTTGAGATTTTAAACTACCAGCATAATCAATATAGAGACGAATAATCCATGATGGTAACAGTGTTTGAACTTCGGCAGCAAGTGGTATTAAAAATGGTAATATAGATTTATCCCAGCTAAACATTGGATTATCGGTATATTTAGATGTTGATCCATAAATTGAAATGCTGATTACTTTTTGATGTGGTCCACGACGGTCTGATTCATTACTACATAATGATCGGTTCCATTTAGTAAAATGTTCATAACTATAAGTTTTGTTTATTTCCAACAAATGCAATGATTCCATTGCTGACGGTGGCAATAATTTTAACTCAAACGGATCCGTTGATTTTACTTCTGAAACATTCAATGCTTTAAGTGTTACAGGGACATAATGCGCTTCATTGTTAATTCCTTTGAATTTGAATTTTAGAAATGGTAAAATATCAGTACGAAAAATAACAAATACGTATCCAACGAATAGAAAACATATTGCATATAAATATCTTCGTCGATTGGGGTAACGATAGGAGTGGATGCTCATATTTGAGTTTTTATCGACAAAATTTTGCATAGTATTGGTTATAAAGAAGTGCAGTGATCCGTGACACCTATCAACGAACACGACTGGTTTTTTTCAATTGCATACAGTTTTTCTCTTCTTACAATGACATTCATTTACATGAAGATTGCTTATATACAAGGGATCAAGAATGACAAAAGGACATCCTTTAATGGCTCATTCTCAAAAGAGATACTATTTTTACTATAGTCTGCTGCACTTTCTTAAGTATAACTACTTAATGCTTTCGTATAGCTACTGAATGGATATCATTATATTGTTTCTAAAGCAAAATTCAAACAAAACATTTTCTATTCATAATGTGAATCTATATAGAGTTCATGAGAATAATCAAATATTTATAATACGAACATTATTAGTGATACAAAGAAGTACGAGGGCTGGAAGGGATGTAAGAAAGAGAAAGTGAAACTTGTAAGTCTTCATATTTAGTTGACGACGAAATAATCGAAATGTTTGAAATTTGAATTTCTATTACATTTCTGATTACTTCCACATGTTCATGATTTGATGTTGTTTTTTTATTATTGAGATTTAGCATAGTGTTTCTCAGACAAATTCAAATAAAACAATTTGTGTTCATAATGTGAATCTGTATTTGATTCATTAGAATATTCAAATATTTATGATATTGGGGGTATTTATGATATAAAAGAGGAAGAGGTACCTTATAGGATTTTTGGAACAATGTGTGAAAACATATTAATAAGGTTGTCTCTCGTTTGTAATATGGTTGAGATTGTTTTTAATTGATGTAGAAACTTTAAAGAGGTACAGGAACTTTGAATAAATACGCGATCTCTAAATAATTATAGTAAAGTTGGAAGCAGCTGTACAATAATCAAGTAGCTATGAAATCATTAAGTAGCTATAAGAAATTATTCATTAGGTATAGGAAACCAATGAGTAGCGATGAAAGTATTAAATAGCTATTATTTTTTTAAAAGTATCTCTTTTGAGAAGCTACGCTTTTGGCTATTAAACTTTTTCAAGTATAATTTTATAGATGAAAAGTTTTTATTACTACCATAAGTTATAGATTAAAATCAAATGTATGACTCACATTTCCTAGTGACTGTTAGAGTTTTTTATAGTCTTTCCGTTTTACGAAATTTGCATTCAAATTTTCGATTAATTATTACATTAAAACGTTCCAGTTATTTTTCATAATCGATGATGTTTTATTATTATAGAAATTTCAATAATTGATCAATTGAATATAGGAAAATAATTTCAGTAAATATTCCAAGAAAAATCAACGCCACAGTATTGCTAAAATTTAGAGTACCGAGATATTTTAAGATCTAGTTTTTCACCATGTAGAAATCAAATGTGAAAATTCCTTTTGATTGTAGAGAGCTTATGGGTTCCTGAACTCGTACAAAATTCGCTGTTCTATTGCTCCGTAAAGTCAGAAGAAAATTTGTTTTGAGTTTTACATTCTGAATCACAAGATTTGCCTAAGTACACGATGCGATGAGCCATGCAAAATTTGAATTATAGGTTTCTTTTCGTTCTGTTTTAATTATAAAATCTTTTGCAACTATTTAGTCTCAAACATTCAAAAACAATATCTTATCGAGCACTTATTTTCGATTCCTCCAATCAGTTTAGACCTCTCGATATTCATCAAAAATTCATTCAAGCAATCACCATAAGGAAACCAACCAAAATAATACTACCTGATTCTGGCGTATATTTTAACTACTCGAAATCGATTAAAATTTGGATCAATAAAGAAAAAGAGACATACTGAAAAAATTACTTTTTGTGTTGCAATGGAAGTGACCTTATTCAAATATCAGTCGCGGTGAGTTAAATTTCGTTTTTTATATTCAATTGAGATAGTTGAATTTCGACATTAACTAAAGTCATATACTAAAATAAAATTGAAATTCGTCAGCTAGTTGGAGAAAAATATACTCAAAAATATATTCGTTCGTTTTCAATCTTTGAACAAAAATGTTCTCTACTGTTGTTATCCTAACTTTATTGTACCAATCAGTTACTTGGTACATGTCATACGTGTCATCTAGAATTCAAGCAAAGCTTTTTTTTCTTTCAGTTTGAGACATGCAAAAGGTTTTTTACTTAAATGACCACTCTTAGTTTTTATTTTCATTTAAAATTACCAACACAAACAAATCCCATCAACAATCTTCATCGTACTCTCTTTCTGCTAATTAAGAAACATGATTTCCATTGCTGAAAAATACTCCATATCAATTAATGAATTTCATTTAAAGTTGATTGTGAATACATGTATTCAGATATTTTTTTCTGTATATGTTCGATTTATTTTGAAGACTCAAAATGATGTCGCTGTTGAGCAAAAATCTTGATTTTATTTTTACGATGGTCCTGGAAGCTAAAACTTATCCGTTGAAATGTCTCGCGAACGATCGATTATGTAGGCATTTCTAGATCAGTGTGATATTGAAAATACTCCTGCGGTTCTATTTGCTTGAGATTCGCTTTAGAAAGAATTTATTTTTAGTAAAATTTCTCATACGGGGCTTTATAAAAGCAATAGCAAGAAAAACAATTTCAAACTCTGTTAGATAGAGTCAAACACCAGCTACTTTGACAAAAATGTTATTTTCATTCATGTTGCACATAAGATACAACAAATAAGTCTTTTTAGATGTTATCCCATCATTTGTAGTCAGAAAACAAGTCTATTAATAGATGGTCAAGAATAGTTAAACACACCAATGGTGAATAAAAATCTTTATATATTTTTTCTCTTGTTAGTTAAAAACATCATTAATTTCATTGACAATAAATATTTATTAATCTACTCATGACACCTGCTCATGTCAATTTATTTTAATGGCAACCTCCAGATATGAAAAGGTTTCCCTCTTCTTTTAGAAATTAAAAAAGATAGACAAAAAGACGAAGCCTAAAAGTGAACATATAGTCGAACTAACAAAAACATAAAAGTTCCATCATTATAAGTAAGCAAAGTTACTAAAAACAGATCTAATTATTTTATGACAAAAGACAGAGAAAGCAAACTGAATACACATTTATTCATGCTAAATAAATTATGAACAAGTAGATTATTTTTCTGAACGTTATTTTTTAAAGTTAGTAACAAAAAACTCCAAATTAATTAGGATTCTAGGTTTTACATTCAATAGGAAATAGAAAATATGATTTGAAACAAGTAAATCGATCGTTACAGAATTGTAACTATTCTTTTTTTAATGAGCAACGCCACAGAAAACGATAAATACGTCATATATGTCATTCAGGATTATAATCGGAATAGAATTCATGTCGTAAAAAGAATCATTATAACCGGTGGTAATCAGAAGTCTTTACAATATATTTTACCCGAGAAAGTAACAATATATCGTATTTTCAATTGATAAAGGTTTGTTTTCTTGTTTTGAATCACAGTTTTAACTTATCATGAGAAGAAAAATAAGTCGCATGATGTAGCCTACTGAAAAAGTAAATCTTTAATCTTTGTGATATACTATTAGTTTTCTTTTTGTGCATTCAGTTACGGTGGATAAATGATAAAATAACATAAATAATTCAGCAATTATTTAAAAAAATAGATCAAAACTTCAGCAGTAATTTTTGTAATTCGTTGAATTTCATTTTGATTGATTATAGCATCACTTCAAGAGATATGAATTTCGTTTAAAAATGAATTTTTTTTGTAGAAAGAAATCAATCCCAGATAAATAGTTTTACTCTGTTACATAATTTCTACGTCAAGTGTTATCGAAGAAGAAAATAAAATGCATTCATAGGAAAATTTTTTATCGATAAATAAAAAGAGCTCTTAATGACAACGAGTATTGTTATTGCTCGTAAAAAGTTTTTACGTTTTTTTCTTTCCAGCATAGCCGTTCAAGAAGTGTTCTCTCGATACCATTCTATGCCTTTGAATATCTCTGGTATGAGACGTGTAACATAAGAAAATAGATTGATTCAAATAAAAGTATGTACAATGTTCTACTTCGAATTTGAAATGATGTATTCAATAACATAGAAATATCGTAGATTATAAATTATTGGATGTTTATATTAAACAAATTGAATGTGAACTGTCATAATAATCAATTTTATCCCTACATTATACAATTATTTGTAATGAAATTTATTAACTTGTACAGATTGATTGACTAATGATATTTGTAAAAGAAAAAAACACGAAATAATTTGATTTATTCTTGTAAATATAATTCATTTAACACCCATGGAAAAATATTGACAGAAAAAAACGAGTAAGAACGCGTCTTTGATGAATTGGAACTCATTTTATTGACTCAGAACGCATTCTGTGTAAATTGAACTGTTCGAACACGTTTTACCGATGAACAAAACGCGTTCTTTTCATAGAGAATGCGTTAGTAACAAACGGATTTAAATCGAAAAGAACGCTCTGTGAAGAAACTCATTACAACGCATTGACGAAAAACACGTTCGTGCAACTGAAAAGCGGTCATTTTAGAAATGAGCCAAAACGATTAAAAAAAGAACGCATTCATACAGGTTCAGAACTCGTTTCTATCGTTCTGTATGAACGCGTTCCAAATCGTTTAGAACTGATTCCTGAATATCTATCGAAACTCCTGCATTAAAAATCGACGCCAATGGAGATGTTTCCATATTTTGATACGAAAATATGCGTTTTCATCTCGAGCAAAATTCTTCCAGAAGTTATTGAAAACTCATTTTCTACTAAGGAAAATTATAAATTTTCCTGCACGAAAAACAGGAATTTCAATTTCCCCTAAAGGAAAATCGAAAAAATTATTCAGTTCTAATTTTCTTGAAGCAAATATTTGGAAGAGTTTTATTGCCCCTTTTATTCAGGATTCATGAAATAAAAAGTGTCGATGAAGAAAACTTAAATAGAAAATGGCAACTGCAGAGTATATAGTGGCAAAAAAATAGAAATAGAACATCTGAAGAAAGAAAAAAGGAAGAGGTCTCTTTTACAAATGCAGGAATTAATAGGATGGATCATTATTCTGGTAGTTAACTAAGTATTTTGAAACGTAATTATAGCGTACCAGAAACTATTTAATTCACGGACTTTGTGTTGGCTAAATCATGCTGATGAACATGTTGAAGTTTCATATTGTTAGCTCAGAAAGTGTCGTTATGAAAAGCTTTTTCGAAAATGATTTTTTATACACTCTCTAATCTCATTTTCTTTCTTATCTTTATAAAAAATGTATAAAATAGTAATTTCAAAAATTTTGATAGTTTTGAAATCCCTAATCCGCTCTCCCCCGACGACTTCCCGGGATCTGCCAGGGTGCTCCCTGGGGATTCTTCTAGGAGTGGTAGCTGACTAGGAGTACTAAAAATGTGCTTCGAAAAAAAAACTGGTACCTGCCTCAAGTTTAATAATCATGTTTTTATTTGCCATAATTCATTATTTGCTTTTACTCATTGTGCACATGATAGTTATCAAATTCTAGTTAATTTATATTACATAAAAACTTGTAGATTTAAATTTATTTTGAAACCAACTTTTTTAAATTTTACGTTTAGTTAAATCGAGCTTGAAAATTATCTACAATTCTCTTAAAAATTACTGTACATGGATTAAAATCGCATAACCCATGCACTTTAGTACATTAAATAGATTTAAATTCAATTTTTATTAAACTGAAGTCAGAAAAAAATAGTTCCATAGAGTTTTTCAAAATTTAAATTTAAAAATAATTGAAATCTTAAACGTTGAGTTTTCTTAAAATTTAATTTTGGACGCATTAATTTTTTGTAAATGTAACTTGATCAACCTTATTACGAATTTTCGTAGCGGTCAGAATACATACAACTTTCGTTTAATACAAGTGGAAAATCCAATAGTTCAGATAAACGTAAGTCTGGCGTAATGGAATATTCACTGTTTCGTAACTTCAAATTCATCTGGTCGATTGTACTCTATGGTAATTAAAAAACGGGTTCGAACGCGTTCAGTAAGAGCGAAAATGTACTGTTGAATGAACCAGTTTCCTGAAAACATATGAGAATATTGAAGAAACGCGTTCAAGATACTCGTAGACTTGAAAAGAAACTCTTTTTCATCAAAAGAATAGCACGTTCCTATCAATGCGATTTTTCACTCAAAAGCTGTTTTTCTAATGCAGCGTTCGAAACATATCAGAATGTGTTTTTCATAGCAAAAGCACGTTTGAAAAGAGCGCTAAAAGCGTCTTACAAACATATTTTTTTAGTTTGACAACACGCTCTTGTTCGTTCTTTTTTCATCTTTTTTTTCCATGGGCAGTATACCAATCGGAAAACTTAGAGATTGATTAAAGAAAAACATGGAGGTTGCTTAATTTTGTAAATCGATAGATTTTTAAATCCAAATGATAACTGACAGATTCAAAACAATAATTAACTAGTTGTCGCTCAGAATCAGTCAAGAATATAATTGACATTGGCAGCATATATTACCAGATATTAACCTATACACTGCATGGAGTAGATAAGAAAACGACTTTTTTTTCTTCTTTGACTTGCTGTAGGGTGGATCTATGTCGACTATATAGCAAACAAGTACGGAAACATCGAGTTCTTGTCAGTCGTTCTTTAAGAGGTCGATAGTTAGACTCTAATATCGCAAACAATAATATTGAGAGAAATACTCTTTGATTGTTCGACTAACGAATGTCTCTTGTGTGTTCTTATTTCAACTGCTACTAGTTTTCTGATTGGATTATGTTTTAATGTATTTTTCTTTATGTGCATTAGAATATATATGATGATTTGAATTCTATTGATTTACAAATTCTTACATCTAAATATATATGACCCATTGACTTTTCCGTTTTGCTAGATAGTGCATATAGATTGCTAATTATTGATCTCTAAAAATAAATAAATTTGATTTTCTTAATTTTGAAATAAATTCTATTCATTAATCAACTAGCTTCACTTATGTTAACAATCAGCAAGCTATATTTCTATTTTATTCGATGAAATATAGCTAAACAATTTTAATTACCTCTATCATCAAATAATTATTGATGGGTAAAAATTAACCAATGATTATCATATAATCCATTTTTTAACAGAACTAAATAATATTAGATAGATGAGAATGAAAATTTTTATTCAATTGACCGAATAAGTATTTATTCTATATAGAATATATGACTACTATCTATGATCTGATTATTATTTACTTTCGTCTCAGCTTTATAATAGATATAAAAATAAAATCAGTTAAATAATGAAGTACTCTCTGATTATCAAAAGAACCTTGAGTACAAGGTTCACAACTCAGAATGTATGTTACCTCAAATAACATCACTCAAAACAAGTATACATTCAATTATAAAACGATTCATCATCTACATTAGCTTACCTCTTTCAATACATATCCAGCGATCAATCTTCTGACTATGAACGTAAGTTAAGGGGGAAAAAAACATAAATGACAACATGAAAAACGACGATAAATCGACTCATTTATAATCTATCGTAATATCTAAAAGAAAATAAACTATTAAGGCACTGTATATAAGTGTTATACCTATTTTATTTTTTAGGTTTCGATCACATCTTTTACCTTGCATGAAAACTTTCTTCATTAAACAACAAGAAGAAGTCGGGAAAATACTTCTTGTTCTATTTTTACTTTTTATTTTCCCTAATATTTATTTTATTATCAAAAGTCTAACAAATAAACTTAATTAACAGAGAAAATTGAGTTTTTTTCTAAAATACTGATCAAAATGAAGTGGTTTTCAAAAGATGCCGCTATATATCAGCGAATTTGTTGTTGATCCATCATCAAACACATCATTATGGCAGTCGGATCAACCAACCGAAGAAATGTCAAAACGGGTCAACAACATCTACTCTACAGATTCCATTGTATCTATTAGACTATCTGCATAGAGTATTAATATGTTGAATTAATTGATGTTTTTTTTGTCAAAAAATTAAGAAAAAAATTGATACAAATAATATTATTTTAGTTTTTAGATCTATCACCGACAATGATTGATGGTATTCAACCATCTTTGTCATCGTCAACTAATCGAAATATATATAACTAATGTCGAAAGCATATAATTTCGATTGGCAAATCGAAGTTTCACCTCGCCTATTGAAAGGCGATTATTTCGATCGTTGGGATGAAGAAAATGCAACACTAGAGCAAAATTGTTTATTTCGTGTTGATACTTATGGATTTTTTATTTATTGGCAGAGTGAAGGACGCGATGGACAAGTTATTGAACTGTCACAAGTTAGTGATATTCGACCAGGCAAAGGTATTTAGGAATTTTGGAAATTATTCCTTGTTTTTTTCTTTCGATCTCACCACTATTTATTTATATTAGCTCCTACCGATCCGAAAATCGGTGCTGATCTTATGGCGAATGCACTTATATATGGCCGAGGTAATATCGATGAACGAACCGTAACTATATGTAGTGGTATTGATTTTGTACAAATAAGTCATACAAATATAACCGGTGCCGATCCACCTACAGCAAAAGTAATAATAGCAAAAACATGTATTGGAATGAAAGATTAATTTTTAACTTTTCTCCCTTAGGCATGGATTGAGGGCCTAAGGAAAATAACACATAATCATAAAGCAAACAATATATGTCCCACAACAATATTGAGAAAACAGTAAGAGTTTAGGAAAATTTTAATTAATGATGGAATTTTGTCGATATTGTTTTTTAGTTGGATGAAAATATCCTTCATGTTAAATGTTAATCAGAAAATTCCTGTCAGAAGGTAAGAGATATTATCATTGAAGACATCTGCCATTATTTAACGGTGGATGTTTTTTTTAGTATAAGTAAAACCTTTGCATCTGGCAAAACAGAAAAACGTATCTTTGAAATTTTAAAAGAACTGGGTCTACCAAGTGGAAAGGTAAGATCATAAAAATGAAAGAAAAATTTTTTAATTTTATTTATTCAATCTTTTCGTTTTTCGTTAACATTAGAATGATGAAATCAATCCAAATGATTTTACATTTGAGAAGTTTTGTGATCTTTACCATAAAATTTGTCCTCGCACTGACATAGCTGTATTATTTGTTGAATTATCAGGTGGCAAAGATTATATAACAACAAAACAATTTGTCGAATGGTTGAATGAAACGCAACGTGACCCCCGTTTAAATGAAATTCTTTTCCCATTCTATGATACCAATAGTGCACTGCGTATTATTGATCGATATGAACTACGTGCTAATTATCGAGATCGTGGTCATTTATCGTGTGACGGATTAACACGATATTTGATGTCGGATGAAAATGCACCTGTTTTTCTTGATCGATTAGAAGTTTATCACGATATGGAACAACCGTTATGTCATTATTTAATTAATTCATCACATAATACTTATTTACAAGGACGACAGTTCGGTGGTCGATCATCCGTTGAAATGTATAGACAAGTTTTATTGGCTGGCTGTCGTTGTATTGAATTAGATTGTTGGGATGGAAAAAATGATTCCGAACCAATAATAACACATGGAAAAGCAATGTGTTCAGATATTAATTTTAAAGAAGTTATTTTTGCTATACGAGATACGGCATTCGTAACAAGTGATTATCCGGTTATACTCTCATTTGAAAATCATTGTTCAAGACTACAACAATATAAACTAGCACACTATTGTGAGGAAATACTTGGTGATCTTCTATTAACAAAACCATTAGATACTCATCCAGTAAGTAAAACAAAAACAAAAAAAGATTCATTTTTCTCGTTTAATTAGATTTTTCGTTTTATTTTTATTTCTTTTAATTGTTAGAGCTATAATATAGAAAAATAAAAGAGTAATCTATTGGAATGGAATTTCTTCTTTTCTCGATTTCTTTTCTTTTCTATTTTGATGAACTAACCGTATTTTCTTTCCTTTTTTTTGCTTATCGTACTTAATTCAATTAAAATTAAAATATAATAATAATAATTTCTGTTTCTTTTCTCTCAATTCTAGCTTGAACCTGGTGTGCCTTTACCATCGCCGAATTTATTGAAAAAGAAAATTCTCATAAAAAATAAACGATTAAAACCAGAAGTTGAAAAACGTAATATCTAAATTATCATCAATCATTCTATTGTTGTTTTTCTTTGTTTTCTATAGATCAACTCGATTTATTTCTCGAGGGTTGCGACAGTGAAATCAATAATGATAACGATCTAGATTCAGCAGCTAATGTCGAAGGTGAAGATGGTCCAACAGCTTATGTTGATAATCTTAAATTACGTGATGATGATGATGATGAGGCTCATCCTGAATTGAATGTTGATATCAATGATGATGGTAGTCGACGTACTATACTTGGCCAAATAATGAAATTGAAACCATCAGCAAATTTATCTCGTGAAGAAGAAGAAGCATTTTATAATGGCTATCAACATAAGGGTGCAACAACAAATATTCATCCATTATTATCATCACGTGTTAATTATACTCAACCAATTAAATTTCCAGGTTTTTCTAAAGCTGAAGAACGCAATATACATTATCATATGTCATCGTTTTCGGAAAATGTTGCCTTACAACATTTAAGACAAAATCCAATTGAATTTGTTAATTATAATAAACGACAATTGTCACGTGTCTATCCTAAAGGTGGGCGTGTTGATTCATCAAATTATATGCCACAAATTTTTTGGAATGCTGGATGCCAAATGGTTTCATTAAATTTTCAAACACCTGATCTTCCAATGCAGTTAAACTTAGGGAAATTTGAATATAATGGCAATTGTGGGTAAGTTATACAATCATATTTTATCATAAGGAAAAGATTATATCTAATTAGTCTCATAAAAAAATATATATATATATTCGTAGGGAAAGAGAAGCAGGTGGCAAATATTTTATATGAGATTTTTTTGTTTTATTCTGAAGGTCATATATTCTTTGCATCTGTTTATTGTTTATATGCTGACATATTAATGGAAATAGCGTCTAATCTGCTTGTCTCATTTATTTACAAAGAATAAAGAAAAAAAATAGATGAGATAAAGAACAGAATGAAATAACATTTAGCTTCAAGCAATAGTCGTATTTACCATCGATTGCATTTCTTTTTAATGCTGTGCAATTATAACCGTTATTGATTGTGCCCGCTACCTTTCTGAGATAGAACTAGATGAATTAATAATGACAGGCAACGGTGATGATGATAGACGAAATATATTCTTTTCAATAAATGTTTGTCGTTTAGTATAGATTGTATTTTTCGATGCTAAATGAGATACGGTAACATGATTAGTTGTAATAACATAGAATTGCCCTTGAAGACAGTCATTCATAGCATGTGAACAAACCATTAGATTTGCTAATTGAAGACTTGTTTCATATGTACCGCGTAATTTCGTTTGTGGATGAAAGACAATAATCAAGTCAACATTGCGGATGCTGAGAATTACTTTACGGTATATACATAAACTGAATTTGTGATAAATCATTTTCATCAATAAATAACATTGTTTATATCTTAGCTAAAATCAATATAGAATGAAGATTTTTTTAAATATATATGACTACGAGTAGAACTTTTGATGATTTATAGAGATGACTCAATCGATTAGTTTTATTTTGATTTAAATTTTCTTCTATTACATTAGTGAACTTTTTTATTGGGATGACATAATGTTAAATAGTTTAATGCTCGACTAAGTTTTCTCATTGTGAAAAATAGCGTTTGGTGCTATCTCTAGCAGCAGATCGTTGAAAATCTTTACAGCTGCTTATTCTTTATCATCAGTGTGATAAAGAAACAGATAAATACATTAATATATAATTAATGCATGAATGTAACACTGAAACGAACATCATATTTCAATTTTCATTGAAAATTCTTATTTACTTCGAGTTTTCGACAATTATCAATTGTCATCATCAGGAAATAGTGACACACAAAAAAACAAGTACAACTATATATAGCAATACATAAAAGGAATATACATGTGGTAGTTTATAGATCAAAGATAACACTTTTACAAATTGAAACACATTGAAATTAATTAACTACCACATGTATATTCCTTTTATGTATTGCTATATATAGTTGTACTTGTTTTTTTGTGTGTCACCATTTCCTGATGATGACAATTGATAATTGTCGAAAACTCGAAGTAAATAAGAATTTTTAATGAAAATTGAAATATAATCTTCGTCGCAGTGTTATACTCATGTATTAATTATTTATTTCTACGTGCGCTTCCACAAAATTACATTAATATATATTTATATATATATGGGCAAAATCATTTGCTAGAGACGTGACTTCGCAAAATTGCAGCGCATATACCTTGAGACTGTGAGCTGCCCACGATCTCATTTTTATATGTTATATGTATATTAAATTATTCTAGATACCCTGAAAAGATCACCCGTAGAGCACTTCGTTCAGAGCAGCTATCGATAAAACACTGACTTTAGTGACGTGACACAAAAAAGAACATCAATTTTCACTTTTAAAAAACTCCGAATTAATACAACATTTTTGAAAACTAAACAAAACATTCTGTAGAGAATTCTTGAAACTACAAAACGTTATCCGAAAGATTTTGTGAGCATGTCTAGATTTTTCTAAAAATGTGATTTACTTTTCGTTGATGACGTGACATTTTCGTTAGCGACATGATGCAGTACGAATGTACAAACGAAAAAATGCTCTTATAACTTAATGAAAAGTTTTGAAAAAATTCAAAAAGGTATAAATTCTTCCTCAGTATTTTGAGCTGATAATAAAACAATTTTTTTTCTGAATTTGACGGGATCTCTAGAGAGTCGTTTTTTTTAAGGAAAATTTTTCAGGTCTGATCTTGCTGAAAATTTTAACATAGATGTGACTCAGGTTCTAGAGTTTATCCTGAAAGTTTTAGGCTTTTTCGATGCATTGTTAGAGAGATATTCACTAGTTACTTCTTAATTAATTAGCATCTGAAAGAGCGAACATTTTTACATATGTCTATGATAAAAGAACTTACTGAGAAAGAATACAAGACAAATCAAAGAGGGGGAGGGGTATGTCCCGTTTTGCCTGATTTTACCCATCTTTCGGTATACCATAGTATTTTCCACTATTAGATTCTATTGATAATAATATATTACGAATGATTTCATGAGCATATGCTATTTCATTTCGATGAAGGACATGTAACCATCCTTGTGATATAAAATAGTCGATCACAATAGGGTATCATAAATGAAAATATCAAAATGATTCTGTGGAAACTTATTCTATCCTCCACTCCATTCACTTGCTCTGGTAGTCAATTAATATCGGCATATCAATTGTCTAGAACAATATACCAATGAAGCTCAATGACTCGACGATGTTTATTCTAGATACTCATTGCTTCCCATGAGCATAATGCTGTATTCAGCGTTTTCTTAATGCATATGAAGAAGAAAAACAAAAAATATTTGTTTTTGCTTTGTTCTTCTGTTTTTTTAAGAAGCTCATATTTCCGTCAATAGTTGATCTATGAGGAAAGCAATATGGTGATGACACTATTTCTGTTTCATTATTTTGATGAAACTTGTCTTGATTTTGCATGATTTATTGCTGTCGTCGTTAGAATAGTCAATGAGATGAAATGAAAGTACGTGTGCAAATGTACGCATTCACACACAACCAAAGCAAGAATGGTGACAAAAACATTTTCTTTTCTCACCATATTGATTTTGATGCAAACATTAAACGATATCTTAAGAGTCTAGATTCCTCTATTCTATTCTTTTCTTTTCTTGTTCTTTTAAAGAAAAAAAGACAGTTATGATGACTCGCGATGTCAATGTTAATAATCAGACTTGATAATATTCCTATTTCCATAAGAAATAGAAGCTACTTGAAAGAATCTAATCCCGAAGAAAAAATGATTGATCAATTATATTACACTATTGACATATTTCTTTTGAGCACGAAATCACTCGACGATCATAATAAAATTAACAAAGAAAATAACATGAAAGATGTCGATAGATATTGAAATAAAAATTAACGAAACGAAACTAAACTCGAAAACAAAAACAAAAACAAAATATTTCTCTCTTTCTTATTTAGCTATTTATTAAAACCGGATTTTATGCGTCGACCTGATCGTACATTTGATCCATATGCTGAAAGTCCAGTAGATGGTGTTATAGCAGCATTTTGTAGTGTACGTGTTATATCAGGTCAATTCTTATCAGATAAAAAGATTGGTACATACGTTGAAGTTGATATGTATGGTTTACCAGCCGACACAATTCGTAAAGAATATCGTACTAAAACAATCCCAGCTAATGGTCTTAATCCAAAATACGATGAAAGCGTCTTCGAATTTCGAAAAGTAATCAATAAAACTGAAAAAATTCAAAATAAACTTTTGTTTTAAAATTAATCAAATTTAACTTTAGATTGTTCTTCCGGACCTAGCTATATTACGTATTGCTGTTTATGAAGAAACAGGAAAACTTATAGGACAACGTGTTTTACCATTAGATGGTTTGCAAGCTGGTTATAGACACATATCATTGCGTACCGAAGGAAACTTTCCGTTATCATTGCCAACAATATTTTGCCAAATTATACTAAAATCTTATGTCCCTGATGGTTTAAGTGCATTTGTTGATCAATTAAATAAACCATTATTAATGAAACGAACTGAAGAATTACTTAATGCAACATCTAATAGCTCATTTGAAAACTGCTCAACATCTACAAGTTCATCTTTACGGCGATCTCGTGTAAATGATTCTGGCTCAGTATCAGCAACTTCACACGACACAAAAGCAACCCTAACAACTGTGCCTAGCAGCGCATCGATTAGTACATATGGAACAGTTGAAACGAATACTTCTATATCAACATCAATAAAATCGAAAAGCCAAAATGATGCAGCCACCCCTATAACATCAGATTATTTACGTGACCATAAAACTTTCTGTAAAATAAAAACTAAACAAGATAAAGAATTAAGTTTAATGAAAAAGAAGCATGCAAAAGAGCAAAATCTACTTGGTGAACAACAATCAAAAATGATGAGTAAAGCAAAAACGGATTATGAAAAAATATCAAGATCACCGATGATGAGTAGTGGAAGTTCCAAAAAAGAATTAAGGTAATAAACTAAAAATAAAACTAGTAGAAAAATCGAACGATAAATATGGTTTTCTTAAGTACTTTTTGTCATTGCTCATTTAAATTCTTGGTGACAAGGTATTGTTTAATTGCTCAAAAAAAAAAACTAGATACTAATTTTACTAATTCATTTTCATTCTATCGTATTCATATTTTAATTAACTTTGCGTTATTGTTATTTGTTTTTAGTAATGGTGGTAGTTCAAGTGAAGGAAAAAATGATCCTAAGGTAACATTAAAATTTATTGATTTATTTTACTGCAAATAAATTTTCTTTACTAGTTAATGGATTTAATCAACGAACAAAATGTCGAATGGACATCACTTGTACAACGGCAATTAACAGAATTAAATGTTCTTCGCCGACAACATACGAAAGAACAATGTGATTTATTAATATCTTTACTTGATGAATCCCAAAAAACGCAGATTAAAGAAATAACTGAAAGACATTCGAGGTATAGAATCTAAATAATAGATTTTAATTTCTTTTTCTTTTTTTTTCTAGAGAGAAAAAAGATCTTGAATTAAGTCAAGTACGACAAAATATTGAAGATAGTAAACGACTTGGCTCGGAGAAAAATATTAGAAATAAATCAGATTTAGATCGTCGTGTACGGGAATTAAAATCAAATAATACAAAGAAATTTTTAGAAGAACGAAAACGACAAATGATGAAACAAGATCGGGAAAAAGAAAATCTAACAAAATCACATGAAATACAAAAGACTGCACTTATGAATGAAATCGACAAGGTATATATTATATACATGTACAGTTGTTTCTTTTCAGAAAATTTTTCTTCTTGAATTAAACACAGAAACAAAATACTCGACCCTAGTTTCTTGTTTGTTTCTGTTCTATAGAAAGATAAACTATAGAATTATTGTCATATGGTAAAATTTAATGATTCACTTCGATATTCTATAGAATTATAAGCAGAAACTGACACATCTCAAGATGTCCGTAGTTTAATGAAATAATTAAAAGCAACTAACAACCTTTTTCTTGATATATATTTCATCAAGTAAAGAAGAAAAAAAAGTTTTTGATGCAATCTCTGCGGGATTAAACTATAAAACATCATTGAGTCGCTGACATGTGAATCGACGGGATTTATCAGCAGGTTTCAGTTTTTGCATGGCTTCCTACTGATAATCTGTGTTAATGATTATAGAAGTTAGTCGTAATTTATTATAGTCAGTATACGAGAATGGCAATGAATAGATATCTAAAATTCAATCATGTGTTAGACTAATCCCGTAGGAGATTTTGACGTCTTATGGCATGCCAGTTATATTCTATCGGACGACAATGGTAATACTGAAGTACATCTGTCACGTCTTGTGACAAGGAAGAAACATTGTAAAGCTATACATCAAAACATACAAGATGTTGCTAACATGCGTGTCACGTCTCATGACTGGAGGAAAATAGGAGAAGCATGACAAAACATCTATTCAGACACTTCAGCACTTCTTTTAGATCATTTTTTACAATTTTCATTAGAAAAACAATGTTGTGATCGGTATAATGAATTATCTATTGTCTAGATAAGTAAAAATAAAAGTATGAAGAAGTATTTACGTAGTTTTAATAATCTAAGTTTGGAAAAGAAAAGATGCCTAAAAGCATCAACCAACAAATTTTCCCTAGAATTAGAATAGACAAAACTTATCTTACGTATCGCTGTTTACACGGCAGCTATTTTGGCTCTCTGTTGTTCTAACTACGAATTACGCATTTGCTAAAAATAGAAATAATAATAATAATAATAGCTTACTTATTCTTATCCTAACAGTATGCAAATATACTCAACTATAACAGAAGCTAATTTCTTATTTTTATTTTTGTTTAATATAGATGCTTGAATACAGTATCAATTACCAAGATGAAACACCAAATGCTCGATTTCCATCATCATCTGTATAATAATAGTCAAAAACCAAAAAAATAACAGAAATAGCCATTCGATTTATTTTGATTGTTCTATCACCTTTCACTGATATCTGCTTAATTTTACTTGTACGTTATTGCTTCTGAATTACTATTTTTCCTTATGTTCTTCGGTGACTTTTTCTTCAGTGTTGTCTTCTTATTTTTATTTTTGTTTAAACAGTGTGTTTGTATGTATTATACACATATATATATATATATATATTTATCGTTGGTGATGGACTATTTTTATTAATATTTGTGAGCTGACAAAATCAAAATAGTCACTTTGTTAGTCAAACAGTATCGGTCTCTTACTCATTTTTAATGTGCCTCTATTTTGTTTCTTTTCTTCTTTTAAATTTCTAGTCTATTATAAAGCAAAACGAAAGCGATCTGAACACAGTCAATGGGTAACCTAATTAAAATATTAAAACAGTTCTATTAACTATATATGTGTTGCATTCCTACAGATGTGCTACCGAGTTATAAAAATTTAGACGAAGAAATGAAGAGACACATATATCAAATACTAATTTCGTGGGATTATATTTTTTTTCCTTTTTGTTTTTTTTCTTATGTGTGGAATTCAGTTGTTCATATTTATACGACCAATATTTTATGTATATGTTAATGAACTTCTCTCTTTCTCTCTCTCTCTCATTTTTTTTCTTCTTATTTTTCCGCTTCTCTTACACCTATCTTTTCAATAAAAATTTTTAAGAGTAGAAAAATAAAGGATTATCTCAAAAATCAGAACGATTCAATAACCTAATCAATTTTTGTAGATGGATTCAAAATTTTCACGTTTACAAAGTTTTGTTAACGAATCTAATAGTAATAATGATGACAATATTCAATCATGGTCTCGAGCAGTTTTCTCACGAGACTTATTTCAAACAAATATAGATCGTGTACAAAGCTTTTTTAACAAACGTTCAGATGGTTCATCAACATCATCATCATCATCATCATCATCAAGTGCAGATGATATGCAAATATTATTACAAAAAGGTGACAACGATCCTATCTTACCAGCATTGGTAAGATTATATTTTTTGATTTTGAACGCGCTTTTGGATGTGTTCAATATCATAGCTTTTTTTTCCTCAAATAACAGATCAATACTAATAGATTTGTGCAATGTATTTCAAAAGAATATTGAGAAATGAATCTATATTCTGTACAGACATTCGAGATTATATTAGTTTTACATTTCGATCAAGATCAGCTTTTCGCATCAGCTGTGGTCACGATCTCGGTAGCAATAGTATATTGATAAATCTTTGAAGATATTGAAATGGTTTCTCACACAATTTTCCTAAATCTACGATGATTTCAGATTCACTCTAGACAAGACACTATTTAAAAATTATATCCTTATCAAATTATGTTCTTAATTAAATTTGGCATGGATTTACATGATCAGTAGAAAAGATTAAATGATCAGTTAAATAGATGAAATGTTCAGTAAGATAAATGAGCAGTAAAAAGTATAAAAATGATCAGTAAAATGATTAAATTATCAGTCCTCTACTCAGCCAGACAAGTGTTGAAAATAGCGACGTTTTAGTGCATCAACAACACACATTTCAGTGTGCCAAGACACGTTTTCTATCATAAAAAAATCGTTTTAACGCGCCAAAACGTGCGCTTTTAAAGCATAAAAACGTCGTTATATTCAACTCTTGTCGGAGTAAGTACCCACATAATAGAAGTCTACTCCAAAAATTGGTTCTATCTGAATTCCATGGATTCATAATTCATGGGGAATCCATATGGTCTTAAATTATAAGCTGTTCTGAAGCACAGTGGGGTCGCATCAGCCCAGTCGTATCGGACACAACTTATAGCGGTTCTACTCACAGTTTAACTTTGCTGAATTGGATTTTGATGGGCTCATATGGATTTTCCATAGATTCCGAATTCATGGAATTCAAACAGTACCAATTTCCGAAGTGGGCTTCTATTCTGTGGGTAGAGGACTGATCATTTAATCATTTCACTGATCATTTAATCTACTTTACTGATCAAATCTTTTCTTGCCATTAAATTTGATTCATGAGATAAATAGCTCAAAATCGCATACTAGTCAACAATAATCTTCAGGTACATTTAATTGAACTTTTTTTTCTTCTGGTTATTCCAGTTTCACTTGATTGTTTCTTGTGAGTAATAGCCGAAATGAAATTTGATCTCGTACATTTTCTATTATGATTTGAACGTTTTAAGTAGCAACATCGCTGTGCACTATTCCTTTGCACTGGTTGACACATACGTATAATAAATTGTTGGAATACATGTGTTTTCGCATTTGGCTTATATAAAAGATTATTACTTCTATCTTTTAATTTGTTTTTTCTTATTATTGTTTATTTAGAGTCGTAAGCAACGAATCGTGGGTTTTATGCTATGTCTTGTTATGGGTATATTTTGTATGTCATTGGCTACACTTTATATTCCCGTTATTGTATTCAAAGCACGAAAATTTGCTTTACTATTTTCATTTGGTAGTCTGTTTTTCCTATCGAGGTAAGCGCAGAGTTTCTTAAATATATGTAGATTTTGTGCGTTTTTTTGTCCCATTTATTTATTTAGTTTTTCAATGTTATGGGGACCAACAAATCATCTTAAACATTTAACAAATATTGATCGTCTCCCATTTTCTATAACTTATATGATTACTCTTATTTGCACAGTATATTATTCTGTATGGGTAAATATTGTTTTTCTCATCTAACAAGATGTCACCAGTCATCGTCTCTCAATTAGCTAACAGACATTCACCGCATTTTTTCTATAAACTGATTTCACTATAAAACAAAAATTATGGACAGCAAAGAGTTGTGTCGTAGAAAAGGAGAGACGGTTAGCACTCCCCTTGACAAGGACGGAAGGTCTTCGGACCTATACGACAACACCAGGCAAGGCATGGCGGCTAGCACCCGCCACCTGGCTCGTTTTTTTAAATTTCTTTTTTTTTATTCTAGGTCAAAAGTTATTTCTTTACACTTATTTTTGTTCTATTGCAAGTTATTTCTCTCATCTGGTAAATAATAATTTTCATTTAAATATAATCGAATATTCTTTTAGGTATATTGTGTCGTACATACCCGGTGGTGCACATGGTTTGAAATTTTTCTCGAAACTTTTTTATACATTTGTCTCAAAAACGGTCTCAACAACATTGCCAGTTTAAAATAAAACTAGACACACTTTTTGTAGGATTGTAACAATAAATTTTCTTTTTCTTTTTCTTTTTTGTTATTATTTTATTAATATTACTAAATCTTGATATTCTAAAACGCCGAAACAAAATTGTTGTGATAATTACGTTTGCTTTATTTATGTTAAAGATATGTTCATTCGATCTTTCGTTCCAAGAACAAATTCGAATTGTTCATTAACTATTTCAATTCGAACATTTAAGCGTTTTGGTGAATATGTCAAAGGTTATGGTCATGAACCAAAATATTATCAAGGAGGTATATTATTTTAGTTTTTGTTTTCTCGCAGAAAACTTAAATGCTGTTTTTATTTGCCTTTAAAGGTTATCTTCCACGAGTAGCTCATTTGAAAGATCCACCTAATTATTTACCTCCATTCATCGATCCACAAGAATGGACTTTAGAAGCATCAACCTTCGGACAGAATGATTATATAGGTAAATAAATTTCGAATAATTCGTATTCGTTTCAAACTCTCAACTATAGAAACTAGGATAATTGTTTTCATGAGTGAGATATTGCAAGAGAAAATGCGGCTAGATCTTTGTGAAATTAAGTTCCAATTTTTTGATGAATTCAAGCACATTATCAAGTGCAGCAATGAAAGAATTTGTCATCTATGCATTTGTCAGACTAACACATTTATAAGTATTCTAGATGACGAATACTTAGGCCAAATATAACTTAGTATGGGAAAAATAGTTTGAAGTTGTCTCAAGTTATTCTAATTAGCTTTCATTGTGAAGTACGGTCTTTTCATTTCATCCAGGGACTCCGATTAGAGGGGGGCTGTGGGGGGCCAGCCCCCCACAAAATTTAAGAAATAAAGTTGTTTCTGCGAAAAATTTTCCTAGATTTTGGGTTATTCGAAAACTCTTGGTTGCAGTACGTCTGTGTACCGCCAATTAAGATGTTTTTTTTTCTAGCAAAAATGTTGTTTTATGCATCCTATTGTTAAATGAACATTCTCGTTCTGCAGTTATTCGTTTCTATTGGTGACTCCGCTGTTCATTTTCTATTCGTGCC